>CM024754.1:168041923-168279068 GCA_014218235.1 Colocasia esculenta
AAGAAATTGTTATGAGCGCTAAAGAAATTATTGCGCAAAGCAAATCGTTACGAGCACTAAAGAAATCGTTATGCAAAGCAAA
The DNA here is from genome assembly GCA_014218235.1 of Colocasia esculenta. Classification (NCBI taxonomy): domain Eukaryota; kingdom Viridiplantae; phylum Streptophyta; class Magnoliopsida; order Alismatales; family Araceae; genus Colocasia; species Colocasia esculenta. Next base: position 168,042,006 of record CM024754.1, read on the forward strand.
TCGTTATGAGTGCTAAAGAAATCGTTATGCAAAGCAAATCATTATGAGCGCTAAAGAAATCATTATGCAAAGTAAATCGTTATGAGCGCTAAAGAAATCGTTTTGCAAAGAAAATCGTTATGAGCGCTAAAGAAATCGTTATGCAAAGCAAATCGTTATGAGCGCTAAAGAAATCGTTATGCAAAGCAAATCGTTATGAGCGCTAAAGAAATCGTTGCGATGAGCAAATCATTACGAAGTCTGAAGAAATCATTACGATGAGCAAATCGTTACGAAGTCTGAAGAAATCATTGCGATGAGCAAATCGTTGCGATGAGAAAATCGTTACGAAGTCTGAAGAAATCATTGCGATGAGCAAATCGTTACGAAGTCTTAAGAAATCATTGCAATAAGTAAATCATTGCGATGTCTGAAGAAATCGTTGCGATGAGCAAATCGTTATGAGAACAACTTCTTTTATCCAAGCAATGTTATGGGTAAATCATTATGGCTCTACTGAAATCGATGTAACATGAATAAAGTCGATGTGACTTTCAACAGAAGTCGATGTGGACTTAGAGAAATATAATCTTGAAATAATTAATGCTTCAGAAATATGATACTTACCAATATTGGCTTGTTTGACCTTGGTATATTTTCTGTACTTAAGACTTATGAAAATTGGTTAAAAATTTCGATAGGGTTTTGTTAATCACAAAAATAAATATGTAATTAATTAAAATTGTATGGAGACAGACTGATCATCAGCCTCATGTCACACCCCCGAATTTAGTAGTGGAATTTAATCGGGAGCGCGACGGACAAGAAAGCATTCAGAAGCCATAAGCAAACGACTAATATCGATAGGGCCCATAATTCAATAATCAAACTCTTTTATTCATCATAAGCAATTATTACAATCTCCAATGTCAAAATAAGAACAACTCTCAACTACTAATCTATTCTATCTCTCAAAGAAAGACAAGATTACAATAATGACTAATCTCTCACTAACTAACTAAATAATGACTCTCTATAGTGTATGTCACGCTCGGCGCACAAGTCTCATCATCAAACGTACTCTTCATCTTCACTACCTGAAATGTTAAGAGGCAGATATGAGCAAACTAGTGCTGTAGGATTTACATCTCGATGTGCAGGCAATGATATAAGTGATTAACGCTTTAAGAACTAGACATGCACAAGTGACAAGCTAAATCATAAGCACGATAAAATCAGTGACAAAGTGCTTGCAAGATATCATGCAGACAGGAATGTGTCAAGACAATAGAAATAGGTTGTCAATGTGTAGGGTGCTTTTTACGAGATGAGCAAGTACTTTGTTACATTCAAGTAATAACAAGTAACATTAATTGAGCAATAACAATGCAATAGGAGAGCATGGGCTATAGCCATTCAATAATAGGATAGTAGTAGTTTAGTAACAGTCATTGGCAATAAGAACAGTGGCAGTACAGTAACAGTGCAGTATGTCTGAATTAATAGACTAACAGTAACAGTATAACAGTCAGATGTCTTGCTAAATCAGAACAGTCAGAACCGGTGCAAATGCACACACCGCAATTAGCCCCTGCAGGTATTTTCGGGTGGCTCTCTATGTAACGTCGCGCGTTTTCTGGATCCCCGTGGATCCAGGTTTAGCGGGTTAGGTGGCCAATGTGAGGCTCATTAGTGTTGTGTGTTTCTTGCTAGATCCTTACCGGGTTTGGTTTGGATCGTGTTGGTTTTCAGCTTGCTGGACACCAGCAGTGTATTGGCGTCCATCGATGAGGACGTCGACTGTTGAACTTGGCGTCAAGCTTTGTGGACGTCTAGTTGTGGCAGTCTGGTTAAACGGCCCAAGGGTTGACGTTAACTTGACATGCCTGTGTTTTTATGGCAGACCTGAGCTCTGTTCTTTATCCTCCTTCTCCCTTCCTCTTCCCCCACCTTCACCCTTGAGCTTCTTCGCGAGTTCTGACGGTCGGCGGGAGCTCGTGGGAAGGCCGTGGTACGCGTGGTAGCGGCAGATCGGGCGGGGAATGACGGATTGGAGCGCGGTGTTCGTGGGACGTTTCTCGGGTTTCGGCGTGATTCAAGGTTCTTTGGGAGTTTAATTGCGTTTCTGAGGTAGGGGTCGAGCCCTGTTAGCTTGTTAGAAACATTAAAACACGACTTAATCACTTGAACTAGCATTTTTATTGTATTTTCGGATTAAGTTGCATCATGTGAGGTTAACAGGTGGTTTGAGTAATTTAGCGAATGAAGTATGTTGTAATGGGTTGTTTCGGGTTCTGGTATGTTAAAGGAACCGCTTTTATATGTTTTTTTGTAGTTTAAACGGTTGGAAAACCTGTAGAGCTAGATTAGGGTTTCTGCAGGGTTTTAGGCCGAAGAACTTGGCGTCAAGATCTTCTGTCGCCAAGCTCACCAGCCGAGATATAAATGGCTAGATCGCTTGCCATTTACTTCTTATAAGCGGCAGTCGATGTTGCCGCCAACTTGTGCATGTATTCATGCAGTATGGTTTACGTAGCTTTTCTGGTTATGAGTATTGTGTGTTTGTGTGTGTGCATGGCAATGACCGATGTGAGCCAGTGCACTTGTTATGCTCTTGGAGCATACTGCTCATGTAATGGGCAAGTTTTACATGAATAATGTGTGATGTACGTAATTGCTTTACGTGGTATGTGTGGTGCGTTGGCACCCGTGGCATTCTTGGAGTGCGTTGTCCATGTGTGGGGCATGTGGTTCACGTGGAAGACGTGTGGTACACCATCCAGGGTGTAATATACATGTATTGTCTACGTGGTTTGAGTGTGTGTTTACTACACACTTTGTTGTAATGTAATTTATATGATTTATCGTAGTAACTGGGCAGTGAGGTTCCTGTGTGAGCCTAGCCATGACTTTGTGGTGTTTGGGCAGTGAAGGTCCATACCGACCTAGCCCTGGTCCGTTGTTGTCTTTCGAATAATATTATATGGATTTATGAAGTAAGTGGTGTGTGTTGCCACGGTGGTCATGAGATGACCAATGATAGGCAAGTTAGTGGTTCAGTTATGTGTTGGTGTGGGATAGCTTTGGGGTCACACGGTGACCGATGTTAAGCTAATCCTAACACTTGTATATTGTGAATTATAAGTAAAGGCTATATGTGTAAGTATCGTGGTTTGTGCTAGCCGAGCGTGGTGGTCCGGCGCCTATTCCGGAATGCCTCTCTAGTCGGGTACCCCAGGTTCTTTGTGAGCCAGGCACGTGTGTTTGTTGTGCTCGGGGTTTTGTCCCGGTACTTGTGTTGTACCGTTGAGGTCTGTGTCGTCTTCCTGAACACCCTCACTCCTGAGTTTGAGTTGTACGTCCGGCTGAGGGAAAGACGGCAGTGAGGCAGCGACTTCCCAGAGTTTGTTCTTTTGTCGCTTGTAGAGCGCTCGTAGTTGGGGGTACGGACACCAGTAGTCGACACTGGTCCCCAGCTAGTCCTATTTTCCAGTGCCTCACTTTAGAGTGCTCCAACCAGAGACTCTAGAGGTGCCAGGCATGGGCCTGTAGCTGTGTGTCTGCAGGTGTGGTGTTGGTTGGTCTCCACAGTTGTTTGACTTCTTCCTTGTGGAGCGGCAGTTGGACCTTTCGTCCGTGACTGCGAGGCTGAGAGGTTGTTCTTGTGTTGTGTTGTCGGGTTGGATACTGGCCTGATCAGCCAGTAGTCTGTTCCCGTGTGGTGGCGTCGTTCCCTTCCGACTCGTGCTTTGCTACTTGTCGTAGTTTGTAAGTTTGTGACTCGTGGTCGAGGTTTGACCAGTTCGAGGTGTGCCCTGGTGTTGGCACAGCTGTGACTGAGTTGTGGTTTGTGTGACTCGTCGATTAAGGTTTCACTTGTAATGTTGTATCTAAGTGAGGGCACAATATAATCATGGTTCAGTGTGGTGTTTATCACCTACTTATACCCTTGTTCGGGTGTTTGTGTTGTGGTACCTCAGAGTAGCAGGTACCTATTTCCTTCGTGGGTTACTTTGTAGTTTTGTGGTGGTACTTTGTATACCAACCTTTTTAGGCTCTCATGTGTTGTGGAGGTATTGTGGTTTGACCTGCCACTTGTTATATCCTAACCGTTCTAAGTAGATCTTTGTTTATAATTTATTGTGCATTAGTTTGTGATTGCTAATTATGTTACCTTTGTGGGTAATTTGCCGATGAGGCTTGTGGCCTAGGCATATTGTGGTTTAGTAGAGCTATGCTCCGTGGAGGCCGTGTGAGACCTTCCACTTGTTGAGTTTCACTCTTCTTAGGTATGATTCTAATTATAGTTTTAGTGTGTTATGGATTGGCTTCGTGGTAGCCAGTTCTGTTACCTTGTATGTAGTATCCGATGTAGTGTGGTTTGGAGTATAAAGGACCAGCTCTTTGTTAGCAGTCCTGTTATTCAAGTGCTTGAGGTTTGCCTGCAAAGCTTGCAGCTTAGGCAGTGACCTGCCTGTGTGGCTTATAGCTTAGGCAACTAGTTTTTGTAGCAATGTGACTGTGGTTTAGGCACTTTAGTAGTTGGGCTGACTAATGATTTTATGTTAGTCCTGTAGTCCTACTTTCCTTCTGAGGACTTTGTGTTTATTATCATGAGTATGTTTAATTGTTATTTATTGTCATGATGTGAGCATGAAATGGTTTGGCTATTGTTGTTGCCAGTGAGACCCATTGGGGTTGAGGTGTCTGTGGTTACAGTGTTGTTTTGGGTAGCCCCTACTGAGCCAGTGACTTGTTGAGGCTCACTCCCCTACAGTTCTTTTCAAGGCTTGCCGTGTGTTTGGCTTGCAGCGGCGTTGTGTCAGACTTGTACCACCAGCAGTAGTTTAGTAGTTAGTGTTGTGTGAGCTTATGCTCCCTCGGGGTATGCCCCAGGTAGTTGTACTTTTTAAATTGGACATGTATTAATGTAATGGGACAATTGTACAAATTTGTGAACAGATATGAGCACATGTACTTTCTTGTGTCTTATATTCTTGTGGTTTGTCTTTTATACTCTTACTGGACACGTGTGTGAGATATCCCTTGCGAGACTTCGGTCCGTTCGCGGGAGGCGGATCTGGATATGGAGCCTTATTGGGCATAAATACCCCGGTCCGTCACACTCTACCCCCAGGACTAGATTGGAGCCCCTCGGACACTCTCCGTGCCCTCAGCAGTATGCATTCAAGTCCAGTAGAGTCGCAAGACCCATTATAGCTCTAATAGTTAAGAACAGTACAAGACAATAGGAGCCACAACAGCTCAAAGGGTCCCAAGAGAGTACTTTCAAGAGTTCAAGGATGTCATGTCAGGATGTCAAAGAACATTAGTATGATCATGTCAGGAGACAATGTTCACTAGTAGTTCGAGACTATCATATCAAGAGCGAGTTCAAGAGCATGTAACACGAACAAAATTGTCAAAAAGTTTAATGACTATCAAGTCAATAACAATGGGTCAAAGTGTCATAAATAGTGTCATGTCTTTAATGATTTCAAGCATAACAAGTCAAGTGAATAGGATTTCATGATAACAATGATCAAGAGAGAATTTCGGAAGCATAATGGTGCTTTTACATTATTTCTATTAATAACTTGTTTTCATGTGTCATTGTCAATAGCTTCGAGAAATTCAAGACGAGGGAGAGATAGGTGCACACTAACATCAGGGAACTTCGTGGTACAACCTGCTCGTCGGCCATGTGGGAATCCATGGTCAGAGGAGACTTACAGATGCATTGGTCAAGGGGTCACTAGTCCGACAGAAGGAATATCCGACGGAGAGTTCATCACAAGTCAAGAAAGGGGCTTTCCTATCGTGTAAGAGTGTACGCGCATGCCGCGCATGAGAATCGCTTAAGTGCATATGTGAGTGTCTTGTAAATCCGATTATGGAATCCTCGCATTAAAAAAGTGAAAAGGGTACTAAATCAGGAAATAAAAATCATGTAACCAATTTTAGCAAGTTTTCATGTGCTTATTTTAGCAAGTTTGATAACAAGGCAAGAAAGAGAGGACAATCGACAAGTAGCGAGCATGAACAATTACTTAAGTTCAATTAGAATCATGTGAAAATCTTTACTACTTATTCATGGGTTGATTAATACATTATAAGATATTATAGAACCTTCCTAGAATAGATTAAACTCACACATGCGAAGAAACGACGCAAAACGATGAAAACCAAGACGTATGACCCTTAGAAAGCAAATGCAGTCCCATCCCTTCACTTCCTTAGGTCATAACTCACTGATTTCTTATGCAAATCTGATACATGAATATACCATCTTGAAGCCCTTTGAATAAGGAATCCAACTAGAAAAATGGCTCGTCAATCCGAGGTCTATAGAAATAGTTATAGCCATTTAAGCGAACATTGTGCAGAGGCCAAGTCGCAACAGCAAACCTGTCACGTTTTGAACGTGACAGGTCGATACGTCACCTTCTGGGCAAGGGTTTTGGGTTGTCAAATGCACCCAGTTCGACTCCTACTTGGACTGGGTTGATATAGGGCACTTCTAAGGCTTATAACTCGCTGTATAGAGCTTGAAAAATTGTGAAACTAAGTTCATTGGATTGCTATCTCACTAAGCTAACTACTGTAACGAGGAATTAGAAAACCAATCACATTTACTGGGTCAACTTGACTCCGTGGGACATACCATAGAAACTAACACAGTAGAGATGTTTCGGTCACTGCTCTCTACACACACCATGAAATAGAGTGATTTCAGTCTTGTTTGAAAGTAGAATCAAAGGGGAACATTATTCATGTTGAGTGCTTGATCTGAAAACAACTCAGACGAGATGTAGAAGACTCTTAAGATAGTGTAAGGGTTTCATCAGGCAGAAAAATGACTATGTTGATACAACATTTATTTCGATGACACAACATGACATAAATTGGGGAAAATAGTATAAACATGAACTAAACCTATGTATGCAATCATGCATGATTTTAATTAGAGTTTGGCCCAGAGAAGACCTACCTTTTGGTTGGAAGAAAAGGCGTATGTAATCACGGGGTTGTGCACCCCTCGAAACACGTTTTAAAATTAACTAAGGGGCATGGAAACATGGATGTGATCGCCACCTAACAAGTTTCCATGGATAAGAACTATGTAGGCTAACTGTGCTAGGAAAAGGAGAGAGAATGGGGCACTGACCTTTGTCACGACGGGTCTCCCCGTCGCGATGAGACTGATGTCGCGCTGCCCTAACAGGGCGTGTTAAGCCTATCACAACACCCTATCCTGCCGCGTTCTCTGCAGTGTGGGAGAAAGTTGGTGTGGACCTTCTTCCTATCCTCTGGCCGGCCAGAGAACAAGAGCCCCTCGTAGACTGATGCTTGGGTGCCTGCCAAGACAAAGAAAATAAACAAATAACCCTGTTAGAACATATTAAGTGTAGTAGCTATCCATGAATGAAATGAAAAAGGGGAGCATGGAGGGAACGAACCTGGGGGGTGGTTTTTAAACCCCTAGGATGGATAAAAATGTAGGAAGAAAGAAGCAATGCATCCTATCTAAAAAGGAAACAATAAAATGCATGAAAGGAGAAAGAGAGAGGGAGAGGAAGAAAGAGACCCTAATGGGGGCGACTCCCTGGCGTTGTGTGACGTCCACAGATGTTGTAGAAGCCTCAGAGGATGTAGGGGTTGTTGGGTTCACATACTAAATAATAAATACAACATGTTTTTGATGATAAACAATGTGAACAATGTGAATTGAGTTTAAAGCATGAGATCTTCATACAAATGACTTGTCACAATAACTTGGTACAATGCTTGACCTTATATGCTCATAATATCTCACTAACTATGTTCACTAATGTAGGAGATACACTATGCAAGACATGTGCCAACAACAAGTATGAAAGATCAAGAAAAAGTCAGAAGACAGAGTACCTATCGACAGCCATCAAGCCCCTGTCGACAGATACCAACAGTCAGCAACACACCTGTTCTGGAAAACAAGACCTGTCGACAGCAACAAAGCTCCCTATCGACAGAAGCACACAGTCAGAAAACCAGTGTTCTGGAAAACATGTGCCTGTCGACAGCACCAAGGCACCTGTCGACAGATGCACACAGTGAAAGCTTTGACAGAACTTCCTGACTTCTGGAACTTGGGACACTGTTGATCCCTGTCGACAGCAAGTGTATGAACTGTCGACAGACGTACAGAAGCTTCATATACGGGAAGTTTGAAAGTTACCAAACTTGGTGTTTCCTTGTACCACGTCTCTCTATATGTAAACACCACTATATAAACATCCTTTTGAAGCAAATCACGAACACAAGCAGCCTCCAAGCAAAAACCCTAAAGAGTTCTCACAAGAAGTCTTGCTCTACTGCTCTGCTTCATCCTACCGCCCAGAACCAAGAAGAGAAGTATCTCCAGTAGAAGGTGAAGTCTGAACGTCGTGGATTCAAGTGTCTCCATCAAGTTGTGACCTTCAAGACGAAGCTTGAAGCCCAGTCAGACGTTCACAAGAAGAGTTGTAACACCCCATATAAGAATATGTTAAATGGACTAAATCAGTAGACTACCAACAATCCGGACTAGTCATTTTCAGAGCTCGAGCAGGAAAAGAACTCTGAAGTTAAGCGTGCTCAGTTGGGAGTAGTCCCAGGATGGGTGACCTTCTTGGGAAGTCTACCAACTAGTATGGTTGTTGGGTCAGTTTGCTGGTTGGGTCGTCACAAATGGTATCAGAGCCTTGCCCAGCCGGAAGTGCAGGAACTAAGTGCCACACAGGGTAAAGTGCTATGCTATGGGAGCCACCTCTTGAGGCCATAATGGCGCAAAGTGCTACATAGTGGGAGCCACCTCTTGAGCCTATGGGGGCCACCTCTAGAATCTTGCCTGCCTGGGGTTTGATTGTGTGCTATATGTGAGCAGCGACGAGGACCTCGCTTATATAAGAGGGGTAGATTGTAACACCCCATATAAGAATATGTTAAATGGACTAAATCAGTAGACTACCAACAATCCGGACTAGTCATTTTCAGAGCTCGAAAAGTGAAGAAGCGTGCTCTGAAGTTAAGCGTGCTCAGTTGGGAGTAGTCCCAGGATAGGTGACCTTCTTGGGAAGTCTACCAACTGACACAGTTGTTGGGCCAGTTTGCTGGTTGGGTCGTCACAAGAGTTTACAACTGGATTTGTTCTTCAACTCTTAAACTCTTCTCTGTTTCTATTTCTCCATATCCGTGTGTGTGTGTTGTGTTTCAGGCAACCCTTGTGCTTGATACACGTGTGTGGGTGTTGTTCTGATCGTGGTTTCACATCAAATAACACGTGTGTGTGAGTTGTAGTTTGTGAACTAGCTCATAAGCAGATTGCTCTACGTGTGTGTGTGGCCCGTGGATGTAGGATACACAAGTTGTGTACTCCGAACCACGTAAATCATCGTGTCTTGTGGTTTGCACGAATTTACGCTAGATGTTTGATAGGCAAGGCATCTCCACGCACGTTTGATAATCTGTTATCTATCTGTTATCAAGTCACACATCTACACATAGTTTAAAGATTAACATTGTTTTGATAATCTGTGTTTCGAAGAAAAGAAGGTGATAAACATTGTTAATCGGCAGTAATCTATTCAACCCCCCTTCCAGATTACCATACAGGGAATTCCGCAACTCTTCAGGGGTCGCCTCCCTCACACACCAAGCTCCAAGGATGAAGAGATGTGCATGGCTTGGTGAAGGAAATGTGAAAGAATGGAGTGGAATGAGAGGGCCACAGGTTAAGTGTCAGGCCATGGAAAATTTTGGCAGCACTTCGTGGCAAAATCAGGCTCTCCTCTTCTCTGAAGGAGAAGCTTTGCATATATAAAGTAGGAGAGAGAATATCCTGTCCATGGGAGATAATGACCAAAATGAAAAGATATATCTGAAGGAAATTTGTGGAAAGAGTCCTTAGGGAGGTCCCAAGGTGACCTACAACCCCAAACCGCGCATGCATGGTTGGGAAGTTGCTTGGAGATAAATATAAGGCCATGAGAGGATAAATAGGAGGTGGTTGTAGAGGCTGTAGTCGCGACGGGTCATAGGGGCGCGATAAGCAGAGTCGCGACGGCCAGGGTGGTCGCGACACTAAAGCCACATGCATGGGTATGCATGGGCTGGCGCTTCGACCGGTCGCATTAATGAAAATTGAATATTGGTCAATCAAACAGTAGAATAATGAGGATTTAAGGATCATGGACTCTTTTAAGAGGATAATGGACGGGATAAGTGAATTTGGGCTTTTATATGGGCTCAAAGCAAAGCTAATGATGAGCTCAAGGTGAATGACCAACTTGGGGCTCTTTAAGATAACAAGAAATACGGTTCGAATTATAGGCCAGAATCAGGTGTCTACATATTGCCCGTCCTTGGCTTCCACTTTGCAAGGGAGTGAAGCGGAAGTGTAGTGGAGGCGTCATGAAATGACGGTGAAGCGGAAATGATGTGGAGCGGACTGAAAAGATGGGACCCAAGGTAAAGAGACACCCGATCCAACCAACAAGCAATAGGAATCTTGTCGAAAGCCCCAAGTTAGCTGCTCGAGCAGAATGCAAGGAAAACACAAGTCTGGACGAGAAGGAGAAGGATAAGGATGATCAACCCTCGATTGAGAGGTACCCTAGCCGATTGGCCTGTAGGTTTTGTTTTGGAGGGACATGTGCATGCCAGGCAGGTAACTCATGACTCTATCTTGGGCGTGGTTCGCAACCAAAACGGATCAAAAGAGTAAGGATGAAAAATTGGATAGAGAATCCAGACAGGGAAATCCTTGACAAACTGACAAAAGCAACTCGCTCGGAGGCAAACCTTCCGATTCAGAGTAGAATAGGATTTCTTGTTCAAAACATGAAGAATGGTTGGGCACTCAACAATAGCTCACCAATAGCCAGGGATGAGTCATGATAGCTCAAAGTCCTATGTGATGGATGTTGGGCTAAAAGAAAAGAAATCATTAAATCAAACGCAAAGAAATGAGAAAATAGAAAATATATCAAGGATAATATTGTTAAGCTGAATAAGAATGGGTCAAGAGACTACTCATAACCGCAGTGTAGGCCTGAATCCATCGTTCCCAAACTTATCTAACTTAACGGCCTATCCGGTGATTAGCAACGCGCACCTAGATCATCACTGTTTTTGTTGAAAGGGAACTCAGATCCCAGAGCACGTGAGAACCAGTCGGTCCTTGAAACGATATAATAAGTAAGGTACCATATAGTAATGCAAGGGACAAGGGATAGAGATACTTACCTGACTTACCTATGACGTTCCATTTTTTGAGGTTTCCTGATTTTTTTTATTATTATTTTGTTTTTTTGTGATTTTTCTGATAAATAATCAAAGCAAAGAATGACATAGAATAGAAAATATATACACACAACAAACTAACTATGTATAGACACAAGTAAGCACTCAATTAGGATCATACACATAAACACAACGTCCCTGATTAATGGACTGGGGGCTGGATTAGATCGGTGAATGTCGCGACTAGGAAAGTGGTCTCCTTAGCGTCACGGCATGGTGGCGGGCTGCGACATGGTCACGGCGTCCGAAGCGGCCATGATAAGAGGGTGTCGTAAGGATACGTCACGACCAGACCCGAAGATTCAAACACAAAAACCCCACCCCACCCCCCCCCCCTTCTTCCCTCTCACGCTCACAACTCTCTCTTGCTTCAGCGATTTATCCTCTCTTGCTCCGGGTTCTCTCTCACCTGCCCCCATCCTCTCTTTCCCTCTACACAATCACTCTCTCACTCTTCATCTCTCTCTTTCACACTCTCTCATTCTCCCAATCTCCCACTCTCGGCAATGGAGGGAAGTGGCGGTGGGCGACGAGAAGGAGAAACGGCCGACGGCAAGGAGGTCTTCCCGACGGCACGAGGCGATGCCTCCGACGGTGGAGGAGGTGCCAGAGGTCATGATGGAAGAAGAGGAGGCTCCGGCAATCAACTTGGAGGCGGCAGTTATGGCTCGTGAAGCGGCTATGAAAAAGGTAGGTCCCTCTACCTATAATCCTTTGATTTGATGCTTGTGGATGTGAACAAGCCCCAGGAAGGGCCTATGTAGAGCAAGATGACTAGAAAAAATGGCCACCGGACAAGGATCGTGCTGGTCGGTCTGCGTCAGAGAACGCGACAGCTAGCCCCATCGTGACACCAGCTATCGCGACGGGGTTAGAGGCTGCGAAATTTTCGCATCTGCAAGAGCCGTCGTGACAGTGTTGCGGTCACTAAGCTGGTCGCGACTATGTCGCGGCGCCTTGGGTCGTCGCAACAAGGTCGCGGCCTACTTAGCTGGCGCAACCTCAGCCGAGCAACTAAACCAGGCATGCTTAATCTGACTTATTAACTGATTTGTGCTTACAGGGTGAGATGAGGGCTAGGGTTTCGTGGATCCTGGTCCTGGCGGTGTACCTGGCCTTCCCGGGGTTCCAAAGGGAGAGGCTAGATAGGATGGGATTTGGTGAGGTGCTCCAGATGGAGAGGATGAGGGCAGATGCCCCTCTTACTCAGGCCCTGTGCAGCCGGTGGGACGCGGAGGCGACTGCCTTCGTGTTCCCATGGGGTCATATGATCCCCAACCTAGAGGATGTGAGTAGGATCACGGGCCTGAGGGTGTATGGGCGGCCGGTGAGTGGGTTCACTTATCCATGATACAGAGAGCTAGCCCACCCCATAGACTGCTAGGTTTGACTGTAGGGCAGAGGTCTTCTCTAGTCTCTAGGGTTGAGCTGCAGGAGAGTCTAGGGCTATTCCAGACAGGGAGAGAGGTAGCAGAGACGGTGGATGAACAGTTGCGGAGGCTAACGAGGGGTTGTAGGGAGACTTTAGCCGATGAGCCTGGGGCTCAGGCAGATTTGGACTTGCGGCGCTTTCTCACTTTCTTCCTCGGTAGACTCTTGTTTGCCACGAGGGGTGACCCAGTCCACTGCCGGTTCCTACCCCTTCTACAGGACCTGGGTCAGGTGGGGAGCTATGCATGGGGAGCGGCGTTCCTAGCGCATCAATTCGACAGTTGGGCTCTTCCGACCGCCAGACGTCCATCAGTGGATTCTTCCCCTTTCTTCAGGTACTCTTCTTCCTCTTGTGCTTTTACTTAAACTGCTCTTTATATTACACCTGTGATCTAACTGTATTTGCATTCTTTCAGGTCTGGACCTACCTTCACCTCCCTGGCCTGAGGAGGGGGACTCTGGAGCGACCACGCCTCGTGTCCATAGCACGACGCTGGGTGCCGTGCCATGACACACACCCATTGGAGGAGCAGCTTGCGTCTGTCCAGGACGCCATTGATGTCTACCCTCAGCTTGATGTAAGTGTTCTAATCCCTCTCTAAATTTAACTTGATTTGAATTGATGGCTTGAATATTGATCAGATGTGCTTTGATGTGCAGGTGGTGTGGCAGCCATATCTAGAGGAGGTGGACGAGGGACAGCCCTGGTTGGAGCCGGCCCGCCCCTACTTCGGTAGGATGGTGTGAATGCATGCTCTCAACCTGGTGCTACCTCTCCACCTGCATCTGACTCAGAGGTCCCTCGGCCTCCGTCAGAGTGTGGTGGAGTTCCCTAGCCGAGGCCAGACCCCAGGCCTGGCCGGAGCTTCTGAGGACTCCATGACACTACCGACTGGCGTGAGCGGGCCGATGAACAGATAGAGGACTGGGAGCACATAAGCTGATGGGTCCGGTCCGATGTCGACTCGGATGACGCGTATCTACAAGCCTTCCCCTTGAAGTATGAGGCGAGGGTTTACAAAGGCGCGAGGCGACAGGTAAACTTCTAACCTTAGACCTTGTAAATTGCTTTTTATTGAATTTAAGCTGACGGATTTGGATGAATTGCAGGTGGACGTGGCTGGGGAGATCGCCTCACTCCGGGCCTTGCTGCACTCGGCAGTACAGGACCGGGAGTTGGCTCGAAGGGAGGTAGAGCAGCTGGTAAGTACTTACTCAAACTTCAGTAACTTACTCATTTTCTTTTAGCTGGTTGAAACGGACAAGTGTTGTATGTGTAGCGTGCGAAGCTAGTGATAGTAAGGAGGTCACAGGCTGGTGCCTCCTCATCCCAGGTAGCAGTAGAGGGTTTCCAATCTGATTTAGCAGACCAGCTAGCGAGTGTAGTGAGGAGGGCTGAGGAGGCTGAGACTGAGCTGGCAGAGAGGGTAAGTATGACAGTGATTTGAACATATTTGATTTAGAATTAGCACTGACTTGATGTTACACAAGTGACAGAGTTGGAGACCGCCACCGACCGGGCGGCCCACTTGCAGGAGGAGGTTGACGCAGCGGCGGAGTCAGTCACCCAGTGGTGCCTCCAGGCAAACACGGCGGTAGCAGAGAGGGATCAGTTGCGCACACAGGTGGAGGCAGCGGAGTCTCGGGCGGCAGAGTTGACGAGGGAGCTGGCGACACTGCGCACGCATGGGTCGTCAGCGGACTAAGTGGAGTTGGCTCGTCTACGCACCGAGATGATCGCGCAGCAGGGGCGGATCGAGGAGCTGCAGAGCTGCATGGCGATGATGAGCCAAGTGGTTCGGAGCAGGAGCAGGAGCGGCGCGAGCTGTCACGCCCCGACACGGAATATCGGAACACGAGGCAGTTGCAAGAAAAGGGTATAGAGCGAGTACTAGACATCAAACCATTACACAATGAATAATACTAAAGCGAATTAATTTCATTAATAACTTTTCAATGTCTAGTTACAACCACTATTATCAGAGCCAATCTATAGGGCCCAATTATATTGAAATAAAGCAAAAAACTAAACTTCAAACCTAACTACTACAATGCTAAACATAGCAATGGGACGCTAGGGTACTCATGACATCACTCCAGTCATTCCCGTTCTCTTGAGTGTATGGTTCATCCTCGGTCTCACCTGAGAACACAATGACAAATAACGCAGGGTGAGCGAACATCGCCCAGTAGGACTTAAATCTCTAGCTCAAGCAGGCTTTAAGTAATTAATGCATTAAAGGCAGAGTAACTAATGATAGAACGGGAGAGAGAGTCAAGTAAAAATATATAGCAGGATAGTATGTGAATGAAATAGCAACACTTTCCAAATATAGACTTTCTAAAAATAGCACAAGTGTCAGGAATAGCACAACAATAGCAAGATAGCACAAAGTCAAGTATAGCAAGATGGCCATGGTACAAATAGCACAATGAGTATAGCATAGCACTTTGTTGTCAATGGACAACGAGAGAACATAGCACTTTTGATTTTCATTTAGATAGTCAAGATAGATAGCACTTGAGTGGAATGCCAAACACTCTGATCATTTAACTCTCATGGGCACTAGCACTTTCGAGCGCACATCCCAGGACCAGATCGGGCCCTTTATATATTGCCAGGCATTGATTATATTGTTTATCTTTAGACAATCCGTCAATGGCCAATATAGAGTACCAAGAAGTAGATGAGAGCACTAGATGAATAGACGAGATAGTAGAGTGAGCGTGAATAGATGAGCGAGTAGAGTATAGATGAGAGTTAGTCGACCTTGCACATGAAATGTCGAGTAACGAGCGATAGTAACCGTTGCACAACACGCGCACATGGTGTTGGTAGTCAGGCGGAACTCACGACCTTACCACTAGCCATGTTAAGCACAGGTCTAGAGGTCCGGAGTGATTCAAGATGAGAGTGAATTTCTAATAGCCGTTTGGACCGTATTGATCACTAATGGGTGTAACAGGTGTTAGGGTACAACCGGCTCGTCGACCATGTGGGAATCCATGGACAGAGGAGACTTACGGAGGCCTTAAACAAAGACTTACTAGTCCGGCAGAAGGAGTATCCGACGGAGAGTTCGTCCAAGTCAAGAGAGAGTGTGTATATAGAAACAAGTGCTCGACGTTCTAGATGAATTCTAGAACAGTGGAGTGTCGATATCGGTATTCCCAAAACATCGCGAGAAACGATAGACAAGTATATTTAAAATAGGGTAGTTTAATTACACAAATTACCAGATGTATTATGAAATAATTCATGCCAATTTATGCCATAATTGGATGGTTCAAAGTGTGTAAGTGTCATAAAATTGTGGATAGAAAAGATCATGTGCATGTATTTTAATCATACATAAATGTTTAATTTATAACAGGTGTTATTGTCTGTGTGTATGACTGTTAAACAAGAGTACAACACAGTAGGTAATCAAGCATTGCTGAGACAAGGGATTTCTTGCAAAAACCCAGATCGCGACGTACCCTAATGAGGGTCGCGACGGGGTCCACTGAGATCGCGACGGGTGCTTGTACGGGTCGCAACAGGCTTAGACAGGTCGACAGCAGATCACGACGATAGGCTCTGTCGCGATCAGATCGTGACAGAGGGCACTATCGCGGCGGCCCTTGTGAACGCGGCCTATCGGGCCGTCGCGTTCACAGGGTCTGCGCCCGAGTCCGACAGGGAAAAGACATTACATTGGATTGCGGGCCAGAACTTACCCTATTTGACACAGGGTGGTTCAGAAAATCACAACTAATTGTATAGTCAATGAAAAATCATGAAACCAATTGCAAAACGACCTAGACATGCATGGGTACTTACAATAAATAGGAATTGGAAAACAATCAGGGTTTGGACATATTTTAAACACTAGTATTCATGATGAACATGAAACAATACATAGTTGAGATCAACGATTAAATTCGCAAGATAGGATGAATCAAATTTAGGGCTTTTAGTGGAAAAGATGCCTAACATGCATCAGTTCCTACAGTAAAAATCTCGTGGCATGGGGTTGAGTATACAAGGAGATCAAGAATTAAGAAAAGGGTTCGGGGTCATGTCAATTGCAAAACATGAAAAATCAAGAACGAAAGATATGCTTGATGGAAAATTATGAAACCAAAGGGCTTTTGTTCTTGATAGATGAGACATCCTACAGAAAAAGTTTCATGGTTTATGCTTGTGAGAATGCTACCTTTGATCATTTTCCTCTTCTAGGGTTAAGACTTGAAGAACTCGGGGAAGAACTTGAGAGATCCTTCCTCTCCACGAATTCTCCTCCTCTTGGCCTCTCCTCCTGGTCCAGGAACCTCTTGGCATGAGCTAGGGCCGGCCATGAGGGTTTAAGAGAAGTATTTAAGCTTCTCCCTATTCCCTTTCCTAGTTTAAGCCAAACTCCTATTAAATTCCGAATTTCCTATTTTCCTCTCCCTTTTTAAGTAAGAGATCTCCTATTTGGGTTGGGAGAGAGGGAATTTCGTGGCCAATCAATTGGGGTAGGTTTACGAATCCAATCCTAATTCAAACTAGCTATTTAATGCATTAAATATCTCTTTTCTATTTTAGTAATATTTTAGTTACGAATTTTGGGTATTTCTCTATTATTCCCTTTTTTAAAATCTCTATTTTGGCCCACTCATTTCTAATGGGTCAATATAGCAAAGCCCATTACTCCTTTTCTTTTAATGGGTTTTATTCAATTCTCTCTTATTTGATTTCCTAGTTGATTTAATACATCTTCCTTTTATTCGATTTTCTAATTAAATAATATAAATATTTAATATTTTTTCCCATAAATTTAGGGTTGCTACACGAGCGGAGCGAGCAGTGCGAGTGGTGCCTCGGTCCGACAGTACTTGGCAGGTTCCTCCAGTCGTCGGAGGAACGAGGAGGAGGAGAGATGTCGCGAGGGCGAGGTGAGTGCCCAGAGCGGTAGGGGTGGTGGCGAGATGCCACCACCACCCGAGAGGTAGGAGGGATCCGGGGAGAGTGGTGGTGGACAGTGAGGAGGTTGTGAGCCACCTCCCCTTTTATCTTTGTACATGATGCCTTTATTAGTGAATCTTTTATGTTCTGTGCTAATGTTTATGATTGAATGAATTGTGATCGACATGAGTGAGAGAGGGAGAGAGAGAGAGAATTGAGTACCTCGTTGTATTGTTCCAAAAGTTTTTTTTTTTTGAGATTTCCGCAATATATTTTTTTTTAAAATTTTAAAAATATCTAATTTATGGATTTTGAATAACACCTAAAACTAATGTTAGCCCTTCCTAAACTAGACGCGTGAGACGGAAGGCCCTCACCCTTGCTGCTGCAGCACTAAAGCAAGATCAAACTATTGTCCAGGGCTCCTCCTTTATTTCCCTTTCATTAGGAATCACCAAAATATCGGATGTGCATTAGGGAGGTGGCATCCTATAGTTGGTTACCCCTAACTTGAGGTGCCGCTACAAAGGCCATATCTGGAAAACGGTCGAGCTTTATAGGAAGAAATGGAAGAAAGTCTGGGGATAAGTCTTGTGCAAGTTTTAAAGGACAAATTAGGCTTAGCTTCCTTCCACGGCACTCCTCTTAGAGATCTGATCTATTGTGCAGGGACTTTTGGTCATTTCATATTTTTGTCTGTTTCTTGTTTGGGGCATGCGTACGACCGGGCTCAAGGACGTCCCATGGGGAACTATACTGCCACTCTTTACCATGCCCCTATTCCTCAATTTTCCTTTATTTGCTCTTCTTTTCATTTTTATTTCGCTTTTCTTTTGCAGGCTTGATTGACCGTCCCTATTTGAGATTTCCTCTCATCAAGATGTGCTTAGGTTGGTCGCCTTGCCCAAATAGCCCTTTTGCCTTTACACTTCGACCGAGTAAAGAAGAGAACAACTATTGCACCTCCTAGATATGGCCTAAGTAGCAACGGTGTTTGCTAGAGGAACCGACTAAGGTTGCCATGTGAGTGTGTGATGATCCTTGCTTAAAGTGACTTTTAACGACAGGGGAAGGAATGTAGGACTCTTAGCACGGAGTAATCCCTAGCCTAAGTGCTGCAGAAGCAAAATAAACCTAGGACTGACTCAACCACTCTAGTTGTGAACTGAGATGACTCTTTTTTTTTTTTTTTGATGTTCTTTATGTTGAGACAAATATTTACATGCACAATGCGGCCCCTATATTTGGAAGAACGACCTGCATTTACTCTTTGAACTTTGACCTTGGTTGATTTTAATTAGCTCATTTGCAGGAAACGGTGAAAATAGGGGTGGCAAGAATTGGAGTCAGCTCAACACACATAAGAGGGAGACAAGACTCTACATGAATATGATGGACAAGAACCCTCAAACAAAATAATTTACACAAAAAAAGGGGAAGAATGTTAGTGAGGACTAAACCCTCGGGAACAGTGAGAGAAAGGGTCAGGACCCCGAATAGGGAGTGAAGGAGGAATCGGGTCAGGCCCGAGATCAAGAGGGGTTAGAAGAAGGAACTGCAAAATAGAGGGTGGAGGATCTGGAGAATCAGAGGGGGGAAGTTGAAGGAAGGGAATCGGGACCAAGATCAGACGTCCCTAGAGAAGGTGGACCCGACCTACAGTTAGGAGGCTCGGGTGGAAGAGGAAGAGGGGAATCCTGAGCACCAAAGGGAAGGTCAGGTGACCCAGGTGGATGTGGAAAGAAACCCTGAGAATCCATAGGGTGATCGGGTGGCTCAGGAGGAAGAGGGGAATCCTGAATGCCCACAAGATGATTGGGAGGCACAGGCGAAGGGGATGAAAAGATACCTAGAGTACCCAGAGGATGATCGGGTCAAAGAGGAAGAGGGGAATCCTGAGCACCAAGAGGAAGGTCAGGTGACCCAAGTGGATGTGGAAAGAAACCCTGAGAATCCATAAGGTGATCGGGTGGCTCAGGAGGAAGAGGAAGAGGGGAATCCTTAATGCTCACAAGATGATTGGGAGGCTCAGGAGGAGGGGATGAAAAGATACCTGGAGTACCCAGAGGATGATCGTGTGGAAGAGGAAGAGGGGAATCTTGAGTACCCACAAGATGATTGTGTGGCTCAGGTGGGAGGATGAAAAGATGCCCTAAGTACCCAGAGTATGATTGGGCGGCTTAGGTGGAGGAGATAAGTGAGGGTCCAACAACCCTAAAGGAGTGAAAGGGAAAGGATGTGGGAACAGCCCAGGACTGTGAGATCGGGTGCCTCCTCTAGAAACAGGATTGGCCAAAATGAATAGCATTGAGAGATTAAGGTCAGAAGATGCCAAAATAGGGAGATCGACATTTCTCTTGTAGAACTTTGATCTTAACCTCAGCCTCTTTCGCTTCTTGGCAGATGTCCTTGCATGCCGCAATGGCTTTATTCTCACAGATGGACATGACTGCTTCTCCTTGGGATGTCTCCTCAGATAACGGGCCCAAGCAGCAGATGGACTTGCTCTTCTCTGTAGCCATATGACTCTCTCATCAATTTCCATGACTGCCATGTGTGCACTTATTTTGGGCAGCTTGAACTGTTGCCCCTTGAGTGAACACTCTAGTAAAGATGTAGAGGTCACAGTGTTGAGAGCTTCAACTAGAGGTTGACATGCCTGACCTTTAAGGATTGACTTCATGAGGGCCTTGGCAGCAGCGTGAGATAGCACAACATTTATAGATAACCCCTTCTTTTGACCAGCCATATGCAATATAACTGAGCGAGGAGTAATAATGGCATCAATGGTAGCATCATCAATGAGCAATGTAATAGCTACCATCCTTGCTTTGGAAGTGGCTGGCACTAGTGCTTGAGAACTTTTCTTGATAATCATCTCATGAGGGGATGAAAGCTCATCCTTCCCAAATGTGCCCGAGATAAGGACATAGACCGGCATGCAGCTGATGTAGCTGTGAGGGTCAAAGCGCATGACGAGGACTATGCTACCTTTGCTTGGATTATCTTGCTTTCGGGAAGTAGACTCAAGGCATGCCCCTAGCGGTTCACACTTGCTCCATTGGGATGTGGTGGCGATAGGATGTGTGGTAGCTATGGTGGGTTCGTCGGATGCGAAGGGTTTAGTGTGAGGTGACTGGATGGTGGCAAGGATAGGCTCATGCGGAGAGAGCTCTTCTTCCATATCAAAGGCTGAATTAGCCCTAAGCTTAGGAGTAGGAAGCTCTTGCCCTATCTCATAGGCGAGTGGGGCTTGCTCGAGCCTTGGTGTGGTGGTAATGGCTTGCTCAGGTGCAAGTGGTAGTGGGGTGGAGATGGTAGCAAGGGGTAAGGATGGAGGGTTTGTGGGAGGCGAGGGATCAGTGGTTTGTGGCATTGGGGAAGATGACCAACGGCGCACCGACACAATATGTCAGGCTGACAGCTTGTCATCAGGGTGCGATATGGCATCAGAGGTAGGTGTGGTGATGATAGCCTGAGCAGGGGTTGGTGGAGGAGGCTGTTGAGGTGGTGACGGAGCGGATGATGCATTTGGAGGGTAGGTAAAGAAATGTATCTGGCCTTGAGCCTTTGGAGATGACAACTGCCTCGATGCTCATGCTTGTTGTTTTGACTGTGGTGCTAGCTGCTTGGGCGGCCGTTCTGCTGCTTGTGATGGAGAGGGCTGCTGCCCCTGGCTTTGTGCTCTTCTCTTGTCTTGACAATGCAGGATGAGTCTGTGCATTTCATCCCAATCTATCTTGTGCTCTAGATCATAGATCACATACCGGAATTCGCAGCAGTTCGCGACTGTATGCCCTGGATGGTGATGATATGGGCAATATTCTGATTGGTCCACTATCATGTCCTAGCTTGGCTTTTATGGAGGGAGTTGCAATGCATTAATGGACATCAGGGCCATGAAGACATCAGAGAGGGACTTAGGCAACGGATGATAATGGGCCCGCTTTGGGCCAAGTGGATGTCATGATGGGTGACTATGGGATGGCGTGGTGTGGTGGCACGGGAGAGGGGGTTGTTCTTGTTGGCTTGGTGGAAGTAGTGAAGATGAGTAGTGGTCAGTGGAGTGGTTAGGTGTGGGACGGTGGATAACATCAACTTGGGCATGGGTTTGGACTCCCTCATAGGTGGGCCCTTGAAATGTGTAATTGGGTCATTGGGCCTCAAATAAGGATGGCACGGGAGAGTCACTGAGTTGGGTTTTAACAAAGCGAGCACGGCTATATAATTGTTGCATGGATGTGATGTTGTTCATAGCCAGGATGTGACGGTACATAGGTGTTGCATTAGAAATAATGAGCTTGATTTTCTCCTCTTCAGGGATGTGTATTTGAACATGGGCAGACATCTGACGACACCTGTCAGCATAAGTCGTAAATTCTTCAGCAGGCTTCATCTGCTCAGCCGCCAGATCGGCCATTGAATACACAGGCCCTACCCAGCCTCGATATTGTTGCATGAATCTGGCCTTGACCACTTCAAAATCCTCAACTTCATTGGGAGGCAAGGAATAAAACACTCTAGAGCGGGCCCATCCAACGAATGCCTAAAAAGGTAAGCCAATAAGCGGCGATCATGTTGGTAGGACACTGAGTCATAGAGGAACTCCTGAAGATGGATGTAAGGGTCTCCAGCTTCACTATACTTGCAATAGATAGGGAGCTGAGAAAGTGGAGGGATCCAAAGACCATGGAAATCAGGGAGAGTATTATTGAAGGAGGGTTTGGGATTTAGTTGCTTCCGCAAGTCACTAAGCTCTCGCTTCATGGACTCGAACTCGGATTGGAAGTCATGAGTTGAGGTGGATTGTGGATAGCGAGGGCCAGCTTGGGAATGAGAGCGGAGTTGAGATTCAAGGTCCGGACCAGACTGAGTATAATGGGCCGGTTGTGATGATGTGGGCTAAACGAAAGTATGGCCTGATCCAGGAGTGACAAATTGAGTTGATCTAGAATAAGCAGGACAACGTGGGCCTGTTGGCCTCACCCTGGAAGAAGGTCGTGGAGTAAGGGTGGACAACAATTCTCGGGCCTGGTCAGGGCCCATTTCAAGTAGGAGGCGCTCCAATTCAGCGGCCTCATTAGAAGAGGATGGTGACAGAACAGATCGGGGACGGGCACTTTCGTCGGCCTGATGGGTCCTGGACTGGGCCGAATTTGGAATAGACTCATGAGACAAGGGGTCTACATGAGGAGGAGAGGTTGGAGGATAGGTGAAGTGGAAAGGAGCCATGAGAGGATGAGAAATGAGGGAATTAAAAGGATACACTAAAATACAAATAAGGTGTACAACAACAGGTACAAACATACAAGAAGGGGATGAGAAAAGGAGTTCTCAAGCAAACACCCAAGTTAATATGATATACGTCAGGATTTTAGGGTCATCACTTAGCCTTTTAATGGATTGATTTAAGTGAGTTGGACTTGGCTAAAGAGGGGCCCTAATGGGTGTGTACTCAAGTACTCTGGGATGACTAAGGGGGGACACAACTCATGCGTAGGATGGCCTGAACTAGGGGTGCAACGGGTACAACCAGCCCGGCGAACTGCAACATGCGTACGGCCACAGGGACTTACGGAGGCCCTCGGTAGGCGGCCCTGGTCAGCCCACGAGTACTCGTAGGTGAGAGGACCCACTCAACCAAGGAGGAAGACCTAATCTACACGGATCATAAGTGTATGCATGAACCTAAGTGCACCAAGGTGCATGCAGTGTCTAACCTAAACTAACAAACAGTGACTGACAGGGCTCGGCTGAGGTCGCAATGACCAGATCTGTCGCGACCTTATCGAGATTGAAAAATCGGACGCGATAGTAATAAAGAGCAGAGTCCCACAATCACATACAAACAAACAGCAAACAGACTATCATGGGACGCAAAATAGTCATGGAATAGACTAAACAACACAGCAATACCCACTAAACATACAGAAACCAAAGCATGGATCAAAACAGTAACAAAACAGTGTGTACCTAAAGAAGCGGCCTACAGCCACGACGTGACACTGTCGCGGTCCCCCGATCAGTCGTGACACGATCCAAAACCAAACAGTAAAAGAAACGAAAAAATCCGAACCCTAGCGGAATTCTAACAAACACAAAAGCGAATATACTTGGTAGAACAGGATGTAACAGACATGGACGCACCCTTAATGAAGGAACAGTGCATGGGGGGGGGAGGGACACGTACATCAAGTCGCGTCTGCCTTCCTGGACGTGATAGGATCGCGACGGCGCGATGCGTCGCGATCCGAACCGAACTCAGAAAGATTGGAAAAACACATATATATATACCTAACAGGGTTCTAAAAAACATTTAAACAAATCAACATGGCAGGCAAGCAAGCAACAATCACGAGGCTAGCACTGAAGGTCCCACTGTGATCACCAAAAGGTGTAATCACGGGGTTGTGCACCCCTCAAAACACGTTTTAAAATTAACTAAGGGGCATGGAAACATGGAAGTGATCGCCACCTAACAAGTTGCCATGGATAAGAACTACGTAGGCTAACTGTGCTAGGAAAAGGAGAGAGAACGAGGCACTGACCTTTGTCACGACGGGTCTCCCCGTCGCGATGAGACTGATGTCATGCTGCCCTAACAGGGCGCGTTAAGCCTGTCACGATGCCCTATCCTGCCGCGTTCTCTACAGTGCGGGAGAAAGTTGGTGTGGACCTTCTTCCTGTCCTCCGGTCGGCCAGAGAACAAGAGCCCTCATAGACTGATGCTTGGGTGTCTATCAAGATAAAGAAAATAAACAAATAACCCAGTTAGAACATATTAAGTGTAGTAGCTATACATGAATGAAATGAAAAAGGGGAGCATGGAGGGAACAAACCTGGGGGGTGGTTTTTAAACCCCTAGGATGGATAAAAACGTAGAAAGAAAGAAGCAGTGCATCCTATCTAAAAAGGAAACAATAAAATGCATGAAAGGAGAAAGAGAGAGGGAGAGGAAGAAAGAGCCCCTAATGGGGGCGACTCCCTAGCATTGTGTGACGTCCATAGATGTTGTAGAAGCCTCAGAGGATGTAGGGGTCGCCTCCCTCACACACCAAGCTCCAAGGATGAAGAGATGTGCATGGCTTGGTGAAGGAAATGTGAAAGAATGGAGTGGAATGAGAGGGCCACTGGCTAAGTGTCAGGTCATGGAAATTTTTGGCAGCACTTCGTGGCAAAATCAGGCTCTCCTCTTCTCTGAAGGAGAAGCTTTGCTTATATAAAGTAGGAGAGAGAATATCCCGTCCATGGGAGATAATGACCAAAATGAAAAGATATATCTGAAGGAAATTCATGGGAAGAGTCCTTAGGGAGGTCCCAAGGTGACCTACAACCCCAAACTGCGCATGCATGGTTGGAAAGTTGCTTGGAGATGAAGATAAGGCCATGAGAGGATAAATAGGAGGTGGTTGCGGAGGCTGTTGCCGCAGCTATAGTCGTGACGGGTCGTAGGGGCGTGATAAGTAGAGTCGCGATGGCCAGGGTGGTCGCGACACTAAAGCCATGTGCAAGGGTATGTATGGACTATCGCGACGCCTACCGGGGGTGCGACAATGCTAACGCGGCACTTCGACTGGTCGCGTTAATGAAAATCGAATATTGGCCAATCAAACAGTAGAATAATGAGGATTTAAGGCTCATGGACTCTTTTAAGAGGATAATGGACGAGATAAGTGAATTTGGGCTTTTTAATGGGCTCAAAGCAAAGCTAATAATGGGCTCAAGGTGAATGACCAACTTGGGGCTCATTAAGATAACAAGAAATACGGTTTGACTTATAGGCCAGAATTGGGTGTCTATAGCGTCCTCCAGAAAACCCTAGTTTCGACCAGTCGTAGGAGAACACTTAATACTCACAAACTACTGGGTAGAAATTGGGAAAAATAGTGTCATAAGAAACTAGACTCGAAGAGCTTTCCAAGGGTATACGGCTTGCAGGGTTTGGTCGAGGTTTCACTAACCTTTGATGATGATCAATCTAACTCTTGTGTGCCGGTCGTTGCAGATCCGAGTTGGGAAGAGCACAAGATTCCTCCTTGCTCCAGCCTTCTCCTTGAGATCTCTAGCCACCACTGCCTCCAAGAACGCCTCCAATAACCCTAGGGGTCATCCCATGGGAGAGAGAGACTTTATTTATAGAGAGAGGGGCCTTTAGTTGCCTAATTAGATTAGGAAACCTTTAGGTACAAATTTGGGTATACCTTTCCTCAATTTGGGGATTTCTCCCTCCAGTTCGTGATGGAATTGGTATGGAAACTTACTTTAGGTTGCATCCATGAGTTGGACTTGGTTTGGGATCCATTAAGTGTGTATTGGGTGAGTATTAACTCTTTTATGGTCCATTAGTGAAAATTTTCGAATTTCGGGTTATTTTCCTAGCATGAATTTATTTGTGGCTTAAAAGACTTCCTTTGCCCTATTTCTTTCTTTGGATTGTCAATACCCATTGTTTGATGTCCAACCATAATTTTTATTCTATTTGTGGACTCCATTAAGTATATGTGATAATAATTTTCCGACTTATTTCTTAATTACGATAATATGCCACAAAACACTTTAATCTTGGCCAATCGGATTTTTCTTTGCACGAATTTCTTCATGGGTCATTTGCGAATATTATTTAGAGTTGAACTATTATTTTTATGGAATTTCCTAGAGTATTTTTGTACACATAATAATGGCATGTACATTTTTACTATTATTAAATTATTATTTCTAATTTTCACATAATAAAATTTTTAGGGTGCTACACCTCAACTAGAATTCCCTCTTACGGGAGGGGAACAAACACCAAAACACTTTGGCCTTCCCTCATCTATAGGGGCTCACACTCTGCTCAGCAGGTCTTCCCTTCTACAAGGGGTAATTACCTATGAAGGACTTATACTGTTTGTGTAATGCACAATGAGACTTCAGACCAAGAAGATGTACAGGAAGCTTATCTTCTAAAGTCGGAACCCTAGATCTGAGGGGAATGATATTTCAAGAATGGCTCTCCTCAAACAGGTTCACAAAGGTGGACTCACTAGAGAAAACTTCTTGCAGCAAGTCCACACGATGCTTGTGAATGGAAACTTACGTTTCTATCTTGTTTTTTCTTGTGTCAATTTGTTATTGTAGCTTCCCTTTTTTTATAGGCTATTTGAGTTATCTGTTGGTTCAGAGCTGTTTGTATGTAGTCATTGGAGTAATGAACGTGGCATGGCTTCTTTTCACGAGGACGACGTGCAATATGTTCCATCTCTCAAATGCATACGATCAGTTTGCCACCAACTTTTCTTGGTCTAGAAGTTTTGAGATTTATTTTTCTTATCTTTTTCCTAAAACAAAATAAGTTCCCAAAACTATACTAGACTGGGTCTAGTTGATCAGCAGTGGGATGTTCATAGGTACTTGTGAGATAATTCAAATATTGGCGTACCTACTTTATGTGATGTCAATAAATATTTTGCAGAAAAAGTCTGCACAAGTTCATATGTAAAATATAAACTATATAGTTGGTAGAAACGTGTCGTGCTATTATGGCAATTTAGTCAAAAAGGTTTCTCGGCGCGTGTTAGAGATTTTTTTTTATGCAATGTCAGACTGATCGAGATCATGTTTGATATATTATACATGCCTAAGATTTTTGAAATCACAAACCTTATATAATACAATGTTTATACTAGACTTTATCATAAGTGAATGTGCGAGTGATTTTAGAAATAAATAGATTTGTACATATGTACTGTTCATATAATGAAATTTATTCAAAAGTTATTTAGAACGGAAATTAGAATATGAGTCAAGGCAATTTATTCATGAATTACTTTGAGTAGAATCAAGATAATATGATTACTGAATTATTGACAAAATATTGTAAATTATTTAGTCATAAGAGTAGTATGATGTGGAGCACAAATGTTAATGACTTGTTTGATTTGAAGACATATCGCATGATGAAGTACTTGTTCATAAATGACGAAGTGATCGTTTATATATGATGAAGTGAGCATTAGGTATGATGAAGTCTGCTTCGTATATGGCAAAGTGAGATTTCGCATATGACGAAGTGAGTTTCGTGTATGACGAAGTCAGCTTCATATATGACGAAGAGTTCTTCATGTATGACGAAGTGTTTTGGTCATATATGACGAAGTGACTGATCAAAGTTAGTGAAATGCTCAGTGACTGAATTTTTTATGTGATAAATAGATAATGATAGTGATTAAATAAATTATCATGTTTATTGTCATCATCAAAACTTTAAAGTTTTTATTCTCATTAAGTATTATTATTTTGTGATAAATGAGACTATTTATTGTGATGATTATATTCATGTTTCAGTATTACCCCCTTTTTGTCATGCATGGTTCAACAAGAGTGACAAGCGAGCGCATTTGTGTGGGTTCTAGCTTAACTCTTTTATTCCTTGGAAAATATGTCTAGGAACACAATAAGTTATATGGCCATCTGCATTATTGCGATTTCCAATGCAAGATAAAATCCCATATATACACAAAATAATAGCTTCCTATTAAAACCTTGAGCTTACCCAATCTAAAATGCTGCCACCCATATTCTTTCCAACATTCCCCCACAAACTCATGGTTTGCAAAGAGGGAATAAAACTAAGAGCGATACATATCATACTTTCAGTAAAAAGTACTTTCCGAGTTTGAACTTTTATCTAAGAATTCAAAATATTTTCCTTATAGAATCAAAGTTGTTGAACCACTCCTATTTTATCCTTTTATTTTAGTGATAACAAAACCCATGTTTACCCTAAAAAATATCATTAATATATTTTATATCATGTTTCTCCCATGAATATAATATATTTTTGCATTATCATTATAAATTTACGCTGAGTTTCAACTTCGTCATGCATGTTTTGATCATGTTCAGTTGAAGCTAGCTTTGTCATATCTGAAGCTACACTTCATCATATCCAAAGTCCACTTTGTCATATCCAAAGTCCACTTCGTCATATATGAATCTAGCACTTTGTCATGCATGTTTTGGTCGTGATCAATCGAAGTCCAACTTCATCATATACGAAGCTAACTTCGTCATATCTGAAGCTATATAAGAAGTTCACTTTGACCGACAGCATTATGATCTGTTTATACAAAGTCCAACTTCGTCATATATGAAGCTAACTTCGTCATATCTAAAGCTATATACGAAGTTCACTCCGATCGACAACATTATGATTTGTTTTATACAAAGTTCCACTTCATCATATCCGAAGTTTAACTTCAACCGACCTCGTTGTATTTTGTCCAGTCAAAGTGACACATCGATTGTTGTTTTAATATCACATCAATTACTGAACATTGAAGCATCGATTACATTGAAACACCGGTAGCATTGAAACATCAATTACATTGTAACGTCGATTATCTTTAAACATCAATTGTCTTTTACAACAATTACCTTTAATCAAACATCGATTGCTTCTATATCTCACATCAATTACAGTTATTTTGTTGATCTCACTCCGACTCTTTGAAAGTCAAAGTATAACATCAACTTCCTTGATCGTCTATACTTAGATGTTTTTAAGTATCTATTATTATTTTTGCAGAAATATTAATGTATTCTTAGTGCGATTAATGTTTTAATTCTTATGAACTATTCAATGAACTAGATGAACACATGATGTACACTATGTTACTTGTTGTGTGTTATCTGAATAATAATAGTTAAATAAGCTTTGTACTTCTCTATTCTTCTGTTTAATGCTTTATGTCATTTCTAAATATCAGTTTCATAGTTTATATTTTCAGAATGCTATGTGTCTCTCAAAGACATGTTCTAGCATGCTTCAAAATATCTAGTTTACAGATTTTAAGAAAAAGTTCCCTTTGCAGTTGTATTGTGCACCAAGCAGGTGTCCATTCCTCTTGAATGCTCACCTAACCCTGTATTGTTCAAAAGACAGACTGTCTGTATGAAACTGATAGATATTTGTTAAGAAACTACATGTCCCTTACCTTCTTATATTTGTTTATATCTCTCAAAACTAACCCCGAGAAAAGGAAAAGACATGGTATGATGTTTGCAGAAATTTAGAAAAAGATATATAAGGTAGAGTCATGCAGCTATCTCCATATCCTGAAGCCGTTGAAACTCAAGGGCTGAAGATCTGATGATGGACATCTCAGTTGTCTTAAGTCTCAAGAACCAATGTTCAAATTCAAACGGCTACTTTCAAATGAGAAGATTGAAGACTCTGAAGCATATATATGAAGCTAAAGTTTTGAAAGAGAAACATATACTAACAAAACAAGAACAGATAGTGAGACATATATGAGTGCTTACAGAAATACAAAGAGAGAAGTCTCCTTATATAGAAAAGAGAAAAGATCACAAGATTTGAAGAGAGCCAGCAGATTCAAGCTTCGACTTCTTGCTCTCTTGCTTTCAAGTGTTCTTGGGTGGCATTTGTACTTCTAGATTCTCTCAGTTCACCATCCTTGAGTCAGAAAGAGTTAGAGTTTTCAATCCCATTTGTAATCTTTTCTGATCATCTGTGTTTGCTCATTCCTCTGAGCAGACACACTGTGTTCATTTCTGTGTTGTAACCAGCAGGGGTTTGTTCCCTGTAGTGCCCCTCTATGAAGGGAAGACCTACGGTTGTAGGTGGTTGTAATACCCCTCTGTGAAGGGAAGACTTGCTTGGGTGTAAGTGGGTTGTAATACCTCTCAAGTTGAGAGAAGGCCAAGTGTTCTTGGAAGTTAGTGAAAATCCCAAGGGTGCTTAGGGACTGGATGTTGGACTCATGATTAATAGGAGGTCCGAACTAGGATAAATCCTTTGTGCACTTGTGTGATTGTTTCCACCAAGTTTTCACTTGTTTCACACACACCACATTAAGTATTAACGATACTATCTAGTGTGATTTATTTTCAGATAAATTTTAACAGTGCAAGAAGTCCTATTCACCCCCCTCTAGGACATCTAAAGCTCTTTCATTCATTTGATACCAACAAGTGGTATTAGAGCCAAGTTCCATCTCGATCCAACAAGTGGTATCAGAGCGAGATCATCTCAGAAGAATCAAAAGGTTTGAGAAGAGATGGCAGCTGGAGCTCACAACTATGAAGGAACAGATAAAGTAAAGCAAACTAGAATAGATATTTTTGTCTCTCAATATGAACAGTTTAAAATGTTGCCAAATGAAAACATTACTCAAATGTACAATAGATTTACCAATATAACAGTTGGTCTAAGTTCACAGGGTAAAAAACTTACTAATGAAGAAACAGTTAGAAAAATTCTTAGATCATTAACTCATTCCTGGACTCCTAAAGTTACTTCTATTGAAGAAGTGTATAATCTTACAAAACTTTCTATTGAGAAATTAATTGGTTCTCTAATGGCCCATGAAATTAATATGGAAAGATTTTCTTAAAGCTCTTCAAAAAAGAAAATGTCAAATGCTTTGAAAGTTGCATATTCTTCCTCTTCATCTTCTGAAGATTCAAAAGATAAATCTGAAGACAGTAATGATGAAGCAATGCTTTCTAGAAGACTTCAGAGAATCCTTGCTAAGAAGAAGTATGGATTCAAGAGATA
Organism: Colocasia esculenta; assembly: GCA_014218235.1. Lineage (NCBI taxonomy): Eukaryota > Viridiplantae > Streptophyta > Magnoliopsida > Alismatales > Araceae > Colocasia > Colocasia esculenta. The sequence goes on from CM024754.1 coordinate 168,073,232, forward strand.
CTTCAAGAAGGATAAAAAGAGCAAGGAACCAACATGCTATGAATGCAAGCAGCCAGGACACTTTAAAACTAAATGTCCAAAACTCAAAAGAAAAGATCAGGCTGACAAGCATGAGAAAAAGAAGGAGAAAGTAAAGAAATACAAAGGATAAAAGAAGATAGCAATGGTAGCAGCTTGGGATAATGAGGAAGTGACAAGTTCGGACTCATCAAGCTCAGATTCAGAATAGGAGCAAGTAAATCTAGCCCTCATGGTAGGACTAGAACAGGTAACCATTGAAACATCAGTTACTTCATGTTCAGAATCTGATTCTGATAGCTTAGAAGATGCATTTAATAAATTGTATGATAAATATAAAATTGTAGTTAAATAAATGAAAATAGTTAAGTTAAATATATTAAACCAAGAAAAATCCAACACCTTTCTAAAACTAAAGTAGAAAAATTGGGACATAATTTAACTAAAACTAAAAGAGCTAATGAATTGTTATGTGAGGATTTAAAGACTAAAATGGTAAAATTAAAGGACTCGAAACAAATCTAAATGAATTGAAAAATGAAGAAAAATTGAGATAAGAAAATAATTACTTGAGTGCATCCTTAGATAAATTAACCTAATTGTAAAACATCCTTAGTTGTAAAACTAAAAAGTGCTAGAACAGATAAAAAGAAATATAGAGTAGGATATACACCTCCAATAAATGTTGAAGAAATTGTGTATCCTGAAAAATACCCAACCCTAAGTTTGTAAAAGAAAAGGTAATTAAAAATTTTAAAAAGGTTAATCATTATGTTTACAAACAGAAACTTAAAACTAATAACACTACAAAGTCAAAACATGCATATGATTTATGTTGTAATCATTGTAATCAATTAGGACACACAATTAGCACCTGCACCACTAGACATCGACATTGGATTCCAAAACTTAACCATCAAGGACCTAAGAAATTTGGGTACCAAAAGTCTCAACTTAATTCTATTTGAATGGTGCCTAAGAGCATCCAAATGGTATTTGGATAGTGGGTGCTCTAGGCATATTGTTGACTAGGTTGCAAGTCCAAAGGGAGGGTGAATGGATTGCTAAAAATTCTTTCAAGAAGATTCCTGTTAATAAAAACACTTCGACAGAAGACACTAAATTTTATGGTTAGAGTTAGTACGTAAATGAAGACAGAATAAGATCAAACACAAGAACAACAAAAATTTTATCCTAGTTCAGATCTCCTATCACAAGGAGTCCTACGTCCAGTCCCCAAGCAACAAATTAGGATTCCACTAACTAAGGGTTCAGTCCCCCTCAAGGACGCTTACACATCCAACCGCAGCTAGCCTTCTCTTCACTACACGAAGAGGCACTACACCACCTCATACAACAGGTCTTCCTTCTTACCAAAGGGAACAACCACCCACTCCACAATAGGTCTTCTCTTCACAGATGAAGAGGATCTGTAGCAACCCTAAATTTTTGGGGAAATAAAAAAATTAAATATTTATATTATTTATTTAGAAAATCAAATAAAAGGAAGATGTATTAAATCAACTAGGAAATCAAATAACAGAGAAATAAATAAAACCATTAAAGAAAAGGAGTAATGGGCTTTGCTATATTGACCCATTAGAAATTAGTGGGCAAAAATAGAGATTTTAAAAAGGGAAATAATAGAGAAATACCCAAAATTTGTAACTAGAATATTACTAAAATAGAAAAGAGATATTTAATACATTAAATAGCTAGTTTGAATTAAGATTGGATTCCTAAACCTACCCTAATGGGTTGGCCACGAAATCCTCTCTCTCCCAACCCAAATAGGAAGATCTCTTGCTTAAAAAGGGGAGAGGAAATAGGAAATTCGGAATTTAATAGGAATTAGACTTAAACTAAGAAAGGGAATAGGGAGAAGCTTAAATACTTCTCTTAAACCCTCATGGCCTGCCCTAGCTCGTGCCAAGAGGTTCCTGGACCAAGAGGAGAGGCCAAGAGGAGGAGAATTCGTGGAGAGGAAGGATCTCTGTCACGCCCCAACGCGGAATATCGGAGCGCGAAGGCAGTTGCAAGAAAAGGTATAGAGCGTATACTAGACATCAAACCATTGCACACTGAATAATACTAAAGAAAATCTTTCTCATTAATAATTTTCCAAATATCTAGTTACAACCACTAAAATCAGAGCCATTCTAAAGGGCCCAATTACATTTCAATAAAAGGAAATAACTAACTACAACTCTAAGATAACACAATGACTCGAGGGTACTCCTAGCTTCACTCTTGGTCATTCCCTTCCTCGTGAGTGTATGCATCATCCTCGGTCTCACCTAAGAACACAACATCAATAACGTAGGGTGAGCGATAACGCCCAGTAGGACTTAAATCTCAGGCTCAAGCAGGCTTTAAATAATTAACGTATTTAATGGCAGAGTATCTAAAGATAGCAGGTACAAGAGAGTCAAAATATAGCAAGAGATAGCACAACAGCGCGAGATCGAGTATAGTTTCCAAAAATAGCACAAGTATCGAATATAGCACGAATAGCAGGATGGCCATAGCACAACTAGCACACGTATAGTAATAGCACGACGAGTATAGCACTTGTTTGTCATTCTAGACATCGAGAGAGTATAGCACGTTTTGTTTTTTTGATTGTCATATAGATAGTCGAGATAGATAGCACTTGAGTGTAATGCCAAACACTCTGATCATTTAACTCCCATGGGCACTAGCACTTTCGGGCGCACATCCCAGGACCAGATCGGGCCCTTTATATATTGCCAAGCATTGGTTATGTTGTTTATCTTTAGACAATCAGTCAATGGCAATATAGAGTACCAAGAAGTAGATGAGAGCACTAGATGAATAGACGAGATAGTAGAGTGAACGTGAATAGACGAGCGAGTAGAGTACAGATGAGAGCTAATGGACATTGCACGTAATGCGACGAGTAAACAGGCGATAGTAACAGTTGCACAACACGCGCACTTGGTGTTGGTAGTCAGGTGGAACTCACGACCCTACCACTGGCCTTGTTATGCACATGTCCAGAGGTCCGGCGTGATTTAAGATGAGAGTGAATCTCTAATAGCCGTTTGGATCATATAGATCCCTAAAGGGTATCATAGGTATTAGGGTACAACCGGCTCGTCGACCATGTGGGAATCCATGATCAGAGGAGACTTACGGAGGCCTTGTGTAAGAGTTCACTAGTCCGGCGAAAGGAATATCCGACGGAGAGTTCACCACAAGCCAAGAAAAGTGTGTATATAAAACAGTTGCTCGACGTTCTAGAGGAATTCTAGGACAGTGGAGCGTCGATATCGGTATTATAAACAATGCAAGAAACGAATACAAGTCCTCAAAATAGGGCAATTAATGTACTTTATTTCAATAAATTACCAGGCACATTATGAGATATTTTCTGCAATATTTCAGCCATAATTGGATGGTTCAAGTGTGTGCAAGTGCAAGAGAAATCATAGATAGAAATAAGTCGTGAACATGTATTTTAAATCATTCAATATAGCACCATGTTTAAGTAGGGTTGTTACTGGGGTATAACATAAGAAGCGTAAGGATTATTTAGAAAGCGACAAAAATAAATTTTTATGGACTTTCATGCAAAAACCTATGAAGGCGACATAGCCCAATGATGATTGCGACAGGGTTGGCAGATCACGACATGGGTACTGTCGTGACGGCCTGGTGAACGCGACAGGGTCTTGTAAGGGTCGCGACAGGGCTTGCAAATCGGGTACTGAGAACGCGACGGCTCACCTGTCGCCTTCTTGGTCGCGACAGGGAGGCTGTCGCAATCCGGCCCCAGAAAACGACATATCGAGGTGTCGCCTTCTGGTTGTCTGCGCCTGACTCTGACAGGAGTCAGACTAGACATTGGATTGCGGACCAGGGACTTCAATTTTTGATAGAGGGTTGTTCAGAAATCCATAACTAATTATATACGCGATGAAAAATCATGAAATCAGTTGCAAATTAAACTAGACATGTAAGAGTACTTCCAGTAAATCGGAATTAGAGAGAGAGCATGGTTTGAACATGGTTTGAGAACGAACAAGGACGAGTAACATAGAACTGACATAGAGAGCAAGACTGATTTAATTCGAGCAACATGCTCAATGAAATTTAGGATTTTTGGGGGCAAATGATCCCTAACAACATGAAGTATCTACAGTAAAACTTTCGTAGCATGGGATCAACTATACATAGAGATTTGAATTAAACATGACACCTCGGGGTTATCATGTGCGCAGTTCTTCAAAAATTAAGAACAAAAGATAGGATGGATGGAAAAATATGAAACTTGGGGTTTCATTCAAGAGGATAGGAAGAACCTACAGAAAAAGTTTCATGGTTTATGCTTGTGAAAATGCCTACCTTGACTCGATTTCCTCTTCTAGGGCTAGAACTTGAAGAACGGGGTTGAGAGCTTGAAAGGTCCTTCTTCCCACGAAATCCCTTCCTCCTAGGCCTCTCCTCCTGGTCCAGGAATCCCTTGGCACGAGCTTGGGTCGGCCAAGAGGGTTTAAGAGGTGTATTTATGTAAACACAAGTTCCTATTCCTACTACTACTCAAATTCCTCTTAATTCCGAGATTTCCTAACTCCACCTTTCCTCTCTTGCTTTCCAATCTCTATTTAGACTTGGAAAAGATCAAATTCGTGCTAACCCATATGGGGTAGGTTTAGGAATCCAATTCCAACTCTAACTTCCTATTTAATGCATTAAATACCCCTTTTCTATTTAAGTAATAATTTAGTTACGAATTTAGGGTATTTTCCTATTATTTTCTCTTTGTAAATTCATATTTTTGTCCCAATAAATTCTAGAAGATCCATTAAGCAAAGCCCATTACTCTTTTCCATTTAATGAGTTTTATTTAATGCTCTATTTAAATATCCATTTAGCTAGGTCTTAAATTCTTTATTTACATTTTTATTTTTCGTAAAAATTCAGGTTGCTACAATCTCTCAAGTTCTTCCCCGAGTTCTTCAAGTCTTAACTATAGAAGAGGAAAACTATCAAAGGTAGGCATTCTCACAAGCATAAACCATGAAACTTTTTCTGTAGGATGTCTCGTGTATCAGGAACAAAAGTCCTTCGGTTTCATAATTTTCCATCGAGCATATCTATCATTCTTGATTTTTCATGTTCTGCAACTGACATGACCCCGAACCCTCTTCTTAATTCTTGATCTCCTTGTATACTTAACCCCAGGCCACGAGATTTTTACTATAGGAATTGATGCATGTTAGGCATCTTTTGCCCCTAAAAGCCCTAAATTTGATTCATCCTATCTTGCGAATTTAATCGTTGTTCTCAATTATGTACTGTTTCATGTTCATCATGAATACCTGTGTCTAAAACATGTCCAAACCCTGATTGTTTTCCAATTCCTATTTATTATAAGTACCCATGCATGACTAGGTCGGTTTGCAACTAGTTTCACAATTTTTCGATGACTATACAATTAGTTATGATTTTTTGAATCACCCTGTGTCAAATAGGGTAAGTTCTGGCCCGCAATCCAATATAATGTCCTTCCCTGTCGGACTAGGGCACATACCCTGTGAACGCGACAACCCGATAGGCCGCGTTCACAAGGTCTATCGTGACAGTGACCTCTGTCGCGATCTGATCGCGACAGGGCCTGTCGTCGCGATCTTCTGCCCGACCTGACTAAGCCTGTCGCGACCCGTACAAGCACCCGTCGCGATCTCAGTTGACCCCGTCGTGACCCTCACCAGGGTACGTCGCGATCTGGGTTCTTTTTGAAAGAAACCCCCTGCCTCAGCAATGCTTGATTATCTACAGTGTTTGTACTCTGGTTTAACAATCATACACACAGAAAATAACACTTGTTATAAATTGAACATTTATGTATGATTAAAATACATGCACATGATCCTTTCTATCTAAAATTTCATGACACTTACACACACTTTGAACCATCCAATTATGGCATAATTTGGCATGAAACTATTTCATAATACATCTGGTAATTTATGTAATTAAATTACCCCATACTTGTCTATCGTTTCTCGCGATGTTTTGGGAATACCGATGTCGACGCTCCACTGTTCTAGAATTCCACTAGAACATCGAGCACTTGTTTCTATATACACTCTCTCTTGACTTGGACGAACTCTCTGTCAGATACTCCATCTCTATTTTTCTTCGAGGTGTAAAAGATGTCCTTTGTGTCGACCTTAGTCTTCTATATATCTTCCATTTAAAGAGGTATCCGTTGTCTCTCATCATCATGCACGTTAGATGTGTCTGGTCCGATGTAGGAATCAAGAAAACTTGCAGCCATTAAATGTTGGGATAGACACATACAGAGAGAAAGATTATCTAAACCTCTTCTTGCTTCTTGTCAGGGTGACAGGTCCAACGTTGTAACATGTGTGACCACCGGAAACCTGCACGTAATAAATGCTGAAGCATAGACAACTTAAATGTGTCTAAACTGTCAGTCAACGTTAGTAGTCGTGCTTTAGGAAGATATACTAAAGAGGAATTTTCATTCTGTCATCCTTTAAAGTCTCACTTTATGTGACAAGAATATGGTAACCTGAAGATATGTTGTGCAGAGATATTGTACTAATAATAATAAATGTTTGAGTGCACAGGATACAATATGGTTCGTGGGAAAGTTTGAAATCCACAAAGATTTGAATATATTGAATTTTATGAAGGATAAGTTATATTCAAGACTATCTAGAATGATTATAATAATATCCATCAACTGTCTAAAACATAATCATTGCAAGAAGGAAAAGCCGATGTTTAAAGACAGTCTATGTAAGATGGCAGTCGATGTCTAAACACAATTGATGTTCAAGCGAAGTCGTTGCGAGTGTAATCGTTGTTGGAATGAAATCGGTGTGAACGTAATCCATGTATAAATGAAATCGACGTTGAATCAAAATTGATGTTGGAGTGAAGTCGATGTTCTGCTGAAATTGATGTTGATATGAAATCATTGTTTACATGAAGTTGTTGTTCTATTGAAATTGATGTTTATATGAAGCCGATGTTCTATCGAAATCGATGTTGATATGAAGTCGATGATCAAGTGAAATCATTGTTGAACTGAAATCGTTGTTTACATGAAGTTGATGTTCTACTAAAATCGATGTTTATATGAAGTCGATGTTCTACTGAAATCAATGTTTATATGAAGTCGATGTTCTACCAAAATCGATGTTGATATGAAGTCAATGTTCAAGTGAAATCGATATTCTTAATATGAAGTCGATGTAGAACCGAAATCGATGTTCTAATGTGAAGTCGATGTAGAACCGAAATTGATGTTCTAATGTGAAGTCGATGTAGAATTGAAATCGATGTTCTTACATGAAGTCGATACTTAAGTAAAATCGATGTTCTTTTAGAAATCGATGTTTTAATATAGAAGTCGTTTAAGTGAAATCGATGTAGAAACAAGATAGTAATCGTTGTGATCTTTTAATAGAAGTCGATGTATACTTAGACAAATCATATGCAATAGACTTTAAAGAACATGAATGTAGATAACTTATTGAGTTTGTTTTATTTGAGACCTGTTAACAAACCTTAGAAAACAATGTTAGTCAATAATTTCCAGAGTTTTGTTAATCACCAAAAATACATATACTAATTAACAAATTATATGGAGATGGACTGATCATCAATCTCCCCCTTTTTGGTGATGACAAAACATTAAAAATTATAAATATGAAAAAGCTGAAATAAATGTGTTGGATAATTTCTAAAGTATGTATTTCAGAACGTTTTCTCCCCCTGTTTGTCATTAAGCAAAAAAAATAAGGAAAGAGACAAAGATAAATGGGAGCCAAGAGTGCAAATCTTATTAATTAGTGAGGGTCAGAAATATAAAAGGCAGGAGACAGAAGGGAAGCAAGGCGAGTAATGATCTGCCATGCTTGGACTTCCTGCTCTTCAAAAAGATTCTTAAAGACACCCCAGCTAATGTTATAAGAGGGCCCCATGTCTGAACTGAGTATCTGAATATGAGCCTGTCTATGATCCTCAATGAACTTGGTGTATTCATCAGCACTGAGAGACAGTCGGTAGAATCCAGTTGTTCAAAACTAGCATGCTGAAGGAACTTGTTCAGGAGATGGGATAATGCAGAAAGTGAGCCTTCAGTTCATGCTTCAAGGCTTCAAAAACTTTGAATCTCTCAACCCAGATGGAGTAAGGATCTGAAACTAAGATGTGGAGTTGAGATCCATGAACTGCTCAGGAGAAAGAGTGGGTTGATTTGATCTGACTAGAGATGAATTAAGTTGATCCAACTGGAGAACACCTGAGGATATGTTTTTCTCCAGTCAGTGGGGAAAAACCTTTCAAACTCTACCAGCAAAGGAGCTAAAACTGAAGACTTAATGAATCCCCGGTGATATTCTTTAAAGAGAAACCGATGAAATGTTAAGGGGCTCTTTTTTGAACAAAAATTCTAGCCTTGACTCTGGCATACCTCTCAAAAATGATGGGACCCACATCAGAGTCTATGAGAAGAAAGTGCAACTGAGGTAGAAGCTTGAAATCAGGCATCTTCATAGTGGCAAAATCAACTTGAAGGGGAACATTGAGTGGGTGTTCAGTCTTGAGATCATAGATGGCAGACCGAAATTGACCAAGCTAAACTTCAGGAAGCCTATTAACATGGAACTAGTCATTGTACATCTGAAACTGCCTGATCAGCTTGATTTTCTTCTAAATAAAGGGACCCCAAGAAGAACTGTGCTGACTAACAAACCACTCTGACAGAGTAAGAGTATGATCTGAAGGAGGAAATCTACGATCCTTTGAAATCTCAAATTTTTTGAAGAGAGCTTTATTGGACCTGGCCCACTGACCCTCAGTCTTAGACTCAGCCGAGGAGAGGATTTTAGAATGTTCAGGCTTGGGCACAGTAGAGATAGGAAGAATGAGAGCAAGATATTCTGTGAGATTTAGATAAGGGAGACCAAAAATTGCAAAAAAAGTGTATTTTTGAAGATATTCAGAATAGAGGGATTTGCGTCTGTGGACTACTGAAAGAGTACCACAGAGGAGGAAAGAGAGCTTGAGAGGAGTCGGGTATAAGCTCTTTGGAGAGTTTTCTTTTCTTGGAGGCAGGACTGGGAGAAGGCTGAGAATCAGTCCTGTGGATATGAGAAGATGCAGACAAAACTGTCCTAATAATGGCCTCTTCAAATTCATCTTTGATATGGGTGCCAGTATGGCCAATGGTGCTAGAACCCTCAGAAATGAGAGTGATGAAGGATGGTGGAGTAGGAGGGTGAAGAGAGAGAAAGATGAAGTAGGAGGAGGTTGAGTAGATGGTCCAGCAGAGGAGGGACTAGAAGATGATGGACCAGAGGAAGAGGCAGGAGGTGCCTCAGAAGAGGGAGGAGGAATGGAGGATGAAGGAGTAGGTGAGGATGAGGGTTCAACAAAGAAAGGAGTAGGAGAAGAAACATGTTTATGAATGGGTTTCTTTGATGGTTCGGGAGCAGGTGGGGCAGTGAAAGAGGCAATTGAGGAGGAAGGCACTGGAATCTGAAAAACTGGAGGATCAGAAGGCCCTGGTGGCACAACACTTCCTCTTCATGCTCTTGAGGCCTGGATGACCCAACCACTGCTTCTTCTTCTTGCTCAGATGGCCCTGATGGCCTAGCTATATCTTCTTCTAGCCCAAGTGGCCCTGATGGCCCAGCAACTATTTCAACTGGCACTGACTAGTCTGGCTATTCTGGTTGAGAAGGCCCTGGTGGCACTATATCAACTTCAGGTATAGGTACAGATGGAGCAGGAGGGGCTTGAGTTGCAGAGGGAGCTGCAAAATAAGGTAAGTGCTCCCTCACAAACTGTGCAAGATCAGTCACCAAACTCTTTAAACTGCCCAACTCAATTCTCATATCATGGAGCTCAGATCTAACTACACAAATATCTTTTGCTTGAGTGCTCTGACTGAGAAAAATTGATGTTACCTCAAACTGGAGAGAGCATAGAAGTTCTCCTTGAGCATTTAGCCGTGCAACCACTGGGTCCAGGTGAACACAGATCTTCTTCTTCCTAGATTATTGTGAGCTCTACTAGAAAGCATTGGGATATTTCTGGTTACTCTTTTTTCTTTCCCAACAGACCCAACAACTGGCACATCATGCATTACAATAAAATCAGTGTGCTGGTAAGCACAAACACCATCATCCTCATCAGAGGCATCTTCCACTAAGCCTTCTTGAAATTGGTCTTCATGAATAGCAGTAGGCTCCCCCTGAGTAGCAGGCTCCCCCTGAGCAGAAGCATTTGCCATAGGAATTTCTTTAGATTGTCCTGGTGCCATAGCATCTGGAATATCTTCTTCATGATCTCCTTCAACAACAATTTCTTCAACTTGAGCACTTAGAGAATCTTCAATATGAGTATCTACATGCTCTCTCGCAGTATGTGCAAACTCTTCTTCAATATGGCTGATAGAGGACTCCTAAACAACAGGAGGCTCAATGATGGGGGCAGGTACATCACCTCTAGCTGAGTGCCCAAAGGGCTCAATAAGATCAGGTGCAATATTTTCAATCCTCCTTTCGGGTACAGTGGATGCAGCAGGTTCATCAATCCTTCCTACAGCTTCAGGCTCTTGAATAGATGGAGCATAAGTTGTAGAGGTCTCTTCTATAATAGCTTCTCCTTCAGCCACAGAAGTCTTAGTTCAAACATTTCCTACCAATGAAAAACCACTTTTCTTCAAGTTTCTAGTGAGAATAGGCTGACCCATTTTCTCCATCATTTCACCTTCCAAATCAATTTCAAAGTGTCTGAAGATCCTGGTAAGCAAGTGAGAATAGGGAAGAGATACTGCCAACTTGTTCTTCTTATCCCAAATGACCTTAGTAGCAGACTTCATCTTCTCAACTATAATCTGTGCCATATTGACATCCTATTTCTGTATAGCCCAAAACATAACATCTGCATCTCCTTTTGTACAGGAAGATAAGGTAGCACTGCATGGTACTAAGATTTGACAAACAATAAAATGCAGTACCCTGTTGAATGCATTGAGCTGATTGATATCTATTTTGCCATCCCTTAGCTTGTACTCTGTTCCTATGATTCTGAGGCCCTTAGCATGTATGTATACTGTGTTGACTAAACTGTGCCCTACTATAGAAACACCAAATAACCTTTCCAACAAGTCATGAGTGATGCGAATGGATTTACCTTTGACAAGGGTGGTAAGAGACCCATCTTCTTCAGATTTCAGATAGGTATAGGACGCCTTGGCCAGATGCGGGTAACTTGGTTCAGAAATTTGTTTTTCCAATTGTTCAATTTCTGATTTTAGATCTGAGTTAGTTATTTCGAAGCATGCATAATTTTTCTTAACTGATTTTAATCGTTTACAAACCTTTTTCTATTTACTATATAGTTCATTGAAAGCGTCTTCTAGACTATCAGAGTCAGACTCATTGCATGAAGTGAAAGAAGAGTCTGAGGTTACCTTGTCATCGATATTTGCCATGAAAGCCAAGTTGGCCTTTTCTTCTTCTTCTTCGCTGGAGCTCACTGTCTCAGTCACTTTCGTTGTTCCAAGCAATGGCCATAGCTTTCTTCTTATATTTCTTGAATTTCTTCATGTTGTCCTTCTTCTTGAATTCAACCTTCTTCAGTTTTGGACGATCAGCCTTGAGATGTCTAGGCTTCTTACATTCATAACATATAGGCTCAGATCTTTTAACTCCTTTGCCTTCAGGTCTCTTGAACTCTTTACCTTTCTTTAAGTATCTTCTTCCAAACTGATATTTCATCTTGGCTAAGATTCGTTGTAGTCGTCTGGAGAGAAAGGCTTCTTCATCTTTAGTGTTTTCTTCTCTCCTTTCACTTTCTGATTCACCTTTAGATGTGTTCTCTGTAGCTTTGAGGGCATTGTTATGCTTTTTCTTGCTGGAGGATTCTCCCAGCCTTTCCATATTTATCTCATGAGCCATTAAAGACCTAATGAGTTTCTCAAGCGACATTTTCATGAGATCATTCGCTTCCTTTATGGCGGTTACCTTTGGAGTCCATGAAGTTGGCAAAGATCTTAATATTTTTCTTACCATATCTCCTGTCTCATATATTTTTCCTAGCCCAGCCAGGCCATTTGTAATGTCTGTAAAGTGACTGTACATCTGGGAGATGGATTCTCCAGATTGCATTTGGAACCTCTCATATTGAGCTACCAGTATATCAATTCTTGTTTCTTTTACCTTGTTAGTTCCTTCATGAGTGAGCTTTAGCTTATCCTACCTCTCTTTGGCTTACTTGCATGCAGATATTCTGTTGAATTCTTTCTTGCTTACAGAATAGCACAGTATACTCTTTGATGATCAGTCTATCCCCATGTAATAAAATTTAATCTCATTTCTATTTTGGTGATTAACAAAACCATGTTATGTTGATAATTATCAAACCCTTGTTTAAGGTCGCTAACCTATTTTCTATAAGTTTTGAGCACAGGAAATATAACAAGGAAATTCAAGCCAAATTGGTAAGTATTATTCTTACTGAAGCAACAGTAAGATCAAGTATGATATTTCTCTAAGTACACATCGGTTTCCTTTATAAATCATAACGATTGCAGTAGAACTGTAACGATTTCCTCATAATGGTTTCATAAGTGCCTTATCGATTTCTTCATAGAATGAAACATCGTTTGAATTCAAAAGAAATCATTATCATAACGACTTACTTTCGTAACGATTCCTTTAGTCATCGTAACAAATTTACTTTCGTAATGATTCCTTTAGTCATCGTAACGACTTGCTCTCGTAACGATTCCTTTAGTCATCGTAACGACTTGCTTTCGTAACGATTCCTTTAGTCATCGTAACAACTTGTTTTCGTAATGATTCCTTTAGTCATCGTAATGACTTGCTCTCGTAACGATTCCTTTAGTCATCGTAACGACTTGCTTTCGTAACAATTCCTTTAGCCATCGTAACGATTTGCTATCATAACGATTCCTTTAGTGATCATAACGATTTGCTATCATAACGATTCCTTTAGTGATCATAACAATTTGCTATCATAACGATTCCTTTAGTGATCATAACGATTTTCTTATTGCAACGATTGCTTCAGATATTATAATGATTTGCTTTGCGCATCGACTTCTTAAGTAATTGTAACGATCTCTTTGGTTCTCATAATGATTTGCTTTGCGCATCGACTTCTTAAGTAATCACATCGATTTCTTTAGTTCTCATAACGATTTACTTTGCGCATCGACTTCTTAAGTAATCATAATGATTTCCTTGATGATCACAACGATTCTTTCATATCTCACAACGATTTGCTCTTTGGTTGCATAACGATTTCATAAGTCATAAATGCATCGATTTCATATCAATCAACTTGACATATGACTTATCCTTCAACGGGTTGAATAGTCAAAGTCTTCACACATATTCTTCTGTCAGCTGTGCATTTAATGAAGACTGAACGTATCTCTGCATGCATGCAGTCGATATCATCCATTATCGTGTCTATTCTGTAGGCATCTTTTAGAACAGCAAAATGGCATTACTATTTTGATGAATATTTAAACCAACATTGACTAACAACAAGAGACAGCCTAGCTGTCTACTGCTTTAGCATTTAATGTATGCAGGTCTCTGACAACATTCGTCATACAATGTTGGACCTTGTAGAAGCCAAAGGACACTTCAGAAGATCCTATCTCTTTGCGTGCACAAATGGATAAAGGACTGTTGACTGGAAGCTTCCAAGTGCCACTCAGTCTAACGTCCACCAAAAGCTAGAGGCAACAGATACTTCAACATCTTGATTTCAAATTGAAGCTATATATTGAAGAAAGGTGCTCCAGAAGTAACATACACAGATAGATAGATAACGATAGTTATAGAAAACTCTCTGATCATCAAGTCTTCTGCAAGTTCTCAAGAAAGAGCCAAGCCTCATTCCATTAGATTAGCTCTTTGCTCTCTGCATTGTTTGTAGATTTTCGAGAGAGCTTGTTTGGTTCTGAGAGTAAGCTTTTGTTTGTAGATCTCATTGCTCTCAGTCTTTAGCTTCAGATCTTGGCTTATCAAAGCTTGATCTAGGGGCTTAATCTCCTGCTTACTTGTTTCTGTGTGTGTTCCCTTCTGTTGAGAAGGAAGACCTAGTGGGGTATCCAGGGTGTTGTTCCTCTTCGGGCTGTGAAGAGAAGACCAGCTGGGCTGGGTGTTGTAGTGTCCATAGGGGGAATGTACCCTAGTTAGTGAAATCCTGAGTTGTTGTTCAGGGACTAGACGTAGGACTCCTGTGGAGAGGAGATCCGAACCAGGATACATCTTGTGTTGTGTGATTGTCTTCGTGTGATTGTTGTTTCTCTTTACTAACACTAACAATCTTCAAAGTGTATTTCTCTGTGAACCTTTTTAGTGAACAGGTATTAGCTGATAAATTTTAAAGACCCATTCACCCCCCCTGGGCTACCTAATTGGGCAACAAGTGGTATCAGAGAGGGTCTCTTCGACAAAGAAGAAGATCCAACGATCTGAAGAGTAAAGATTCATGGCAGCCCAAGGAAACATTGAAGGTCAGTCTGTCAACCGACCCCCTCTGTTTGATGGTGAAGACTACACTTACTGGAAGACCAGAATGGAGTATTTTCTGCAAGGATTCGATTATCAGATTTGGTTAATTATAGAAGAAGGAGATCTCGTTATCCTGAACTCAAGGCAGAACTGGACAGACGATGATAGGAAGAAGATCTCCCTCAACTGTAAAGCTAAGAGCATTCTGTGTTGTGCTCTCAGTAAGAAGGAATTCAACAGAGTTTCAGCCTGCAAATCCGCAATGGAGATGTGGGAAAAGCTCAGAATCACGTATGAAGGGACAGACAAAGTGAAAGAGACAAGGATTGACATTCTTGTAACACAGTATGAAAGATTTCAGATACAACCAGGTGAATCCATAACTCAAATGTTCAGTAGATTTGCAACATTACAAACGGCTTAGCTGGACTTGGGAAGTCATATGAAATTAGAGATATGGTTAGGAAGATTCTCAGATCCCTACCACCCTCATGGACCCTAAAGATAATAGCCATTGAGGAAGCCAACGACTTGAAAAAGATGTCGTTGGAGAAGCTCATTGGGTCCCTTATGGCCCATGAGATCAACATGGAAAGGTTGGGAGAATCCTCAAGCAGAAAGAAGCACTCAAATGCCCTTAAAGCTGAAGAAGACTCATCAGATGAACTCTTAGATAACAATGAAAGCAGCAAGGACAGTGATGATGAAGAAGCAATGTTGTCTAGGAGATTACAACGCATCCTAGCAAAGAAGAAGAAGTTCCAATCTGGTAGAAGACACTTCAAGAAACACAAGGAGTTCAAGAAATCAGAAGGAAAATATCAGAAGAAGACTGAGCCGATATGTTATGAGTGTAAGATGCCCGGTCATATCAAGGCAGAATGTCCAAAGCTCAAGAAAGGTGAATACAAGAAGAAGGACAATTTCAGAAAATTCAGAAAGTACAAAAAGAAAGCAATGGCAGCTGCGTGGGAGAACAGCAGTGACTCTGACAGTGAGTCAACCCAGAGCAGTGAGAAAGAAGAAGAAGCCAACTTAGCTTTCATGGCCAATACAGACGAAAAGGTAACCTCTGACTCCTTTTTTTATTCTTGCAATGATTCTGATTCAGCCAATTTAGAAGAAGCATTTAATGAACTGCTTGATAAATATAGAAATGTATCTAAGTTACTAAAAGCTAGTAAGAAGAGTATTGCCTGTCTAGAAAACACAAACTCAGATTTAAAATCAAAAATGAACAATTAGAAAAACAAGGAAGAAATGATCTATTGTGTGAGGATCTAAAAGATAAGAATAAACAAATAATCAGATTAGAAAACAGGAGAAACCAGATGAATTAAGAATAGAAATCAAAGCCTTAAGTGAAGAAAATGACAAACTGTCAAAGACGCTGGAGAAATTTACTAATGGTAAAAATTCCTTAGTATTAAAAGGTGCTAAACGATCAGGGAAAAATAAACAAGGAATAGGATACACCCCTCCAGACAATGAAGAAACTATTATTTATCCGAAAATATATCCAACCCCTAAATTTGTAGCTGAACAAGAGACATCATATAAATCTAACTTTAAATACGCTTCATATGAAAAAGTAACTAAAATAACATGTTGCAGCCACTGCAACAAATTAGGACACACAAAAATAACATGTCCAACTAAGAACAAGAAATGGGTAATAAAAAGAAAAATTGATGACACTAACCCACAAGGACCCAAAAGAATTTGGGTACCTAAAACCTAATGTTTTTATTTCAGGGTAACCTTCGAGCATCCAAGTGGTATTTGGATAGTGGGTGCTCAAGGCACATGTAAGGAAATAAAAGATTATTCTCCCATCTAGAAGCTGAAGAAGGAACAGTCACCTATGTAGACAATGGGAAAGGGACTGTTATTGGGAGTAGATCTGTTGGAAGCAACAGAAAAACTATTATTGAAGATGTTCTATGTGTCAAAGGTCTGAAGCATAACCTTATAAGTATCAGCCAACTATGTGACAAGGGACACCAAATCAAGTTTCAAGAATCCAAGTGCAGCATTATGAAGGATGGAGCAGTTATCTTTGAAGCTAACAGAGAAAAGAATCTATATGTACTGTACCTTGAAGAACTCAAAGATCAAGACGTCTGTTTAGCAGCCAGCAAAGAACAGTCAACTAAGCTATGGCACAGAAGATTGGGCCACTGCAGTTTGGATGGCATGAACAAGCTCAGAAAGAGAAGTCTTGTGGAAGGTCTACCAAAGGTCAGCACTAAAATGGATGGTATCTGCAGACCGTGTGCAAAAGGGAAGCACACTAAGAGTTCCTTCAAGTCAAAGACTGTGGTAAACACCGCTAAACCCTTAGAACTCCTTCACATGGATTTGTTTGGGCCAATGAGGACCACCAGTCTTGGAGGAAAGAATTTTGGATTTGTGATTGCAGATGACTATTCTAGATTTACATGGGTTTCTTTTTTGGATCACAAAGATGATACATTCGATAGTTTTGTAAGTTTCAGCAGGAAAGTACAGAAAGACAAGAAGTATTGCATTGTTGGAATCCGGTCAGATCATGGAGGAGAGTTTTAGAATGACAAATTTGCAAAAATTTGTGTTGACCAAGGGATTGAGCATAACTTCTCAGGACCAAGGACACCACAGGATAATGGAGTTGCTGAGAGGAAAAATAGAACCCTGTTGGATATGGCAAGAACAATGCTGTCAGAATATGATTTACCAAGGTATTTCTGGGCAGAAGCAGTGAACACAACAAGCTACATCATTAATAGAGTGATGATCAGGCCTATCTTGAAGAAGACTGCATATGAACTATACAAAGGAAAGAAGCCGAAGATCAGTCATTTCAGGACATTTGGTTGTCCATGTTTCATTTACAACAATAGGAAAAGAGACATTGGTAAGTTGGATGCTAAATTAGATGAAGGCATCTTCATGGGGTATGCATCTAATCCTAAAGGTTATAGAGTATTTAATAAGCGTTCACTATTGATAGAGCAATCTATGCACATTATCTTTGATGAAACTAACCCTTCCTTGAGAAAGGAAGAAGATAGTGACGTTGATGATGCAGATGACTTGTCCAAGAAATTAAGGAACACATCAATTGAGGACAAGGAAGATCCACCTCTGGAAGATCTGTAATAAATAGACATTGAACATGAAAATCTTCCAAAGGAATGGAGATACAAGAAAGATCACCCACCTGAAAACATCATTGGTGATCCAACTGTAGGGGTAAGAACAAGAGGTAATGTAATCCCTTGTGATTACCTAGCTTTTGTTTCTCAAATAGAGCCTAGGACAGTCAATAAAGCTCTTACTGATGAATCTTGGATTTTAGCCATGCAAGATGAACTGAATCAGTTCAAGAGAAACCATGTATGGTCACTTGTTCCTAGACCATCAGATTATCCAGTTATTGGCACCAAATGGGTGTTCAGAAATAAATTGGATGAAGCTGGTGTGATCTTAAGAAATAAGGCCAGGTTGGTAGCTCAAGGCTATTCCCAAGAAGAAGGCATAGATTTCGATGAAACCTATGCACCTGTAGCTAGACTCGAGGCTATTAGAATCTTACTTGCGTATGCATCTGCTTTAGATTTAAAATTATTTCAAATGGATGTCAAATCCGCATTTTTAAATGGCTTTATTAAAGAGGAAGTTTAGGTGGAACAACCTCCTGGTTTTGATGACACAGAATTTCCTAATCATGTCTTTAGATTACATAAAGCTTTATATGGTTTGAAATAAGCACCTAGGGCTGGTATGAAAGGTTTAGCTCATTTTTACTGAACCATGGTTTCACTAGAGGTCAAGTAGATAGTACATTGTTCATCAAATCCAAAGTTAAACACATATTACTGTTGCCCAGCTAGCTAGCCCAGAGGGGGGGGGGTGAATGGGATACTTAAAATTATTAAGTACTTGAAAACCTGAATACAAAAACAGTCACACAAACACACTTTGATGGTCGTTAGAGTTAGTGAGGATAAAACAACAAACACACAATAGGCAATCACACAACACAAGAAATTATCCTGGTTCGGACCTCCTTTCCTTAGGAGTCCTACGTCCAGTCCCTGAGCAATTTCTCAAGATTTCACTACCAAGGGTACTGTCCCCCTTATGGACCCTTACACCCAGCCGCAGCTGGTCTTCCTTCAACCTGAAGGGAATTACAACCCCCTGGATACCACACCAGGTCCTCCTTCAACACGAAGGGAGACACACCCTGGATCCCACCAGGTCTTCCTTCTTACAGAAGGGAACAACCACAAGAAATGTGATCAAGAAGATGATGCCCCTAGATCAAGCTAATACAATGCAAGATCTGAAGCAAGGGACTGAGAGAAGATGATCTACAATCAAGGCTCACTCTCAAAACCAAAAAGCTCTCTCTCAGGATGCACAGGCAATGCAGAGAGCATAAAGAGCTAATCTAAAGGAATGAAGCTTGGCTCAGTTCACAACTTGCAGAAGACTAGAGAAACAGCGTTGTCTTTCTTGTTATTCTTCTTCTGGAGCTTCTATCTTCTATATATACGTTTATTTCAAATTCGAACGTTGAGAAGTCCGTTGTCTCTAAGCATTTGTTTACGTTAGACTGCTTGACACTTGGAAGCTTCCAGTCAACAGTACGTTATCCATTTGTGCACGCAAAGAGATAGGTTCTCCTCAGATGTCCTTTGGCTTCAACATGGTCCAACGTTGTACGACGATATGTTGTCAGTGACCTGCACACATTTATGAGCTTAAACAGTAGACAGCTAAGCTGTCTCTGGTTGTCAGTCAGCGTTAGAGCAAGCATTCATCAAAATAGTAAAGCCATTTTGCAGTTACAAAAGATATTACCAGAGTAATACGAAAGTGGAAAATATTGTCTGCATGCATGCAGATACGTTCAGTCTTCATAAATGCACAACAGTAAGAAAGATATTCAGGAAGATATTTGACTTTTCAACGTAATTGGAAAACAAATCGTTGTTTTCTGTGAAATCGTTATTTGCATGACTTATGAAATCGTTGTACAAGACTTTGTGAAGTTATGAAGAAATCGATGCACAAACCGTTGTTTCTATGAAGGAAACGATGTATAAATCGTTATGATTCTATAAACAAATCGATATGCAAATCGTTATGATTCTGTAAAGAAATCGATGTGAAAATCGTTATGATTCTTTAAAGGAAACGATGTACAAATCGTTATGATTCTGTAAAGAAATCGATGTGAAAATCATTATGATTCTTTAAAGGAAACGATGTACAAATCGTTATGATTCTGTAAAGAAATCGATGTGAAAATCGTTATGATTCTTTAAAGGAAACGATGTGCAAATCGTTATGATTCTGTAAAGAAATCGATGTGAAAATCGTTATGATTCTTTAAAGAAATCGATGCAAAATCAAATCGTTACGAAACTTAAAGAAATCGTTACGAAGGCAAATCGTTCTGATCTCCAAAGAAAATCGTTATGCGATCACTTATCAAATCGTTATGGTATCGATTTCTTTGCATTCATAGACACTTAGCGAATCTTTATGAATGTAAGGAAATCGTTATAGTTACACAGAAATTGTTATGCGATCACTTATCAAATCGTTATGGTAACGATTTCTTTGCATTCATAGACACTTAGCGAATCTTTATGAATGTAAGGAAATAGTTATAGTTACACAGAAATCGTTATGTGATCACTTATCAAATCGTTATGTATTTAGACAAAAAATAATGCTCTGAACTTACTTTGCTGTGGTGTAAGAAATACTTACCCGTTTGTCTTGTTTTTCTTTGTTCTTGTTCCTGTGCTTAATTCTCATGAAAAATATGTTAGTAGACTTTGTAATTGTTTTGTTAATCACCAAAATAAATATGTAATTAATTTACATGGGAGCAGACTGATCATCAATCTCCCCCTTTTTGGTGATGACAAAACTTAACAAGATGCATGAATGATCTGAAATTATTCTAAGCATATTTTTAGAAATAAAGCTTGAATGTAATTAACCTTTGAATGTATTTCAGAAATGCTAAAATAATTCTCCCCCTTTTTGTCATTAAGCAAAAAGATACACTAAGACAAAGAAGAAAGAGATACACATTCAAGGATATTGTATTAAGGTTGAGAAGGTACAGGAGATAGAAGAGAGGAGAAAGAAGAGAGGCATGGTGAGAAATAATTTCCCATGCCTTAATCTCTTGGTCTTCAAAAAGTTGAGTGAAGACACCAGGTGCTATAGAGAAAGAAGGACCCATGGAGGGGAGCAAGCGCTGAATGTACAACTGCCGCTGGTCCTCCAAGAATAGAGCATACTGATCCTTATCCATATAGAATCTGAAAAAAGTACTATGTCCAAAACTAGCACGCTGAAGGAATCTATCAAGAGTAATGGGATAGAAAAGCTGACGATCAAGTAGGGCCTTCTTCAAAGAAAAGTAAGCTGAGTATCTTGAAGCCCACTGAACATACAGTTCCTGCACTGGATTGATAGAGTTTAGATCCATGAAGGCTTCAGCAGATAAGCTTGGCTTTCCAGCCTTGAACAAAGAACTATTGACTGATTCCAGCTAGAGAGCAGATTGCCTATAGTGCTTTTCCCAGTCTGTGGGAGAAAGCCTTTCACACTCAGAGATTAAAGGAGCGAGAACTTCAGAGGAGATATGTCCAAGATGATATTCTCTGAAGATGAATCTCTGAAAAGAAGGGAGCCTACCTTGCTTGTCCTGCAGTCTGCCCAATATTCTAGCAAACCGCTCAAAAGCATGAGAGCCAGCAGCAGAATCAAATACCAAGGAGTGTAGCTTGGGGAGGAACACAGTTGTAGACATTTTGAGAGAGGTGAAATCTACTTGAAAAGAACAATTCACAGGGTGCTCTGTCCGAAGGAGAGCAAGAGCATCATGAAACTGACCAAACTGCACCTCAGGAATCTTATTCAGATAGCAGTAATCATTGTATAGCTGAAAGTGCCTTGCGATCCTGATTTCTTTAAGGATGAACTGACCCCAGACAGTTTGATGGTGAGAAAGAAACCACTCAGAGAGAGAGAGTGGGTAATCTCGACTAGAAATGTTGTCATCTCTGGCCTGAAGGTATTTGGTGTAGAGAGTCTTGTGCCCTTTGGCCCACTGGTCTTCAGACTTGCACTCAGCCAGTTGAAAGATTTTGGATTGATTGGCTTTGGACAAGTGGCAATAGGGAAGAACAATGGTGAGGTGATCAGTGAGGTTCAAAAATGGAATGCCAAAAATGGTGGAGAGAATGCATTTCTGCATATATTCTCGATAAATTGGTCTCCTATCAATTTCAGCGGTGAGGGAGAACCAAAGAGGAGGGAATTTGGGTGTAGAAGGTACAGAGAGAGAGGTGGAGAATATTCTCTTCTTCTAAGGAGGACTGGAAGAGACAGTCCTGTGGACATGAGTGGCAAATTCTAGAATTTTGGTGAGAGTTGATCGTTCAAACTCATCCTCAAGTTGAGTGAGAAACGCGCTGCCAAGCTGTGGATTTTCAGGGATGAAGGTTATGGAAGTAGGTGGTGTAGAAGGATAAATAAGTGATTTGGAATTGAGAGAGGAAGAAAGTTTTGAAGTAGAATGACTAGATGAAGAGGAGGCTCCAGCTAATGAGGAGGCTGGAGGATTTTCAATAACAGGAGGAGGAGGAATGATTTGGGAAGAAGAGGGAGAGAAGGAAGATTGAGATGGAAATGGTGTTGGTGAGGAAATGGTTCTAGGTTGTGGTTGTTTGAAGTGTTGAGGAGCTGGTGGAGCAGTTGAAGATGAAGGTGGAGAAAGAGGGGCTGGAGTTAGGATGGGTGAAGGAACAGGGGGCTCAGGTGCAACATCTGCTTCCACTGCAGGACACTGCTCAAACCTCACTGGTCGTGCTGGCCCAGACCCTTCTTCAGGTGGCCCTGATGGCCCAGACACCTGTTCTGCTGGCCTTGATGGCCCAGACTCCACATCTGCTTCTTGTACCACCACTGATGGCCCTGATGGCCCTGCCATTTGCTCGGTAGGCCCTGATGTCCTAGAAACTCCTGCTTCACTTCTCTGAGCAGTAGGAGGTGGAGAAAGAGGAGCTTGGGCTCCAACTGCCTTCAAAATCTCATAAAGCATGGACTTCATGCTTCCCATTTCCTTATTGAACCACCTTACTGCATTTTTTACTTGAGACATCTCCTTTGTGGCTGAGGTCTGATTAATGGAAATTATGTTGACCTCTGATTGTACTGAGCTCAGAACCTTAAGTTGATCATCTAACCGTTTAAGCAAGGGCTTCAAGTTCTCCCTTAGCTGCTTCTTCGGTCTTCTACGGGCAATTCTTTTCATCTTTCACCCTGGCCTTGTAGTGGGCTCACCAGTTTCAACATTTTCACTGTTTACACCTTCCTGCATGGGGACATCTTCAGAATACTCCCCCTGAGGTACTGAAGGAGCATCTCCTTGCTCCCCCTGAGTCTGTGCTGCCTCAGCTTCCACTGATTGCTCCCCCTGAACAGGAGCATCCTCCAAAACAATTTCTTCAGTGTGGCCTGATGCCACAGCTTCTGCTTCTGGAATCACATTGACTACTGGATCCCTTGAAGAACTCTGAATGAATACCAGTACATTCCAGAGAATTGGAGCAACTCGGGAGGATGGAGCAACCTCCTCAACATTGTGCCCAACTGGCTCAATTTCTCTGGAGGAATGTCCTCTATTCTGCTGGATCCTGCTGCTGCTGTTTCTTCGGATGGCACTTCTACTGCTGCTGCTGCCGGTGCTTCTGCCTGAACAGATTCTTCTTGTGCCACTGGAACATCCATTGTTGCTGACTCTGCTGGCTCTTGTTTTGCTTCTGCTATTGCTTCCTGGCCTTCTTGGGCTTCGCCAATAATGGCTTCACCCTCAGCCATTGAGGTCTTTGACCATACTCCATTGACCACGGAGAAACCACTTTTTCTCAAATTTCTGGACCGGATTGCTTGGCCCATTTTCTCAGATACATCACCCACTGTACTTATGCCAAAGTGCTTGAAAATCTTGGTCAGAAGATGAGCATACAGTAGGATACATTCAATTTACTCTTGGTGTCCCATACCTGAGCACTGGCAAATTTCATCCTTTCAATCATAATCTCTGCTGTGTTGATTTCTTGATTCTGGATGGCCCAGAACATCAAATCCGAGTCTGCCCTAGTGTAGGTTGAAAACGTAGCACTCCTCGGAGTCACAATCTGACAAACTACGAAATGCAGGAGGCGGTTGAACGCATTCATCTGATTTATATCTAGCTTATCATCCTTCAGTTTGAACTCAAGACCAACTATCCCTAGTCCTTTCGCCTGAATGTCCACAGTATGGATTCCACTGTGTCCGAGGTTGTCACATCAAACAAAGTCTTCAATAGATCATGTGAGACCCTAATCTGGGTTCCCTTAACCATGGAGGTCAAGGTCCCGTCTGCTTCTAACTTCAGACACACATAAAAGGCTTTTACCAGTCCGAAAAACTTACTTCAGAGATGGTAGTGATCGTTGTCCACTTCAATCTGTCCAGAGCTTCTACAAAACCGCTCATGCCATTCTTCTTCAGGTCGGCCACATCCACTGCCTTGTGACCACACAGCTTTGTCTTCACGGTTGAGAACCTTTCCTGTTGCTCTGCGGAGAGAAACTCAGCCCTGTAGCCCCCAACACTGTTGGATGCACCAGAAGAGGCCATGGTTTTGGATGGGAGGAGTTTCTGACAAATTGAGATGAAGAGGAATGTGAAAGCCCTCAAGAAATTTCTAGCGAGAAGAGGTTTGAAGCTAGAATGATTCAAAGAGCTGATGCAGGAGTCGTTAGGGTATCGGCTCAGGCAAGTGAATGAGAGAGAGATAAAAGGTGGGAGATGAATCGTTCTCACACAGATTTCAGGATATACATAAAAAAGAGAAGTGGCTTTTAGGAAATCGGAAGGGTCATAATGGCAGAAAACGATAAAACAATAGGTTCGACGGCAGTAAAAAACCTTTTAAAATAGCGAACCGTCAAGGATATTTACACAAAGGAGACGATTGAAATCTTTTGCTTAATTCAAGAGGGATAAATGATTTGAACTCTAAAATTTAATATTTCAATCTTAAACAGATAATTCTTTCACAATTTACACATGCCTAATTCCCTTCTAAGAGAAGTAAATCTCTCTTCGGGTAAGGCCTTTGTGAAGATATCTGCTAACTGATTATTTGTATCAATAAATGAAATTTCTATATTGCCATTAGCTACATGATCACGAATAAAATGGTATCTAACCTCAATGTGTTTTGTCCTTGAATGCTATACTGGATTCTTGGTTAAATTAATGGCACTGGTGTTGTCGCACAGCAAGGGAATGTTCTTGATAGTGAGTCCAAAATTCTCAATTTGTTGCTTAATCCATAAGAGTTGTGTGCAGCAACTTCCAGCAGCGACGTACTCAGCTTCAGCTGTAGACAGTGCTACTAAATTTTGTTTCTTTGAGGACCATGAGATCAAACATCCTGCAAGGAATTGACAACAACCACTAGTGCTTTTTCTATCTATCTTACATCCAGCGTAGTCAGCATCAGAGTATCCTACTAGATTGATTTCACATGATTTTGGATACCACAAACCTAAGTCATGAGTTCTAGCTAAATATCTAAATATTCTTTTGACAAAAATTAAATGAGCCTCTCTAGGGTCTGCTTGATATCTAGCGCACATGCATACACCAAACATAATGTCTGGTCTACTTGCTGTTAGATAAAGCAATGAGCCTATCATATCTCTGTAGATCTTTTGATCTACTTTCTTACCATCTTGATCACTGTCCATTCTTGTAGATGTACTCATCGGTGTTGACAGTGACTTTGCATCTTCAAATCCAAATTTCTTTAAAAGTTCCTTGATGTATTTGGCTTGACAGATGTGGGTGCCATCCTTTCCTTGCTTGATTTGCAATCCAAGGAAGTGGTTTAGCTCTGATACCACTTGTTGGCCCTTTATGTACGGCAGAAAGGTATCCTAGAGTGGGGGTGAATAGGTTTTTCTGAAATCTGAAATCAAAATGTGAACACTTAAAAGTTTGGTTAGTGTTAGTGTGATGAAGAGTGGCAGTGCGGAAGCAAAAGAACAATTATACAAAGGTATCCTGGTTCGGCCCTTCCCACATGGAAGTCCTACGTCCAGTCCCCAAGCAATATCTTGGGATTTCACTAACCGAAGGTACAGTCCCCCTCAAGGACACTACAACACCCTGGATACCCCACCAGGTCTTCTTCTCTTTCCCGGGCAAGAAGGCAGCCCACTTCTTTTCTAGGCTCAGAAGCAAACCTACTTCTTTTACAGGTTCAGAAGTAAACCTCCTAGAACAAACCCCAGTGTGGTTCTGCTAGACTTAAACCCCCAGCTAGGTTCTGTTGGTACAAACCCCAACAAGGTTCTGCTAGACACTAACCTCTAGCTAGGTTACACACTGTATACAGTCCTACAGCTGGATATAAATCTTTCTTAGAAAAGAAAGATCAGACTAAGAGCTAAACAAGATGAACACTAAGGACTTAGCTCACAGTCACAGACTCTCCCCCAAGATTACAATGAGCACAGGGAGAATGGAAGAGAGGAAGGCTTGAAGGCGATGAAGACTTCTGCTTGAAAGCTTCTGTTGATTTTGGCTCGAGCTCTTCTCCCTTTCTCTGAGTGTTTATGGTGTGAAGGTTCTTCTCACAGTTGTACACTCCTTGAAAAATATTCAGGAAAAGGTTCTTGTCTTTCTTCAGCCATGCTTCATCTTTTATATGAGAGGCTTTTGAAAAGGATCCGTTGAAGAGATCCGTTGGAGTTCTACCCGTTGCTCATCTCTTGTCTTGACCATTCTTGTGGTCTTCGAGGTCTGTGAGCATGGAAGAAAGTGTTAGCATAAAAGAGTGTTTACATGAAAGCTGTGCATGCTACTGTGTTTCTCTTAACATGCTAAAACTGATAAGTCATATCTTTTTCTGACAGGATTGAGAAATTATGCATGCAGTTTTTTGTCAGAAGATATTTGACTTTTTATTTAGGCGCCAAAAACACTTGAACATACAAGAGAAATAGATGTGAATAAGACTTATAAAATTGTTGTTCATTTATAAGAAAATTGTTGCAAGATTATGAACAAATCGATGTGATCACTCATGAAATCGTTATGCAAGCAAATCGTTGTGATCACCTGAAGAAATCGATGTGATCACTTATGAAATCGTTATGAAGGGCAAATCGATGTGAGGGCAAATCGTTGCGCTCACTTATGAAATCATTACGAGACCCAAATCGATGTGAAACCTATCAAATCGTTATGAGAACGAAATCAATATGAGGGCAAATCGTTGTGGCTATAAAAGGAATCGTTCTGAGATCAATTTCTTAACAAATCATTATGGCCACTTAGCGAATTGTTCTTAGATCGATTTCTTAACAAATCATTAAGGCCACTTAAGAAGTCGTTGTGAGATTGATTTCTTAACAAATCGTTATGGCCACTTAAGAAGTCGTTGTAGTGCTTATTAATTTTGGCACTTAAACTGAAATCGATGTATATAGATTAAACATCGATTTTATCATTTTAGTGCGCCATATTGCATCAATGTGAGACTCAGCATTTTGCTATGAGATTGATGCGACACAGATGAAACAAAATATTCAATAGTATTTAATCAACAAAGATATATTATGAAATCATCATAAGTTTTGTAATCACCAAAATATAAGGACAACCATAAAGTGGTTCAACAATCTCCCACTTTTTGGTGATGACAAAATTTATGTGAATTTTCTGATAAAAATATATAAAGCATAGAGGTTTCAGAAAATTCATACAAACTCTCCCCTTTTTGTCACAAACCAAAAAGGAAGGATCTTACCATGCATTTCTCTCCCCCTTTGAGAGAATTTCTTACATATATAATAGTTGATAAGGAATGACTCCCCCTTAATCTGTGCTCCCCCTGAGCATGAGACTCCCCCTGAATGAAACTTCCAAATAATTGTTAGTAATAAAGACCAATTCAATTTTTGTGACTACTCTTTCTTCAGATGTGATTTGAATGAAGAGTCTGCAGTCACTCCTGCCTTGAGCATCCTTGGTTTTTGATGCTCCAAGGCTAACCTGCACGTAAATTACTCAAAGGTAGGTACCCAAATCCTTTTGGGTCCTTTATGGTTAGATGCATAAAAATATCCTTTAGGGATCCAAACTATGTGCCTTGTTGTGCAGGTGTTTACAGTGTGTCCTACTTTATTGCAATGAGAGCAACAATGAATATAGTTTATTTTGCAATTTTGATTGCCCTTTATTTGAACAAACTTTTTAGAAACCTTTTTATTTTGATGCACCTTGGATATTTCAGGTTTCTTTTTTGAGGTATGTTGGTTTCTTTTACAAATTTTGGTAAAGGATATTTACCTAGAATTGTGGCTTGTTTTTCCTTTTCTGGGGGTATGTATCCAACCCTTGTTTATTATTTCCAGATTTTGACCCTTTTAAGCATAGGGCTAAGGATGTTTTCCCTTTTGTTAATTTTTCAACTGATTCTTTTAAATAAAGATTTTGTTCAGTTAGAGTTTTTAATTTTTCTTCTAACTCTAACTTCTCATTATTCTTATTTTTCAAATTTTCATTTAAAAGATAATTATTATCTTTACTATTCTTCAGTTGTTTTTCTAGTTGTTCCATTTCTGATTTAAGATCAGAATTAGTATTTTCCAAACAAGTAAGGTTGTTCTTGATATTTTTCAATTCTTTTACAACAACCTTGTGTTTATCATAAAGTTCATTAAAGACTTCTTCTAAGTCTTCCGATTCTGACCCTGAATCTGTGCAAGAATTGAAAAATGAGTCAGAATGTACCTCATCTAGTCCTGCCATGAGGGCTAGATTTACTTGCACTTTCTCTGATTCTGAGCTTGTGGCCTCATCATTTTCCCAAGCAGCTGCCATGGCTTTTCTTTTGAACTTCTTGTGCTGCTTCTTAGGCTTCACGGTTTGACCAGTCTTCTTGAGCCTTGGACAATCTGGTCTCAGATGTCCAGGTTTTCTGCATTCATAGCAGACTGGTTCTTTTTCTTTTCTCTCTTTCTTTTGAATCCTTCTTGATCCATTTTTATTCTTCTTGAGAATTTTCTGAAGCTTGGACAGAACTTCATCTACATCACTGTCTTCAGAATCTGCATTTTTGGAACTAAAAGAAGAAGTGGAAGGAGCAGCTGTAACTTTAAGAGCATTAGTACATTTTTTCTTTGATGAGCTTTCAGATAGCCGCTCCATATTTATTTCATGTGCCATGAGAGAACCTATTAAATTATCAATTGACAATTTGGTTAAGTCATGGGCTTCTTCAATAGCGGTTACTTTAGGTGTCCATGAAACAGTTAAAGACCTAAGTATCTTTCTAACAGTTTCTTCATTGGAAAGAGTTTTACCAAGAGAATTCAAGCCTACTACTATGCTTGAAAATCTATTATACATAGTAGTAATGTTTTCGTTTGGAAGCATTTTAAATTGTTCATATTGTGAAACAAGAATATCTATTCTAGTTTGTTTCACTTTATCCATTCCTTTATAAGTTATCTGCAGTTTATCCCAAATTTCTTTAGCAGATTTGCATGCAGATACTCTACTAAATTCTCTTTTGGATAAGGCACAACATAAGTAGTTCTTAGCTTTAAAGTTTAAAGATAATTTACTTTTATAAGCAGGTGTAATGGCAGTAGTGCCTTCAATAGGAACAATAACAAAGTCATGTACCTCAATTACCTGCCACAGATCAAAGTCTGTGCCACGAATGAAGCATTCCATCCTCATCTTCCAATATTGGTAGTCTTCTCTATCAAAGAATGGAGGTCTGGTGACTGATTATCCTTCAGCATATCCTTGAGCTACCATGGATCTTTGCTCTAAGATCGTTGGATCTTCCTTGAATGTTCAGAGACCCGCTCTGATACCACTTGTTGGCCCTTTATGTACGGCAGCAAGGTAACCTTGAGGGGGGGTGAATAGGTTTTTCTGAAATCTAAAATCAAAACGTGAAGACTTAAAAGTTTGGTTAGTGTTAGTGTGATGAAGAGTGGCAGTGCGGAAGCAAAAGAACAATCACACAAAGGACACAGGAGATTTATCCTGGTTCGGCCCTTCCCACATGAAAGTCCTACGTCCAGTCCCAAAGAAATATCTTGGGATTTCACTAACCGAAGGAACAGTCCCCTTCAAGGACACTACAACACCCTGGATACCCCACCAGGTCTTCTTCTCTTTCCCGGGCAAGAAGGCAGCCCACTTCTTTTCTAGGCTCAGAAGCAAACCTACTTCTTTTACTGGTTCAGAAGTAAACCTCCTAGAACAAACCCCAGTGCGGTTCTTCTAGACTTAAACCCCCAGCTAGGTCCTGTTGGTACAAACCCCAACAAGGTTCTGCTAGACACTAACCTCTAGCTAGGTTACACACTGTATACAGTCCTACAGCTGGATATAAATCTTTCTTAGAAAAGAAAGATCAGACTGAGAGCTAAACAAGATGAACACTAAGGACTTAGCTCACAGTCACAGACTCTCCCCCAAGATTACAATGAGCACAGGGAGAATGGAAGAGAGGAAGGCTTGAAGGCGATGAAGACTTCTGCTTGAAAGCTACTGTTGATTTTGGCTCGAGCTCTTCTCTCTTTCTCTGAGTGTTTATGGCGTGAAGGTTCTTCTCACAGTTGTACACTCCTTGAAAAATATTCAGGAAAAGGTTCTTGTCTTTCTTCAGCCATGCTTCATCTTTTATATGAGAGGCTTTTGAAAAGGATCTGTTGAAGAGATCCGTTGGAGTTCTACCCGTTGCTCATCTCTTGTCTTGATCACTCTTGTGGTCTTCGAGGTCTGTGAGCATGGAAGAAAGTGTTGGCATAAAAGAGTATTTACATGAAAGCTGTGCATACTACTGTGTTTCTCTTAACATGCTAAAACTGATAAGTCATATCTTTTTCTGACAGGACTGAGAAATTACGCATGCAGCTTTTTGTCAGAAGATATTTGACTTTTCATTTAGGCGCCAAAAACACTTGAACATACAAGAGAAATCAATGTGAATAAGACTTATAAAATTGTTGTTCATTTATAAGAAAATCATTGCAAGATTATGAACAAATCGATGTGATAACTTATGACATCGTTATGCAAGCAAATCATTGTGATCACCTGAAGAAATCGATGTGATCACTTATGAAATCGTTATGAAGGGTAAATCGATGTGAGGGCAAATCGTTGCGCTCACTTATGAAATCGTTACGAGACCCAAATCGATGTGAAACTTATCAAATCGTTATGAGAACGAAATCAATATGAGGGCAAATCGTTGTTGCTATAAAAGGAATCGTTCTGAGATCGATTTCTTAACAAATCGTTATGGCCACTTAGCGAATCGTTCTGAGATCGATTTCTTAACAAATCGTTAAGGCCACTTAAGAAGTCGTTGTGAGATCGATTTATTAACAAATTGTTATGGCCAATTAAGAAGTCGTTGTAGCGCTTATTAATTTTGGCACTTGAACTGAAATCGATGTATATAGATTAAACATCGATTTTATCATTTTAGTGCACCATATTGCATTAATGTGAGACTCAGCATTTTGCTATGAGATTGATGCGACACAGATGAAACAAAATATTCAATAGTATTTAATCAACAAAGATATATTATGAAATCATCATAAGTTTTGTTATCACCAAAATATAAGGACAACCATAAAGTGGTTCAACAATTACTTGTGCAAATTTATGTAGATGGTATAATTTTTTGATCTACTGATGAATCTCTTTACAAGTATTTTGAAAAATTAATGTAGGGAAAATTCGAAATGAGCATGATGGGGGAGCTAAACTATTTCCTTAGACTACAAATTAAGCAAGGAAAAGATGGCATCCACATCTGTCAAGCCAAATACACCAAGGAGCTCTTAAAGAAGTTTGGATTCGAAAATGCCAAGCCACTGTCAACACCTATGAGTACATCAACAAGGATGGACAGTGACAAGGATGGTAAGAAAGTAGATCAAAAGATCTACAAAGGTATGATAGGTTCTTTACTTTACTTAATAGCTAGCAGACCTGATATTTTATTTAGTGTATGCATGTGTGCTAGATACCAAGCAGATCCTAAAGAATCTCATCTAATTTCAGTTAAAAGAATCTTTAGATACTTATCCAGAACTCATGATCTAGGTTTATGGTATCCAAAATCATGTGAGGTAAATTTAGTAGGATACTCTGATGCTGACTATGCTGGATGCAAAATAGATAGAAAAAACACCAGTGGTTGTTGTCAATTACTTGCAGGATGTCTGATATCCTGGTCCTCCAAGAAGTAGAATTCAGTAGCACTATCGACAGCTGAAGCTGAGTATATTATTGCTGGAAGTTGTTGTACACAACTCCTATGGATAAAGCAACAACTTGAGAACTATGGGCTACACATCAAGTCAATCCCACTGTTATGTGACAACACAAGTGCTATAAACCTTACCAAAAATTCAGTGCAGCATTCAAGGACCAAACATATTGAGGTTAGATATCATTTTATTCGTGATCATGTAGCTAATGCCAATATTGAATTCTCTTTTATTGATTCAAATAATCAGTTAGCAGATATCTTCACAAAAGCCTTACCCGAAGAGAGGTTTACTTCTCTCAGAAGGGAATTAGGCATGTGTAAATTGTGAAAGATTTATCTGTTAATACTGAAATATTAAATTTTAGAGCGTAATTAATTATTCTCCTTGAAGTGAGCAAAATATCTCAATTATTTCACATTTATCCTCTTGTTTAAATACTCATGTCGGTTCGTTTTGTGTAATTCTTTATTTCTTTCAAACCGGAGTTTGTCGTTTTCTGCCATAAAGGCGCACCTCTTCAAAAAGGGGCATTTATCCTCTATTTCATAAATTCCGTAATCTGTATGAGAACGATTCGTCTCCCCTCTTTATCTCTTTCGTTCTCTTGCCTGAGGCGATAACCCTTCGCCCCCGGCATCGATTTCCACCAGATTTGAAGCCTTCAACCTCTCCCGCCAGAAATTTCTTGAGGGTTTCTCCTTCAACCACCCTTCCAGACCTCCAAAACCTCTCCCTGCTCGATTCCATGGCCTCTACAGTTGTTTCTGGCAGTGTTGGGGGCTACGGAGCGGCATTCCTCACCATAGATGAGCAAGCAAGGTTCGCTTTGTGAAGACCAAGCTTTGCGGGCACAAGGCAGTGGATTTAGCAGACCTGGAGAAGAATGGGATGGGCAATTTGATTGAAGCTTTGCAGAGGCTGAAATGGATAAAGATTGCTACTCTGTCTGAAGTAAGTCATCTTGATCTCGTCAAGGCTTTCTATGTCTGTCTAAAGATAGAGGAGGATGGGACTCTGACTTCTATGGTCAAGGGAACCCAAATCAGGATCACCAGGGAATTGTTAGCATCTCTGTTTGAAGTTTCTACTTCCGGTCGCAGTGGAGTCCACACTGTTGACACTCATGTCAAGGGCTTAGGAATAATAGGCCCGGAGTATAGGCTGAAGGATGGAAAGCTGGATATTAACGAGCTCAGTGCCTTTAACAGGCTTTTGCATTTCATAATCTGTCAAATCATTGTGCCAAGGAGTGCAACTTTTTCTACATGCACCAAGACTGATTCAGACCTGATGTTCTTGGCTATCCAGAATCAGGAGATTAACACTGCAGAGTTGATAATTGAGAGAATGAGGTTTGCAAGATCCCAAGTGTGGGACATTAAGAGCAAATTGAATATCTCCCAACCTTATGCCCATCTCCTGACTAGAATCTTTCATCATTTTGGGATAAGTGTAGTGGATGATGTATCTGAGAAGATGGGACAAGCTATTAGGTCCAGAAATTTGAGAAAAAGTGGTTTTTTTGTACTCAATGGTGTATGGTCCAAAACCGGGGCTGTTGAGGGTAAAGCCATCCTTGGTGAAGCCCAAGAAGACCATGAACTTGTAGCAGAAGCAGCAGCAATGGCAGAATCAGCAGCAGCAGAGGCAGTTCAAGCAGTACCAGCAGCACCAGAAGTTGAAGAACCAGCAGCACCAGCACCAGAAGTAGCAATTGTTGATGAATCCAGTAGAAGGATTGAGGACATTCCTCTTGAAGACATTGAGCCCATTGGGCAATCTCCAGAGGATCCTCTTCCATCTTCCCAAGTAGCCACTCTACTTAGAACTGCATTGGACTCTATTTCTCAGGGGGAGCAAATAGTAAGTGAGTCTCCTGTAGTAGAATCTGTGGCAGAGGGCCACACTGAAGAAGTGATCATGGAAGAAGCTCCAAGCCAGCAGGAGCAAGTATCAGTTCAAGAAGATGTAGTGATGGAAGATGCTCCCATTGAGGGGGAGCATTCAGTAGCAGAAGATTTTCATGGAGAAAGTGTTGCGGCATCAGGCCACACTGAAGTCTCTTCAAAAGACCTCTCAGTTCATTCAACAGTAGTAGCAGCCCAATCACATGTTCCTATGGAGTTTGTGGCTGAAGAAGGAGTTAGTGTTGAAAAGGGCAGTGAGACTCAGGGGGAGGGAAATGAAAACCCCCCAAAAAATCAGTTAGAGAAGGAGAAACTGAAAGGTCCTCAGACTCTGAAGATGATGATGGTGATCTTTAGGCACCTGTGGACCAACCAAGGGAGAAAGGAAAGGAAGTTCCTCTCCTTGTGGATACTCCACATCAGAGGTCCCGAAGTAAGAAAATTGTAATTCATTTGAAGCCTGTGATAGAGAGGTTGGATGCTCAAGGAGAAATCTTATGCTCATTGCAATCTGATGTAAACTCCATATTCATGAGCCAGGCATCATCCACCAAAGAGCTATTCCAAGTAATAAATGCTATGAAATGGTTCAACAAGGAAATGGGAAGCATGAAGTCCATGCTCTCTGAAATTTTGAAGGTAGTTGGAGGTCAAGCTCCTCCTCCCCCTCCAACTCAGCCTTCTAAAGGAAATGAAGAAGAGGTTGCCAGACCATCAGGGCTATCAGATCAAGAGTCTGGGCCTTCAGGGCTAGAATGTGTCCCTCAGGCAGTAGCTGTAGAGTCTGGGCCATTAGGGCCGGAATTTGTTTCTCAGGCAGCAGCAGTGGAGTCTGGGCCTTCAGGGCCATCAGATCAAGAAACAGGGCCATCAGGGCCAGTTGAGTCTGAGCAAGTTTTGGCAGAAGAAGCAGCAGTAGCTCTTGAGCCCCCAGCTCCTTCACCTACTCAGACACCTGCTCCTTCCTATCCACCTTCGGCCTCCACTGCTCCACCAGCACCTCAACCCTTCAAGCAACCTAAACCCAGAACCATCTCCTCTCCTACCCCATTTCCCACACATTCCTCTTCACCTCCTGTCTCTCACATTTCTCCACCTCCTCCTCTTTGTGAGGTTCCTACAGCATCTTCTGCTGGAGCCTCCTCCTCCTCTGGTCCCTCATTCTTTGGACCCTCTAAACCTACCTCTTCCAACCCACATTCTTTACTTCATCCTAATCCTCCTCCCTCCTTCATTACAATCATTCTAGAGGGAGCTCAGATTGATGGTCCCTACCTTAGGGCCATCAAGGATGAGTTTGAGGAAGCCATTCTCCGATCTGTCCTCAAGGTTGGAGAACATATTCATGAGACAGACTCTTCTAGTCATGTCCATAAGAAAAGAAAAACATCCTCTTCTTTTAACTCCTCTTCAGTTTTGTATCCTCCTCTATGGTTTTCACTGACAGAGGTCACCAAGAATCGACCTCTTTACAGGGAATTCCTCTCTAAGGTAGTTTTTGCTTCTATCTTCAATCTTCCTCATCAGGATCTCACAGACTATCTAAACACCATCTTGCCCTACA
The DNA here is from genome assembly GCA_014218235.1 of Colocasia esculenta. Classification (NCBI taxonomy): domain Eukaryota; kingdom Viridiplantae; phylum Streptophyta; class Magnoliopsida; order Alismatales; family Araceae; genus Colocasia; species Colocasia esculenta. The sequence goes on from CM024754.1 coordinate 168,108,684, forward strand.
CTTCTCCTTCAAAATTCCTCAAAAATAAAATCTTTTCTTTAGCCGAATACCAAACTGAAGAAAAATGGGGTCGCTCAAATAAAGTTCTTTACAATAAGTTTTTACTTGCCAAATCTGCCAGATTCCCTCTTAGGGACCATACCCTAACCTTGTCTGAATGGTTCCTGATCCCCCACAAGGACTCCTGGGCCCCGTTCATTCAGAAGGAGATAAAGCTGATCAGGCACTTCAAGATGTTTAATGATTATAGGTATCGTCATCGTTTGCCTGAAGTTTAGTTGGGTCAGTTCCGGCAGGCCATCCAAAGTCTTGGCTCCTCTCGTAGCACTGAAGCTATTCAAGTAGACTTTGCCACTCTTCAATTGCCTGAGGATACCTACCTTCCCCCTCTTCACTCTCTCATAATGGATTCCTCTGTAGGCTCAATCATTTTTGAGCATTTTGCCAGAGTCATGGGCAGAATTAAGGTCCAGAAGGGGTATCTGGTGGCTTTCCACAGATTCCTGTTTCGAGAGTATCACCAGGGCCATGTCAGTGCTGAAGTTCTTGCTCCTGCCCTGTTAGAATGTGAAAGATTGAACCCTAAAGATTGGATCAGATTCTATCCTCTCTTCGCACGGCAACTTTCTGATTTGAATGGATCTCGTGCCAGGGTTGGTGAACCTCTCATCTCAGAAGCTACTTTCCTGGATATGAACTCCATATACCTTGTCAATGATCCCTATCTCACTTGGGTTGAAAGGTACAAGGTTTATGTAGCCATGCGCCAGGATATGAAGCACAAGCAGATATTCTACCCTGTCACTCTAGATCAGTTTCTTGCTTGTGCCAGTTTTGCAAAAGTCAGCTTCTTTAAAATGGATTTGGATCGTGATTTCTATGCAGATTTCCTTGAGAAGCAGTTGGCCCTTCATCTCCGTAGGATGGCTCCCTCTATGGGACCAACCTATTCCCTATCTCTTGGGGTTTTCAAGCCATTTTTTGAGAAGCAGGAAGAGCAGGCCTGGGAAATAATTTCTCATTATGCCTCTCTCTTGTCCCCTGCTCATTATCTACCTGTACCTTCTCAGAATTAATACAATACACTCTTTGTGTGCTCTTTACTTTTTCATGTTCCTCTTCTTTGTCTCAGCCCTATTTCCTTTTGCTTAATGACAAAAAGGGGGAGAACTATTGCAAGCTCTGAAATACATATGGTGAGCTATAGCAAACAATTTTAGAATTTAAATATAAACTTATCTGTGCTATTTACTGAAGTTTATTGAAGTTTTGTCATCACCAAAAAGGGGAGATTGATGATCAGTCTATCCCCATGTAATTTAATTTAATCTCATTTCTATTTTGGTGATTAACAAAACCATGTTATGTTGATAATTATCAAACCCTTGATTAAGGTCACTAACCTATTTTCTATAAGTTTTGAGCATAGGAAATATAACAAGGAAATCAAGCCAAATTGGTAAGTATTATTCTTACTGAAGCAACAGTAAGATCAAGTATGATATTTCGCTAAGTACACATCGGTTTCCTTTATAAATCATAACGATTGCAGTAGAACTGTAACGATTTCCTCATAACGGTTTCATAAGTGCCTTATCGATTTCTTCATAGAATGAAACATCGTTTGAATTCAAAAGAAATTGTTATCGTAACGACTTGCTTTCGTAACGATTCCTTTAGTCATCGTAACGATTTGCTTTCGTAACGATTCCTTTAGTCATCGTAACGACTTGCTCTCGTAACGATTCCTTTAGTCATCGTAACGACTTGCTTTCGTAACGATTCCTTTAGTCATCGTAACGACTTACTTTCTTAACGATTCCTTTAGTCATCATAACGATTTGCTATCATAACGATTCCTTTAGTGATCATAACGATTTGCTATCATAACGATTCCTTTAGTGATCATAACGATTTGCTATCATAACGATTCCTTTAGTGATCAAAACGATTTGCTATCATAACGATTCCTTTAGTGATCATAACGATTTTCTTATCGCAACGATTGCTTCAGATATTATAATGATTGGCTTTGCGCATCGACTTCTTAAGTAATTGTAACGATCTCTTTGGTTCTCATAACAATTTGCTTTGCGCATCGACTTCTTAAGTAATCACATCGATTTCTTTGATTCTCATAACGATTTGCTTTGCGCAGCGACTTCTTATGTAAGGCCCTCGAATTTCCGTCGCATTATTTGTAATTGTGTGTGTGTATATTTGTGCTTGTGTATGTATATACATACTTACGTACGTATTAATTAGTACAATTACGTGTGCATATGTTTATACTAGATGTAAATAATGCACGTATTGAATGGTGATAGTATGAATACACTACCATATACATATTGCATGTATACATGCATGGTATGCATGGTTTTCTGCATATTTTAGACTTCTAGCCGAAGGCCATCTTGGCGTCAACCCCTAGCCGTTGAGGTGGTGTCAGCGTCCAGACATGGACGCCAACACTAATCCTGGCGTCTAACGATATGGACGCCTATTTCTCTGACCTGCATGCGTTGCAGAGCCAGAAATTCCGGAAACAAGGGAGCTCACCCATTGGGGAGCTGTCCCCAACGGCTCTGAGAGACATCTTGTCACCTTGTGAGTGGGAGAGAGGCCTCCCCATATGTCTGAACCCGGATCTGCCTTCTCCCACCCCTCTCTTCACCTTTGCAAGAGGGAAACAAGAGGAAAAACCCTAGTTTCTGAGCTGTGAGAAAACCCCCACCTTGCACCCAAGAATCTGACCCTCTGAAGCTGGATCCGGCCATCTTCCTCGACAAGGAGCTAGCTGGACTGAAGGAGAAGACCTCCCCGACGTTTCCTTGCTGTGGAGATCATCCAGGAGCCCAGAGGGAGGAGATCTTGGAGGACGTTCTGCACCTTCTTGGGACTGCCCAAGGAGGGCTTCACCAGCACCCTAGATCCATTGGAGCAATTTCTAAAAGGCAAGTGACCTAACCATAATGTCCCCGTATGTGTCTAGGTCGATTCTACAATTTTTATGAATTTTCCCTCGAGTCCTAGACCCTCACATTCACCCAATCTTGAGAGCTCGGGTCTGTGTTCTGCACAGACCTACATCGACGGCAAGGTCACTGGACGCTGAGATTATGCTTGGCGTCCATCGACCATGCCGCTGACATTGAGTCAGCGGCCAGAGACCGCCGCCAGGTTCCTCTGGACAGAATAGTGACCTGTTCTGCCCTTCCTATACAACTATTTTCGGTATGGTTTCCGTGATGAGGATATATGGTAACCCTATACACTATGTATACTGTTAAATGTGGTGTGTGGATGAGTGTGATGTGTGGTGGTGAATGTTAGAGAATTGTATCTCACGAATTTGTAAGCATGATTTTTCGATAATCTTGCCAATCTATACTTTATGATTAGGACTAGTCTGAATGCCTCAGTTTTGTCAGATCATGAAGATTAGTGGATCAGTATACGTATACTCAATTTTTGATAAATTGTCCATGCTTGCATAAGTTGCTAATAAATTCGGTTCGGTAAATAAAAAGGCATGTAAGAATGATTTGTGGTGATCGATCTGTGGTTGTATGATTTAGGGTAATTCTGTATTCTCAAAATCATGCATATAACAGTAGTCTCTGTTCAGACAGTAAGTGGCAAAAATGCATGATGGTGTTAAACTCCATATCGACTTAAATTGTGAATGACATGTAAAATAGGTATTTGATTTTCTGTAAATTCTATTTAGCTCAAAAAAATCTGAAAAATTGAATGTATGATCTAGAACCTGAAAATAGCATGTGGTTAAAATTTCAGGTCATTTGGACCAGTATATAAGGAGTTATGTATTTTTCCATGTGAAATGTAAAAATCTATGTATGTTATCGTAAGGTGGTTAGATATTGTTTAAACCCAACCTGATTAGTGAATTTACTGTGTGTTAAACTCCTGAAATCTGTAGTGCCATGTCAGGAAAAACAGAGATATGCATGTGAGTGAGAAAGTGAATGAGATGAAAAGTGATATGTGTAAAACCATGTGTAAAATCGGTAAAATGTGTAAATGTGTAACTGTGCCAATGTGACACTGCTTCCGTAGAGGGCAGTGGAACTGTATCAGGGAAAAGTCCCCCTGAGAAAGTTCAATGTGTAAGTGACCCTAAGGGCATTAGGGGGAAATCCTGGAGGTGGACAAGTACCACTGGTTAGGGTGGAGACTTGTTCTCCCGGTCTGCGCAGTCCAAGAGTCGCCATTGAAATGCCTAGATGGCGTCTATGTGTAATGTGATGTGTATATGTCCTTCTTTGGTGGTTTGGACTATGTGTCACGGCACCTAAAATGTGAATGTGTATGTGTTCATGTGTTAATGTGTAAGTGAACCATGTGAAATGTGTATGTGTAAAGTGCAACCATGTGAATTGGAAACTTGTGTAAAGAAAATGTGAAACTAAAAATGTGAAGAATATGACATTGAAATCCATGTGAGACAAATCTGAAACCATGAGAAATCAGTAATTTCATGTTGTTATCATCATGTTTATATGTGCAAAAATGTCTAGAATCCATGTTAGGGATAATTGATGAACACGGGTACAAAATAGCATGATTGGTTGTTCACACGGTATGTTTTAAACAACATTGTAGCTCTCATGTGTAGGTTTACAGCCATTAAACCATGTGAAACCAGCAACTTAAAGCATGTGAAAATGTCTATGTATGTACGTAAGAACATGTAAAACTCATGCTAGTTGTGTTTTCCTTTCATATATGCACAGTGTTCATGTTGGTAGCTCTCATGTCTTGGTTCTTTAAAGGCAAAATTTCACGAGTAAATTGAATAGAGAGCATGTGATAGGTAAGTTTTATTCTTAGAAATCTGAAAGCATGATCCATGTATTAATTTGTAAAACTTTCATGATAGGTTGAAACTTTCAAATGACTAGCATGCCATGTGTTGAAAATTTTGAATGTGCATGTAGAAACCGCTATGACTATACGTGTATGTTATGAGTAGTGTTGCTTGCTGAGTCTTTAGACTCACTCCTTGCTTCGGCGTACAGGTGTAGTTGGTGACGTGGCACCGTTGGAGGAGACGGTGGAGACGGACTCCGAGCGCGGAGATTAGTCTTTGGAGTTCTTTGTGACTTGTGCATTTCATAGTATGTAATTTGAACGTTGTATTAGAGTTATCATGAAAAGAATGTATAAGTGTGGACATTATGTATTTAAATTTCAGCAATTTAAATTATGTGAACTTTTAGCTCTTAATGTTAATTGCGATTTCATGTATGTTTAATGTGGATGATGAATAAATGAAGACAGTTGTCTTTTACTTCCGCTACTCTGTTGTATATTCGCGTGTATCTCAGCTGTTTGTATCGTTTGGGTAAATGTCCCACTGTGAGGACTCTCGCTATACCGACGTGGGTTGGTATAACCGTACCGGTATAATGAGGGCCGTCACAGAGATTGGTATCAGAGCGACCGGTTGAGATTGCACATGAATATACCTAAGTCATCATCCCCATTGCATGCTAAGTATGTCCACATGTGTAGAAAACACTAATAAGAAGTGAAAGATAGATAAGAAAATGGTTAGAAAACTTAGTAACCTAGCTCTAATGTTGGCTGAAATTTATTACAGCCATGGCTTCGAGAGGTAGGCGTGGTGGAGCGTCGGCCCGTGAGGACGAGCCGCGACGTGATGAGCAGGCGGAGCAACAGGCCCCAGCACCACGAGGCCCTGTACTTCCCCCACCGCCGCCTGTGGATTACGGAGTATTCATGCAAGGTCTGGTACAAGCCATGCAGACGCAGGCTCATACCCAGGCAGCACTCCAGGCACAGTTGGAGGCCCAGGTAGAATAATGAAACAACTAAGTAGTTTGCTATTTAAATTGCATGATATTGTGTTTATCGTATATTGTTTATTGTTTAATGTAGCAGGCTCAGGCACCAGCTCAGGACCATGGTGGACCTCCCATCATGGAGCGATTCAAGAGGATGACCCCACCCTCTTTTAAGGGGAGAGTGATCCATTAATGGCAGAAAGCTGGTTAAGGGAGACAGAGAAAATCTTCCGAGCCATCAGGTGCCCTGATGAGGATAAGGTGACATTAGCCACCTACATGCTACAGGAGAGAGGATGTATGGTGGTCCTCCCTACTACGTACACGCTTTGAGGACGGAGCAGTAGACGTGACGTGGGACGCGTTCGTGAGACTCTTTCGAGCCAAGTTCGTCCCAGAGCATATCCAGGACAAAATGGAGCAGGAATTTCTCTCCCTGACGCAAGGCTCCATGACCGTGCTGGAATACGAGGCAAGGTTTTCTGAACTTTCTAAGTATGCACCGCATATCGTAGAGGATGAGCGCAGGAAGACGAAGAAATTCGTGATGGGACTCAAGCCATCACTGCGGACGAGACTCGTGGCGTTTGACCACCGCACGCTGGACGAGGCCCTCAGTGCTGCCTGCAGGCAGGAGGGAGAAATGGAGCAATATCTGGAGGAAAAGAAGGCTTCGCAGAAGAGGCCGCAGCGACATTCCAGCGGCAGGATAAGAAGAAAACGGTGTACCAGACACCGCAGCGATCCGTGACAGTCAGCAACTCTCAGGTACCTTCTGTACGTTCCCCTGGTGTGAAGAAAGAGTGTCCCCATTGCGGGAAGACACATGGTGGATCCGAGTGTTGGTTGGTAGCGGGTAGATGCTTGAAGTGTGGGAGCAGCGACCACAAGATCAAAGACTGCCCAAGACTTCAGCAGGGAGCTCAGCGTGGAGCGCCAGCACCAGCAGTAGCGGCAGCCGCGCCAGCTACAGGAAGACCAGGAAGGCCTCGATCCCCAGCTCGAGTGTTTGCTTTGGCACGCGAGGACGCCGAGCAGGCGGAGCATGTCACCGAAGGTACGGTTTTGCTTTTAGGTGTGCACGCTCGGGTTTTGTTTGATACGGGTGCTACTCACTCGTTCATTTCCGAGCGGTTCGCTAGGCAGTTAGCCCTAGAGTCAGGCGTAGAGTCTGAGGATTTAGAGGTCCCTTTGTCTGTGCACACCCCTGCGGGTACGGTATCGACTAGGAAGTGCATTCCGTCGTTACCTGTGTGCATTGAGGATAGAATCCTAGATGGGTGTTTCTTCTTGCTAAAGATGAAGGACTATGATGCTATTCTTGGTCTGGATTGGCTAGAGGAGCACTATGCGTTAGTGGATTGTCGTCGGAAGAGGATTGTTTTCCGCATTCCTGGTGAGGACGAGTTCTCTCATCCCTTGCCAAAGAACTTAGCGGGAAAGTTAGTCATCTCTGCCATGAAGGCGATGCGCATGGTGAACAAGGGTTGTGACGCATTTCTTGCCAGCGTTATGCTAGTACCCGATGCTGGTTCGTCACTGACTCTTGCAGAGATCGATGTGGTGCAGGATTTTCCAGATGTCTTTCCCGATGACTTGTCTGGATTGCCACCGGATAGAGAGATAGAGTTCACTATAGAGTTGCTTCCAGGCACCTCTCCTATCTCGAAGGCCCCATATCGGATGGCCCCTGCAGAGTTAGCCGAGTTGAGGAAGCAATTGCAAGAATTGCTTGATAAGGGATTCATTCGCCCTAGTGTTTCCCCTTGGGGCGCACCTGTATTGTTCGTCAAGAAGAAAGACGGGTCACTTAGGTTGTGTATTGACTATAGGAAGTTGAACCAAGTGACTGTGAAGAACAGGTACCCCTTACCTCGGATTGATGATCTGTTTGACCAGTTGCAGGATGCATCAGTCTTTTCTAAGATTGACTTGCGATCTGGTTATCATCAGCTGCGGATTAGGAGTGAGGATGTGTCCAAGACGGCATTTAGATCCCGTTATGGACATTATGAGTTCTTGGTTCTTCCTTTCGGATTGACCAACGCCCCTGCAGCGTTCATGGATCTCATGAACCGAGTGTTTAGGCCGTATTTAGATAACTTTGTTGTTGTGTTCATTGATGACGTGTTGGTCTATTCTCCGGATGAGGCCACGCACCTTTAGCATTTGAGGTTAGTCTTAGAGGTTCTCTGTGAGCACAAGCTGTATGCGAAGTTCAGCAAGTGCGAGTTCTGGTTGCGCGAGGTTCACTTTCTCGGGCATGTGATCTCCGACGCTGGTGTAGCTGTTGATCCAGCAAAGGTCCAGGCAGTTATGGATTGGGAGATTCCCCAGACTCCTTCGGAGATTCGTAGTTTCATTGGGTTAGCTGGTTATTATCGGCGATTCATTGAGGGTTTCTCATCCATCGCCGCCCCTTTGACAAAGCTGACCAGAAAGGGTGAGAAGTTCGTATGGTCTGAGGCATGTGAGCGTAGCTTTCAGCTATTGAAGGCTAAGTTTACTTCTGCTCCGGTATTGGTATTGCCTAGAGGTCCAGAAGGTTTTGCCATTTATATGGATGCATCTCAGATTGGTTTAGGCTGTGTGCTCATGCAGCAAGATAGGGTAGTGGCTTATGTTTCTCTTCAGTTGAAGGAGCATGAGAGGAACTATCCGACTCATGATTTGGAGCTCGCAGCTGTGGTTCATGCACTAAAGATCTGGAGGCACTATCTTTATGGTGTCAGATTTGAGGTATTTACCGACCACAAGAGCTTGAAGTATCTTTTCTCCCAAAAGGAATTAAACCTGAGGCAGAGGAGATGGATTGAGTTCTTGAAGGACTATGACTTCGACCTTCAGTATCATCCTGGAAAGGCGAACGTCGTAGCGGATGCTCTTAGTAGAAAGAGGTCTTCGCTCCAGCAGGATTGGAAGATGTTGGAGGATGCAGCGTGCTCTATGACCGAGTTAGAGCCATCGCTGTGTCAGGCTTTTGTAGCTCAGCTATCCCTTAGATCCTCAGTCTTGGATGAGGTGATTGAGCAGCAGAAAGCCGACCCTAGATTGTTAGAGTTAGTGGGTAAGGCGGGCATTGCTCGTGATGAGGACGGTGTGATTAGATTTCAGCACCGTGTTTGTGTCCCTGATGTAGTAGATGTCCGTGAGCATGTGTTAGCGGAGGCTCATAGGTCGCGATTCTCTATTCATCCGGGTAACACTAAGATGTATCAAGACCTGAAGAGATCATTTTGGTGGTCCGGCATGAAGAAGGATGTTGCGGATTATGTGTCTAGATGTCTAGTATGTCAGCAAGTGAAAGCCGAGCGGCAGCGACCATCCGGCCTTATGCAGAGGATGGATATCCCGTATGGAAGTGGGAAGCTGTCACTATGGATTTCGTATCGGGTTTGCCTCGATCTAGAAGGGGCAATGACTCGATTTGGGTAGTTGTAGATAGATTCTCGAAGACTGCTCATTTCTTGCCTATGAAGAAGAAGCAGTCAGTAGAGAGTTTAGCTAGATTGTATGTTAGCGGTATCATTAGATTGCATGGTGTGCCGAAGTCGATCATTTCGGATCGAGATCCGAGATTTACTTCGAGATTGTGGAAGGGTCTTCAGGATGCGTTAGGTTCGGAGCTTAAGCTCAGTTCGGCGTTTCATCCCCAGACCGATGGACAGTCCGAGAGGACTATCCAGACGCTCGAGGATATGTTGAGAGCGTGTGTTCTGGATTGGAAGGATGATTGGGAGCGTCATTTACCTCTTGTGGAGTTCGCATACAACAACAGCTTTCATGCTAGTATTGGTATGGCTCCATTCGAGGCGTTGTATGGTAGGCCCTGCAGATCTCCTTTATGTTGGGAGGAGACTGGTGATAGGCAGTTGATCGGACCGGAGTTAGTTCAGGAAACTTCGGATAAGATTCAGCTTATCAGGAAAAGGCTTGTTGCGGCACAGGATAGGCAGAAGAGTTATGCCGACAACAGAAGGAAGGATTTGGAGTTCGAGGTTGGCGATCATGTCTTCTTGAAGATATCGCCTACTCGTGGTGTCGTCAGATTTGGCAGGCATAGCAAGCTAAGCCCTAGATTCATTGGCCCATATGAGATTCTCAGACGTTTGGGCAGCGTGGCATATGAGCTAGCATTACCCCCAGCTTTGGCTAGCGTTCACCCTGTATTCCACGTATCTATGCTCAGGAAGTATGTCCGAGATCCGTCTCATGTGATTAGTCATGAGCCAGTGGAGATCCAGCCAGATCTTTCGTATGTCGAGCAACCAGTAGCCATTCTTGACCGGAAGGTTCAGCATCTCCGGAACAAGAGAATTGCGTCGGTGAAGGTCCTATGGCGGAACTTCTCACGAGAGGAGGCTACTTGGGAGCTTGAGGATGCGATGAAGAAGAAGTATCCCCTTTTGTTTGAGTAGTGTCGTTCTAACTTCGAGGACGAAGTTTCTTTAAGGGGGAGAGGGTGTAAGGCCCTCGAATTTCCGTCGCATTATTTGTATTTGTGTGTGTATATTTGTGCTTGTGTATGTATATACATACTTACGTACGTATTAATTAGTACAATTACGTGTGCATATGTTTATACTAGATGTAAATAATGCATGTATTGAATGGTGATAGTATGGATACACTACCATATACATATTGCATGTATATATGCATGGTATGCATGGTTTTCTGCATATTTTAGACTTCTGGCCGAAGGCCATCTTGGCGTCAACCCCTAGCCGTTGAGGTGGTGTCAGCGTCCAGACATGGACGCCAACACTAATCCTGGCGTCTAACGATATGGACGCCTATTTCTCTGACCTGCATGCGTTGCAGAGCCAGAAATTCCGGAAACAAGGGAGCTCACCCATTGGGGAGCTGTCCCCAACGGCTCTGAGAGCCATCTTGTCACCTTGTGAGTGGGAGAGAGGCCTCCCCATATGTCTGAACCCGGATCTGCCTTCTCCCACCCCTCTCTTCACCTTTGCAAGAGAGAAACAAGAGGAAAACCCTAGTTTCTGAGCTGTGAGAAAACCCCCACCTTGCACCCAAGAATCTGACCCTCTGAAGCTGGATCCGGCCATCTTCCTCGACAAGGAGCTAGCTGGACTGAAGGAGAAGACCTCCCCGACGTTTCCTTGCTGTGGAGATCATCCAGGAGCCCGGAGGGAGGAGATCTTGGAGGACGTTCTGCACCTTGTTGGGACTGCCCAAGGAGGGCTTCACCAGCACCCTAGATCCATTGGAGCAATTTCTAAAAGGCAAGTGACCTAACCATAATGTCCCCGTATGTGTCTAGGTCGATTCTACAATTTTTATGAATTTTCCCTCGAGTCCTAGACCCTCACATTCACCCAATCTTGAGAGCTCGGGTCTGTGTTCTGCACAGACCTGCATCGACGGCAAGGTCACTGGACGCTGAGATTATGCTTGGCGTCCATCGACCATGCCGCTGACACTGAGTCAGCGGCCAGAGACCGCCGCCAAGTTCCTCTGGACAGAACAGTGACCTGTTCTGCCCTTCCTATACAACTATTTTCGGTATGGTTTCCGTGATGAGGATATATGGTAACCCTATACACTATGTATACTGTTAAATGTGGTGTGTGGATGAGTGTGATGTGTGGTGGTGAATGTTAGAGAATTGTATCCATGAATTTGTAAGCATGATTTGTTGATAATCTTGCCAATCTATTTATGATTAGGACTAGTCTGAATGCCTCAGTTTTGTCAGATCATGAAGATTAGTGGATCAGTATACGTATACTCAATTTTGATAAATTGTCCATGCTTGCATAATTGCTAATAAATTCGGTTCGGTAAATAAAAAGGCATGTAAGAATGATTTGTGGTGATCGATCTATGGTTGTATGATTTAGGGTAATTCTGTATTCTCAAATCATGCATATAACAGTAGTCTCTGTTCAGACAGTAAGTGGCAAAAATGCATGATGGTGTTAAACTCCATATCGACTTAAATTGTGAATGGCATGCGAAATAGGTATTTGATTTTCTGTAAATTCTATTTAGCTCAGAAAAATCTGAAAAATTGAATGTATGATCTTGAACCCGAAAATAGCATGTGGTTAAAATTTCAGGTCATTTGGACCAGTATATAAGGAGTTATGTATTTTCCATGTGAAATGTAAAAATCTATGTATGTTATCGTAAGGTGGTTAGATATTGTTTAAACCCAACCTGATTAGTGAATTTACTGTGTGTTAAACTCCTGAAATCTGTAGTGCCATGTCAGGAAAAACAGAGATATGCATGTGAGTGAGAAAGTGAATGAGATGAAAAGTGATATGTGTAAAACCATGTGTAAATCGGTAAATGTGTAAATGTGTAACTGTGCCAATGTGACACTGCTTCCGTAGAGGGCAGTGGAACTGTATCAGGGAAAAGTCCCCCTGAGAAAGTTCAATGTGTAAGTGACCCTAAGGGCATTAGGGGGAAATCCTGGAGGTGGACAAGTACCACTGGTTAGGGTGGAGACTTGTTCTCCCGGTCTGCGCAGTCCAAGAGTCGCCATTGAAATGCCTAGATGGCGTCTATGTGTAATGTGATGTGTATATGTCCTTCTGGTGGTTTGGACTGTGTCACGGCACCTAAAATGTGAATGTGTAATGTGTAATGTGTATGTGTTCATGTGTAATGTGTAAGTGAACCATGTGAAATGTGTATGTGTAAAGTGCAACCATGTGAATTGGAAACTTGTGTAAAGAAAATGTGAAACTAAAATGTGAGAATATGACATTGAAATCCATGTGAGACAAATCTGAAACCATGTGAAATCAGTAATTTCATGTTGTTATCATCATGTTTATATGTGCAAAAATGTCTAGAATCCATGTTAGGGATAATTGATGAACACGGGTACAAAATAGCATGATTGGTTGTTCACACGGTATGTTTTAAACAACATTGTAGCTCTCATGTGTAGGTTTACAGCCATTAAACCATGTGAAACCAGCAACTTAAAGCATGTGAAAATGTCTATGTATGTACGTAAGAACATGTAAAACTCATGCTAGTTGTGTTTTCCTTTCATACATGCACAGTGTTCATGTTGGTAGCTCTCATGTCTTGGTTCTTTAAAGGCAAAATTTCACGAGTAAATTGAATAGAGAGCATGTGATAGGTAAGTTTTATTCTTAGAAATCTGAAAGCATGATCCATGTATTAATTTGTAAAACTTTCATGATAGGTTGAAACTTTCAAATGACTAGCATGCCATGTGTTGAAAATTTTGAATGTGCATGTAGAAACCACCATGACCTATATGTGTATGTTATGAGTAGTGTTGCTTGCTGAGTCTTTAGACTCACTCCTTGCTTCGGCGTACAGGTGTAGTTGGTGACGTGGCACCGTTGGAGGAGACGGTGGAGACGGACTCCGAGCGCGGAGATTAGTCTTTGGAGTTCTTTGTGACTTGTGCATTTCATAGTATGTAATTTGAACGTTGTATTAGAGTTATCATGAAAAGAATGTATAAGTGTGGACATTATGTATTTAAATTTCAGCAATTTAAATTATGTGAACTTTTAGCTCTTAATGTTAATTGCGATTTTCAAGTATGTTTAATGTGGATGATGAATAAATGAAGATAGTTGTCTTTTACTTCCGCTACTCTGTTGTATATTCGCGTGTATCTCAGTTGTTTGTATCGTTTGGATAAATGTCCCACTGTGAGGACTCTCGCTATGCCGACGTGGGTTGGTATAACCGTACCGGTATAATGAGGGCCGTCACATCTTAAGTAATCATAATGATTTCCTTGATGATCACAACGATTCTTTCATATCTCACAACGATTTTCTGTTTGGTTGCATAAAGATTTCATAAGTCATAAATGCATCGATTTCATATCGATCAACTTGACATATGACTTATCCTTCAACGGGTTGAATAGTCAAAGTCTTCGCACATATTCTTCTGTCAGCTGTGCATTTAATGAAGACTGAACGTATCTCTGCATGCATGCAGTCGATATCGTCCATTATCGTGTCTATTCCGTATGCATCTTTTAGAACAGCAAAATGGCATTACTATTTTTATGAATATTCACACCAACGTTGACTGACAACAAGAGACAGCCTAGCTGTCTACTGCTTTAGCATTTAATGTATGCATGTCTCTGACAACATTCGTCATACAACGTTGGACCTTGTAGAAGCCAAAGGACACTTCAGAAGATCCTATCTCTTTGCGTGCACAAATGGATAAAAGACTGTTGACTGGAAGCTTCCAAGTGCCACTCAGTCTAACGTCCACCAAAAGTTAGAGGCAACAGATACTTCAACGTCTAGATTTCAAATTGAAGCTATATATTGAAGAAAGGTGCTCCAGAAGTAACATACACACATAGACAAAGAACGATAGTTACAGAAAACTCTCTGATCATCAAGTCTTCTGCAAGTTCTCAAGAAAGAACCAAGCCTCATTCCATTAGATTAGCTCTTTGCTCTCTTCATTGTTTGTAGATTTTCGAGAGAGCTTGTTTGGTTCTGAGAGTAAGCTTTTGTTTGTAGATCTCATTGCTCTCAGTCCTTAGCTTCAAATCTTGGCTTATCAAAGCTTGATCTAGGGGCTTAATCTCCTACTTACTTGTTTCTGTGTGTGTTCCCTTCTGTTGAGAAGGAAGACCTAGTAGGGTATCTAGGGTGTTGTTCCTCTTCGGGCTGTGAAGAGAAGACCAGTTGGGCTGGGTGTTGTAGTGTCCATAGGGGGACTGTACCCTAGTTAGTGAAATCCTGAGTTATTGCTCAGGGACTGGACGTAGGACTCCTGTGGAGAGGAGATCCGAACCAGGATACATCTTGTGTTGTGTGATTGTCTTCGTGTGATTGTTGTTCTCTTTACTAACACTAACAATCTTCAAAGTGTATTTCTCTGTGAACCTTTTTAGTGAACAGGTATTAGCTGATAAATTTTAAAGACCCATTCACCCCCCTCTGGGCTACCTAACTGGGCAACACTCTTGGCTTTGCTGTTCTGAGACAGTTTCTTCTTGTCATCATCTATTCATTTGTCTTTGGTGTTGGTGACTTTCAGATCTCCATCTTCTATTATGGTCCATAATTGGAAATCAAGTCCTTGGAGGAAGAACTCCATGATCATCTTCCAGTAGTTGTAGTCTTCACCATCGAATAGTGGAGGTCTGTTGACAGATTGTCCTTCTGCATGACCTTGAGCTGCTATTTATATTTGCTCTTCAGATCGTGAGATCTACTTACTTGAAGAGACTTGGCTCTGATACCACTTGTTGACCAGGTTGCAAGCCCAGGGGGTGAATGGATTGCTAAAAATTCATTCAAGAAGATTCCTGTTAATAAAAACGCTTGGACATAAGACACTAAATTTGATGGTTAGAGTTAGTATGTAAATGAAGACAGAATAAGATCAAACACAAGGACAACAGAAATTTTATCCTAGTTCAGATCTCCTATCACAAGGAGTCCTATGTCTAGTCCCTAAGCAACAACTTGGGATTCCACTAACCAAGGGTACAGTCCCCCTCAAGGACGCTTACATATCCAGCTACAGCTGGCCTTCTCTTCACTACACGAAAAGGCAATACACCACCTGATACAATAGGTCTTCCTTCTTACCAAAGGGAACAACCACCCACTCCACAGTAGGTCTTCTCTTCACAGATGAAAAGGACCACTCAAGAATGACTAAAAGAGATGATGGCCCCTACACCAAGCTTATATAGATCGCTTGATCTGAGGTGAAATCTGAGAGACAAAAAGATCCACACAGAAGGAAGGTCTCTCAGATCTACAACAAGCTCTCAAAGACTAGAAAACAATTGTTGTGGAGAGCTAAGAGCATAAAGCAATTTTTGAATGAAGGAACGAGCTCTTCTCTATTTTTCTTAGAGGTGTAAAAGTTGTCCTTCGTGTCGACCTTAGTCTTCTATATATCTTCCATTTGAAGAGGTATACGTTGAAGTATCCGTTGTCTCTCATCTTCAAGCATGTTAGATGTATCTGGTCCGATGTAGGAATCAAGAAAACCTACAGCCATTAAATGTTGGGATAGACACATATAGAGAGAAAGATTATCTGAATCTCTTCTTGCTTCTTGTCAGGGTGACAGGTCCAATGTTGTAACATGTGTGACCACCAAAAACCTGCACGTAATAAATGTTGAAGCATAGACAACTTAAATGTGACTAAACTGTCAGTCAACGTTAGTAGTCGTGCATTAGGAAGATATACTAAAGAGGAAGTTTCATTATGTCATCCTTTAAAGTCTCACTTTATGTGACAATAATATGGTAACCTAAAGATATGTTGTGTAGAGATATTGTACTAATAATAATAAATGTTTGAGTGCACAGGATACAACATGGTTCGCGGGAAAGTTTGAAATCCATAGAGATTTGAATATATTGAATATTATGAAGGATAAGATATATTCAAGACTATCTAGAATGATTATATTAATATCCATCAATTGTCTAAAACATAATCGTTGTAAGAAGGAAAGCCAATGTTTAAAGACAGTCTATATAAGATGGCAATCGATGTCCTAACACAACTGATGTTCAAGGGAAGTCGTTGTGAATGTAATCGTTGTTGGAATGAAATCGGTGTGAATGTAATCCATGTATAAATGAAATCGATGTTGAAGCAAAATCGATGTTGGAGTGAAGTAGATGTTCTTCTGAAATCGATGTTGATATGAAATCGTTGTTTATATGAAGTTGATGTTCTACTGAAATCGATATTTATATGAAGTCAATGTTCTACTGAAATCGATGTTGATATGAAGTCGATGTTCAAGTGAAATCATTGTTTACATGAAGTTGATGTTCTACTGAAATCGATGTTTATATAAAGTCGATGTTCTACTGAGATCGATGTTTATATGAAGTCGATGTTCTACCGAAATCGATATTGATATGAAGTCGATGTTCAAGTGAAATCGATGTTCTTAATATGAAGTCGATGTAGAACTGAAATCGATGTTCTAATGTAAAGTCGATGTAGAACTGAAATCGATGTTCTAATGTGAAGTCAATGTAGAATTGAAATCGATGTTCTTACATGAAGTCGATACTTAAGTAAAATTGATGTTCTTTCATAAATCGATGTTTTAATATAGAAGTCATTGTTTAAGTGGAATCGATGTAGAAACAAGATATTAATCATTGTGATCTTTTAATAGAAGTCGATGTATACTTCGACAAATCAATTGCTATAGACTTTAAAGAACATGAATGTAGATAACTTACTGAGTTTCTTTTATTTGAGGCCTGTTGAAAAACCTTAGAAAACAATGTTAGTCAACAATTTCCAGAGTTTTGTTAATCACCAAAAGTACATCTACTAATTAACAAATTATATGGAGATGGACTGATCATCACATATGATAGGAGACAGAAAATTATTTACAAGTTTCAGAAATGAAAATGGTCAAGTCACATATAGCAATAATGGAAAAGGAAAAGTGATAGGCTGTGGAACTATAGGTGTTACCCAGCTAGGTAGCCCAGAGGGGGGGTGAATGGGTCTTTAAAATTTATCAATTAATACATGTTCACTAAAAACGTTCACACACAAAGACACACTTTGATGGATGTTAGTTATTGTTAGGATAAACAACAATCATACAAAGAAGCAATCACACAACGCAAGATGTATCCTGGTTCGAACCTTCTCTCCACAGGAGTCCTATGTCCAGTCCCTGAGCAACAACTCAGGATTTCACTAACTAGGGTACAGTCCCCCTATGGACACTACAACACCCAGCTCAGCTAGTCTTCTCTTCTCAGCCCGAAGAGGAACAACACCCTAGATACCCCACCAGGTCTTCCTTCACACCAGAAGGGCTCACACACACCCTGGATACCACCAGGTCTTCCTTCACACACGAAGGGTACAAGCACTGAAACAAGTAAGCAGGAGATTAAGCCCCTAGATCAAGCTTTGCAAGCCAAGATCTGAAGCTAGGGACTGAGAGCAATGAGATCTACAAAAAAAGCTCACTCTCAGAACCAAACAAGCTCTCTCAAAAATCTACAAACAATGTAGTGAGCAAAGAGCTATTCTAATGGAATGAGGCTTGGCTCTTTCTGGAGCTCCTTTCTTCAATATATAGCTTCAATTTGAAATCTAGTCGTTGAAGTATCCGTTGCCTCTAGCTTTTGGTGGACGTTAGACTGAGTGGCACTTGGAAGCTTCCAGTCAACAGTCCTTTATCCATTTGTGCACGCAAAGAGATAGGATCTTCTGAAGTGTCCTTTGGCTTCTACAAGGTCCAACGTTGTATGACGAATGTTGTCAGAGACCTGTATACATTAAATGCTAAAGCAGTAGACAGCTAGGCTGTCTCTTGTTGTCAGCCAACGTTGGTGTGAATATTCATCAAAATAGTAATGTCATTTTGCTGTTCTAAAAGATGCATACGGAATAGACATGATAATGGATGATATCGACTGCATGCATACAGAGATACATTCAGTCTTCATTAAATGCATAGCTAACAGAAGAATATGTGCGAAGACTTTGACTATTCAACCCGTTGAAGGATAAGTCATATGTCAAGTTGATTGATATGAAATCGATGCATTTATAACTTATGAAATCATTATGCAACCAAACAGAAAATCATTGTGAGATATGAAAGAATCGTTGTGATCATGAAGGAAATCATTATGATTACTTAAGAAGTCGATGCGCAAAGCAAATCGTTATAAGAACCAAAGAAATCGATGTGATTACTTGAGAAGTAGATGCGCAAAGCAAATTGTTATGAGAACCAAAGAGATCGTTACAATTACTTAAGAAGTCGATGCGCAAGGCAAATCGTTATAATATCTGAAGCAATCGTTGCGAGAAGAAAATCGTTATGATCACTAAAGCAATCGTTATGATAGAAAATTGTTATGATCACTAAAGGAATCGTTACGAGAGCAAGTCGTTACGATGACTAAAGGAATCGTTACAAAAGTAAGTCGTTACGATGACTAAAGGAATCGTTACGAAAGCAAGTCGTTACGATGACTAAAGGAATCGTTACGAAAGCAAGTCGTTACGATGACTAAAGGAATCGTTACGAAAGCAAGTTGTACGATGACTAAAGGAATCGTTACGAAAGCAAGTCGTTATGATGACTAAAGGAATCGTTACGAAAGTAAGTCGTTACGATGAGTAAAGGAATCGTTACGAAAGCAAGTCGTTACGATGACTAAAGGAATCGTTACGAAGGCAAGTCGTTACGATAACGATTTCTTTTGAATTCAAACAATGTTTCATTCTATGAAGAAATCGATAAGGCACTTATGAAACTGTTATGAGGAAATCGTTACAGTTCTACTGCAATCATTATGATTTATAAAGGAAACCGATGTGTACTTAGGGAAATATCATACTTGATCTTACTGTTGCTTCAGTAAGAATAATACTTACCAATTTGGCTTGAATTTCCTTGTTATATTTCCTGTGCTCAAAACTTATAGAAAATAGGTTAGTGACCTTAATCAAGGGTTTGAAAATTATCACAATAATATGGTTTTGTTAATCACCAAAATAGAAATGTAATTACTTTTAATTACATGGGGATAGACTGTTCATCAATCTCCCCCTTTTTGGTGATGGCAAAATTTTAACAAATTAACAAACTTTAGCAAATAGCACAGATAAATAGATCTCCATATGTATTTCAGAGCTGCAATAATTCTCCCCCTTTTTGTCATTAGCAAAAAGATGCAAGGAAAAGACAAAGAAGAGAGAAAACAGCTGAATGAGACAGGAAATACTATTTGTATTCAATCATTCTGGGAAGGTACAGGGAGATAAAAGGCAGGAGAGGGGAGGGAGGCAAAATGAGAAATGAAACTTGACGAAATACACCAGGGGCAAGAGTGTACTTGGGTCCCATGGAGGGAGCCATTCTTTTCAAATGGAGAGCCAACTGCTCATTAAGGAGATTGGCATAGGCTTCTTTGCTAAGGGAGATTCGTTTGAAGGATACTGATCCAAAACTGGCTCGAGCAAGAAATTGATCAACTGAAATGGGATAGAAGTTCTGCTTGGCCTTCAGCTCTTGACAAAGGGCTACATAGACTTTATATCGCTCAACCCAAATCCGGAAGGGATCCTGGACTAGGTGAATAGTGTTCATGTCTAAAAATGTAGCTTCTGATACTGGTGGGTGACCTTCCTTGGCTTGAGATTCATTAAGCTCTGACAGCTGCTGAGAAGAGAGAGCGTAAAATCTGGCCCAGTCTGAAGGTGTCAACCTCTCACATTCTGATAGAATAGGAGCTATAACCTCAGCACTGACATGGCCTTGGTGGTATTCTCTGAAGAGAAATCTATGAAATGCCACTTGGAAGCCCTTCTGTACCTTGATTCTGCCCATTACTCTGGCAAAACGTTCAAAGATGATAGACCCAACAGAAGAGTCCATGACCAGAGAGTGAATAGGTGGAAGCAAGATTTCCTCTGGCACCTGAAGGGTGGCAAAGTCTACTTGGACAGCTTCAGTGTGGGCGTCGGCTGAACCAAGTGCATTTATGGCCTGCTTAAATTGGCTGAATTGGACCTCAGGGAGTCGATGGACATATCTATAGTTGTTGAAGAGTTGGAAATGCCTGGCCATCTTGATCTCCTTCTGAATGAATGGGGCCCAACAATTCTTGTGATGAATTTGGAACCATTCTGAGAGAGTCAGGGAATGGTCCCTTGGAGGGAATCTAGCAGACTTAGCCAGAAGAAATTTGTTGTACAGCTCTCTGTGCCCCCTAGCCCATTGCTCTTCAGTCTTGGAATGAGCAATAGAGAAGATTTTGGATTTTTCTGATTTGGTTAGAGAGGTATAGGGTAGAATAACATTCAAGTGGTCTGAAAGGTTAAGAAAAGGAAGGTTGATAATAGTAGCAAAAACAACCTTCTGAAGATATTCTCTGTACAGAGGTTTATTTCTGTTGTCTCCTGTGAGAGAAAACCACAGAGGGGGATAGCGAGGTTCAGATGAAAGAGAGGAGAATTTCCTCTTCTTAGGAGCAGAACTAGAAGAGTCTGCCCTATGGATATGATCCCCAACCTTCAGTACAGACCGGAGGATGACTTCTTCAAACTCATCCTTGACTTTCCCAAGATAGGGAGATTCAAGTTGAGCACCCTCAGGAATTATAGTAATGAAAGAGGGTGGAGGAGAAGGATGTAAAAGGGAGTGTGAGGTAGTAGGTGGGATATCTGATGGTCCTGAGGATGGTGGACCAGAAGAAGAGGAGGCTCCAGCTGATGATGATACTGGAGGAACCTCAAAAACAGGTGGAGGTGGAGAAATGGGTGTTGAAGATGCAGGAGATGAAGTGGATTGTGAAGGAAAAGGTGTAGGTGATGAGATGGTTCTGGGTTGTGGTTTCTTGAAGGTTTGAGGTGCAGGTGGAGCTGTGGATGATGAAGGTGGTGATGGAGGTACTGGGGTCTGAGTGGAGGAAGGAGCTGGGGGCTCAGGAGCTACAGCTTCTTCTTCTTCAGCTACTTGCTGCACAGATTCTGACTCCAAAGGCCCTGATGGCCCTGACACCTTCTCAGCTGGCCCTAAAGGTCCTTGCACTAGCTCAACTGGCTCTGATGGCCCTGAACCACTGACCTCTGCTTGTGCACTAGTTGCTACCGGCCCTGATGGCCCTGCCACTTGCTCATTTGGCCCAGATGGCCTTGGAACATCTTCTTCACTTCTTTGAGCAGCAGGAGGTGGAGGAGGAGGAGGAGCTTGGGCTCCAACTGCCTTCAAAATCTCAGAAAGCATTGACTTCATGCTTCCCATTTCTTTGTTGAACCATTTCATAGCATTTCTTACTTGAGATATCTCTTTGGTGACTGATGCCTGGCTCATGAATATGGAATTTACATCAGATTGCAATGAGCATAAGATTTCTCCTTGAGCATCCAACCTCTCTATCACAGGCTTCAAATTGATAATGACTCTTTGCCTCATCTGTCTCTGATAAGGAGTGTCAGCTAGGAGAGGGACATCTGGAACTTCTGCTGCTTTCCCTTTCTCCTGGGCCTTGTCCATTGGAGGCTGTTGATCTTGGTCATCCTCAGAATCTGAGGAACTGGCAGTCTCACCTTCTCTGAACTGGTTCTCTGGGGATTTTCATTTCCCTCCCCCTGAGTCTCACTGCCCTTCTCAACTTCAGCTTCTTCTTCAGCATGCACACTTTCCATGGGAACTTCAGTTTGTGCTGCTGCTGCTGCTTCTTCTTCTTGAACTGGGAGGACTTCTGAATGAATTTCAGTGTGGCCTGATGCCACAGCACTGACTCCCTGGATCTCCTCTGCCACTGACTGCTCCCCCTCAATGGGAGCATCTACCATTACAACATCCTCTTGAATTTGGACTTGCTCCTGCTGGCTTGGAGCTTCTTCCATAACTACATCTTCTGTGTGGACCTCTGCCACAGATTTTGCTATATTTGTCTCATGTGCAACTGGCTCCCCCTGAGAGATGGAGTCCAGTGCATCCCTAAGTAGACTGCCTACTTGGGAAGATGGAAGAGGAACCTCTGAGAATTGCCCAAAGGGCTCAATATGCTCAGGAGGGATGTCCTCAATTCTTCTGCTGCTTGCTTCTTCTGCTACTGCTGGCACTGCTGCTGCTGGCACTTCTTTTGAAACCGATGGAACAATTGGAACAATTTCAGGATCCACTGCCGTTGTTGTTGCCTCAGACACTACTGTTGCTTCTGCTACTAGTTCTAGGTCATCTTGGGCTTCACCAAGGATGGTTTCACCCTCAACCGCACCAGTCTTGGACCACACACCATTCACTAAAGAAAATCCACTTTTTCTTAAATTTCTGGACCTAATAGCTTGGCCCATCTTTTCAGACACATCACCAACTACACTTATGCTGAAATGATTAAAGATTTTGGTCAAGAGATGGGCATATGGTAGTGAGATATTCAATTTGCTTTTTATATCCCACACTTGAGATCTTGCAAACTTCATTCTCTCAATAATGAGTTCTGCAGTATTAATTTCCTGATTCTGGATAGCCCAGTACATCAGGTCTGAATCAGCCTTGGTGCATGAGGAGAAAGTTGCACTCCTTGGCACAATGATCTGACAAATTATAAAATGCAGTAATCTGTTAAAGGCACTAAGCTGGTTAATATCCAGCTTCCCATCCTTCAGCTTGAACTCCGGACCTATTATCCCCAAACCCTTGACCTTAGTGTCCACAGAGTGGACTCCACTTCGACCAAGGTAGAGACTTCAAACAAAGATGCTAACAGATCCCTGGTGATTCTGATTTGGGTTCCCTTGACCATAGAAGTCAGGTCCCATCCTCTTCTATCTTCAGACAGACATAGAAAGCCTTGACAAGATCTGGATAACTTACATCAGAAAGGGTTGCAATCTTCGTCCATTTCAGCCTCTGTAGAGCTTCAACCAAACTGCCCATTCCGTTCTTCTCCAAGTCTGCTAAATCCACTGCCTTGTGCCCGCAAAGCTTTGCCTTGACTGAAGCGAACCTGGCTTGCTCTTCTGCGGTGAGGAATGCAGCTCCGTAACCCCAACACTGCCGGAAATAGTTGAAGAGGCCATGGAATCAAGCAGGAAAGGTTCTGGAGGTTTGGAAGGGTGGTTGAGGGAGAAGCCCTCAAGAAATTTCTGGCGGGAGAGGTTGAATGCTTCAAATCTGAGAGAAGTCGATGCCGGGGACGAAGGGTTATCGCCTCAGACAAACAGAAGGATGAAAGCGATAAGAAGGGAGACGAATCGATCCCACACAGATTTCGGGATTTATGAAATGGAGGATAAATGCCCTTTTTGAAGAGGTGCGCCTTTATTGGCAGAAAACGACAAACCCCGGTTCGAAAGAAATAAAGAATTACACAAACGAACCGACAGAAGAATTTACGCAAGAAGGATAAATGAGAAGTAATTGAGATAATTTTGCTCACTTCAAGGAGAATAATTAATTGGGCTCCGAAATTTAATATTTCAGTATTTAACAGATAAATCTATCACAATTTACACATGCCTAATTCCCTTCTGAGAGAAGTGAACCTCTCTTCGGGTAAGGCTTTTGTGAAGATATCTGCCAACTGATTATTTGTATCAATAAAAGATATTTCAATATTACCATTAGCTACATGATCACGAATAAAATGATATCTAACCTCAATGTGTTTGGTTCTTGAGTGCTGTACTGGATTCTTGGTTAAGTTTATGGCACTTGTGTTGTCACATAATAGTGGAATTGACTTGATGTGCATTCCGTAGTCCTCAAGTTGTTGCTTTATCCATAGGAGTTGTGTACAGCAACTTCCAGCAGCCACGTACTCAGCTTCAGCTGTTGAGAGTGCTACTGAATTCTGCTTCTTGGAGGACCAGGATATCAAGCATCCTGCAAGAAATTGACAACAACCACTGGTGCTTTTTCTATCTAGTTTGCATCCAGCATAGTCAGCATCAGAGTACCCTACTAAATTTACTTCACATGATTTTGGATACCAGATACCTAGATCATGAGTTCTAGATAAATATCTGAAAATTCTTTTAACACTAATTAAATGAGATTCTCTAGGGTCTGCTTGATATCTAGCACACATGCATACACTAAATAGTATATCAGGTCTGCTGGCAGTTAAGTAAAGTAGAGAACCTATCATACCTCTATAGATCTTTTGATCTACTTTCTTACCATCTTTGTCACTGTCCATTCTTGTTGAAGTGCTCATTGGTGTTGACAGTGGCTTGGAATTTTCGAATCCAAACTTCTTCAAGAGCTCCTTGGTGTATTTGGCTTGACAGATGTGGGTGCCATCTCCTCCTTGCTTGATTTGTAATCCAAGGAAGTAGTTCAGCTCCCCCATCATGCTCATCTCAAATTCTCCCTGCATAAGCTTCTCAAAGTACTTGCAAAGAGATTCATCAGTAGATCCAAAAATTATGTCATCTACATAAATTTGTACAAGTAGTATGTGCTTGACCTTTGACTTTATAAATAAAGTGCTATCTACTTGTCCTCTAGTGAAACCATGATCTAATAAAAAAGAACTAAGCCTTTCATACCAGGCTCTAGGTGCTTGCTTTAAACCATATAATGCCTTATGAAGTTTAAAAACATGATTTGGAAATTCTGAATCATCAAAACCCGGGGGTTGTTCTACATAAACTTCTTCTTTAATGAAACCATTTAAAAATGCAGATTTGACATCCATTTGAAATAATTTCAAATCTAGAGCAGATGCATATGCAAGTAAAATCCTAATAGCCTCAAGTCTAGCTACAGGTGCATAGGTTTCATCGAAATCTATGCCTTCCTCTTGGGAATAGCCTTGAGCTACCAATCTGGCCTTGTTTCTTAAGATCACACCAGCTTCATCCAATTTATTTCTGAACACCCATTTGGTGCCAATAACTGGATGACCTGATGGTCTAGGAACAAGTGACCATACATGGTTTCTCTTGAACTGATTCAGTTCATCTTGCATGGCTAGAATCCAAGACTCATCAGTAAGAGCTTCATTGACTGTCCTAGGCTCTATTTGAGAAACAAATGCTAGGTAATCACAAGGGATTACATTACCTCTTGTTCTTACCCCTACAGATGGATCACCAATAATATTTTCAGGTGGGTGATCTTTCTTGTATCTCCACTCCTTTGGAAGATTTTCATGTTCAATGTCTGTTTGCTGCAAGTCTTCCAGAGGTGGATCTTCCTTGTCCTCAATTGATGTGTTCTTTAATTTCTTAGACAAGTCATCTGCATCATCAATGTCGCTCTCTGCTTCCTTTCTCAAGGAAGGGTTAGTTTCATCAAAAATAATATGTACAGATTGTTCAATCAATAAGGTGCGTTTATTAAACACTCTATAACCTTTAGGTTTAGTAGCATACCCCATGAAGATGCCTTCATCTGATTTGGCATCTAACTTACCAATGTCTCTTTTGCTGTTGTTGTGAATGAAGCATGGACATCCAAAGGTTCTGAAGTGACTGATCTTTGGCTTCTTTCCCTTGAACAACATATGCAGTCTTCTTCAAGATGGGTCTGATCATTACTCTATTAATGATATAGCTTGTTGTGTTCACTGCTTCAGCCCAGAAATACCTTGGTAAATCATATTCTGACAGCATTGTTCTTGCCATATCCAATAAGGTTCTATTCTTCCTCTCAGCAACTCCATTTTGCTGTGGTGTCCTTGGTGCTGAGAAGTTATGCTCAATCCCTTGGTCATCACAGAATTTTGCAAATTTTTCATTTTGAAACTCTCCTCCATGATTTGACCGGATTCCAACAATGTAAAACTTCTTGTCTTTCTGTACTCCTCTGCTGAAGCTTACAAAACTATCAAAGGTATCATCTTTATGCTCCAAGAAGGAAACCCATGTAAATCTGGAATAATCATCCACAATAACAAATCCAAAATTCTTTCCTCTAAGACTAGTAGTCTTCATTGGCCCGAATAAATCCATGTGAAGGAGTTCTAAGGGTTTAGAGGTGGTTACCACAGTCTTTGACTTGAAGGAACTCTTAGTGTGCTTCCCTTTTGCACACGGTCTGCTGACCTTTGGCAGACCTTCCACAAGACTTCTCTTTTTGAGCTTATTCATACCATCCAAACTGCAGTGGCCAATCTTCTGTGCCACAGCTCAGTTGACTGCTCTTTGCTGGCCGCTAAACAAATGTCTTGATCCTTGAGTTCTTCAAGATAGAGCACATACAGGTTCTTTTCTCTGTTAGCTTCGAAGATTACTACTCCATCCTTCAGGATACTGCACTTGGACTCTTGGAACTTGATCTGATGACCTTTGTCACAAAGCTGGCTGATGCTTATGAGGTTGTGCTTTAGCCCTTTGACACACAGTACATCTTCAATAATTGTTTTCCCTTTGTTGCTCACAGAACCACTGTCTATCACTGTTCCTTTTCCATTATCTCCATAGGTGACTGTTCCTTCTTCAGCTTGGAGATGAGTGAACAGCTTCATGTTCCCTGACATATGCCTTGAGCATCCGCTGTCCAGGTACCACTTTGATGCTCGAAGGCTTCCCTGAAAGGAGACATTAAGTTTTAGGTACCCAAGTTCTTTTGGGTCCTTGTTGGTTAGTGTCAACAGTTTCTTTTTAATTATCCATTTCTTATGTCTAGTTGGACATGTTATTTTTATATGCCCTAACTTATTGCAATGGCTACAGCAGACGTTTTTGTTACTCTTTCAATATATTTGAAATTGGCTTTGTATGTTGTATTTTGTTCAGGTGTAAACTTTGGAGTTGGATATATTTCAGGTTGAATTATTGTTTCTTCATTTTCTGGTGGTGTATATCCTAAACCATGTTTCTTCTTCCTGAACGTCTAGCACCTTTTAATATAAGGAGTTCTTACCATTTGTAAATTTCTCCAATGTGCTTGACAGTTTGTCATTTTCTTCATTTAAAGTTTTAATTTCTTTTCTCAGTTCATCTGAACTCTCCTGTTTTTTAATCTGATTATTTGTTTATTTTTATCTTTTAGATCTTCACATAATAGTTCATTTCTTTTTTAAGTTCAGTTATTTGTTTTTCTAATTCTTCGTTTTCTGTTTTTAGATCTGAATTAGTGTTTTCTAAACATGCAGTATTTTTCTTACTAACTTTTAACAATTTTGTTACTTCCCTATATTTACAGTATAATTCGTTGAAAACTTCTTCAAGATTATCATAATCAGAATCATTGCAAGAATCAAAAGATGAATCAGAAGTTACCTTCTCTTCAGTGTTTGCCATAAAAGCCAAGTTGGCTTCTTCTTCTTCACTGTTTGAGCTTGACTCACTGTCTGAGTCGTGTTGTTGCTCCATGCTGCTGCCATAGCCTTTTTCTTATGCCTCCTGAATTTCTTGGAGCTTTCTCTCTTTCTGAATTCAGGCTTCTTGAGCTTTGGACATTCTGCTTTGATATGTCCTGATTTCTTGCACTCGTAGCATATGGGCTCGCCCTTTTTTTGATCCTTTCCATCTGGTTTCTTGAAGTCCTTATTTTTCTTGAAGTGTCTTCTACCAGATTGGAACTTCTTCTTCTTGGCTAGAATACGCTGCAGTCTTCTTGATAGCATGGCTTCTTCATCTTCGCAATCATTTGAGCTTTCATCTTTGGCTGATGACTCATCTGATATGTCTTCTTCTGCTTTAAGAGCATTTGAATGTTTCTTTCTGCTTGAGGACTCTCCTAGTCTCTCCATATTTATCTCGTGGGCATAAGGGACCCAATGAGCTTTTCCAAAGACATCCTTTTAGATCATTAGCTTCCTCAATGGCTGTTACCTTGGGAGTCCATGTAGATGGAAGAGATCTAAGGATTTTTCTGACCATATCTCCAATCTCATAGGTCTTCCCAAGTCCTGCTAATCCATTTGTAATGTCTGTGAATCTACTGAACATTTGAGTTATGGACTCTCCTGGCTGCATCTGGAACCTCTCATATTGAGTTACCAGAATATCTATTCTGGTTTCCTTAACCTTGTCCGTGCCTTCATAAGTGATTCTCAATTTTTCCCACATCTCCATTGCGGATTTGCAGGCTGATACTCTATTGAATTCTTTCTTGCTGAGAGCACACACAGAATGCTTTTAGCCTTACAGTTTAAAGAAATCTTCTTCCTCTCATCATCTGTCCACTGAGCTTTTCGTTGGTGACTAGGAGATCGCCTTCTTCAACTATGGACCATATCTGGTAGTCATGACCTTGTAGAAAATACTCCATTCTTGTTTTCCAGTAAGCATAGTCTTCTCCATCGAACAATGGTGGTCGGTTGACAGACTGACCTTCATTGTGACCTTGGGCTGCCATGGATCTTTACTCTTCAGATCGTTGGATCTTCTTCTTTGTCGAAGAGACTCGCTCTGATACCACTTGTTGCCCAGCTAGGTAGCCCAGAGGGGGGGTGAATGGGTCTTTAAAATTTATCAATTAATACTTGTTCACTAAAAATGTTCACACACAAAGACACACTTTGATGGATGATAGTTATTGTTAGGATAAACAACAATCACACAAAGAAGCAATCACACAACACAAGATGTATCCTGGTTCGGACCTCCTCTCCACAGGAGTCCTACGTCCAGTCCCTGAGCAACAACTCAGGATTTCACTAACTAGGGTACAGTCCCCCTATGGACACTACAACACCCAGCTCAGCTGGTCTTCTCTTCTCAGCCCGAAGAGGAACAACACCCTGGATACCCCACTAGGTCTTCCTTCACACCAGAAGGGCTCACACAAACCCTGGATACCACCAGGTCTTCCTTCACACACGAAGGGTACAAGCACAGAAACAAGTAAGCAGGAGATTAAGCCCATAGATCAAGCTTTGCAAGCGAAGATCTGAAGCTAGGGACTGAGAGCAATGAGATCTACAAACAAAAGCTCACTCTCAGAACCAAACAAGCTCTCTCAAAAATCTACAAACAATCCAGAGAGCAAAGAGCTAATCTAATGGAATGAGGCTTGGCTCTTTCTTGAGAACTCGCAGAAGACTTGATGATCAAGAAGTTTTTCTATAACTATCATTCTCTGTCTATGTGTGTACATACTTCTGGAGCTCCTTTCTCCAATATATAGCTTCAATTTGAAATCTAGCCGTTGAAGTATCCGTTGCCTCTAGCTTTTGGTGGACGTTAGACTGAGTGGCACTTGGAAGCTTCCAGTCAACAGTCCTTTATCCATTTATGCACGCAAAGAGATAGGATCTTCTGAAGTGTCCTTTGGCTTCTACAAGGTCCAACGTTGTATGACGAATGTTGTCAGAGACCTGCATACATTAAATGCTAAAGCAGTAGACAGCTAGGCTGTCTCTTGTTGTCAGTCAACGTTGGTGTGAATATTCATCAAAATAGTAATGCCATTTTGCTGTTCTAAAAGATGCATACGGAATAGACACGATAATGGACGATATCGACTGCATGCATGCAGAGATACATTTAGTCTTCATTAAATGCACAGCTGACAGAAGAATATGTGCGAAGACTTTGATTATTCAATCCGTTGAAGGATAAGTCATATGTCAAGTTGATTGATATGAAATCGATGCATTTATGACTTATGAAATCGTTATGCAACCAAACAGCAAATCATTGTGAGATATGAAAGAATCGTTGTGATCATCAAGGAAATCATTATGATTACTTAAGAAGTCGATGCGCAAAGCAAATCGTTATGAGAACCAAAGAAATCGATGTGATTACTTGAGAAGTCGATGCGTAAAGCAAATCGTTATGAGAACCAAAGAGATCGTTACAATTACTTAAGAAGTCGATGCACAAGGCAAATCGTTATAATATCTGAAGCAATCGTTGCGATAAGAAAATTGTTATGATCACTAAAGCAATCGTTATGATAGCAAATCGTTATGATCACTAAAGGAATCATTACGAGAGCAAGTCGTTACGATGACTAAAAGAATCGTTATGAAAGCAAGTCGTTACGATGACTAAAGGAATCATTACGAAAGCAAGTCGTTACGATGACTAAAGGAATCGTTACGAGAGCAAGTCGTTACGATGACTAAAGGAATCGCTACGAAAGCAAGTCGTTACGATGACTAAAGGAATCATTACGAAAGCAAGTCGTTACGATGACTAAAGGAATCGTTACGAAAGCAAGTCGTTACGATAATGATTTCTTTTGAATTCAAACGATGTTTCATTCTATGAAGAAATCGATAAGGCACTTATGAAACCATTATGAGGAAATCGTTACAGTTCTACTGTAGTCGTTATGATTTATAAAGGAAACCGATGTGTACTTAGAGAAATATCATACTTGATCTTACTGTTGCTTCAGTAAGAATAATACTAACCAATTTGGCTTGAATTTCCTTGTTATATTTCCTGTGCTCCAACTTATAGAAAATAGGTTAGTGACCTTAATCAAGGGTTTGAAAATTATCACAATAATATGGTTTTGTTAATCACCAAAATAGAAATGTAATTACTTTTAATTACATGGGGATAGACTGTTCATCAATAGGAACAAAAGAAAGGGATTTAATAGAGTATGTTATGTGCGTTGATAAAGGTCACTTAGTGAAATTTCAAAATGACAAATGCATCATCTTGAAGGATGGGAAAATAGTCTTTGAAGCTCAAAGAGTAAAAAATTTGTACACCTTGCAGAACAACAATTTGTGTCTTACAACAACGAAGAATGAAGAGACTGATCTATGGCATAGAAGACTAGGACATGCAAGCACTTCAGTGATCAAGAAATTAATCAAGCATGATCTAGTTGATGGTCTTCCAAAGCTGAAATTGAAGAAGTGCAGAATATGTACAGCTTATGTAAAAGGAAAGTAAACCAAGACATCATTTCAGTCCAAGACATTGGTAACAACCTCCAAACCATTGGAACTAATTCACATGGATTTGTTTGGACCAATAAGAACAGTAAGTCTTGGAGGAAAAGTTTATGGTTATGTAATTGTGGATGACTATTCAAGATATATACTTAGGTATCGTTTTTGGAAGCCAAATCACAGACTTTTTCAGCTTTTCTGAAATTCAGTAAACTTGTACAGAAAACTCAGAAACATCAAATAATCAGTATCAGACCTAATAATGGTGGAGAATTCAATAATGAAGAGTTTGTCAGATTCTGTGAAGAAAATGGTATAGAACACAATTTCTCTGCCCCAAGAACACCTCAACAGAATGGAGTAGCAGAAAGAAAGAACAGAACACTACTGGACATGGCCAGAACAATGCTTACATAATATAATCTACCAAGATACTTCTAGGCAGAAGCAGTCAACACAGCCTGCTACATCATCAACAAGTGCATGATCAAACCAATTTTGAAGAAGACACCCTATGAGCTATACAAGAAGAAAAAGCCAAATGTCAGTCACCTTCGAACCTTTGGTTGTAAGTGTTTCATTTTGAATAATGGTAAAGATAATCTAGATAAATTAGATGCTAAAAGTGATGAAGGTTTTCTATTAGGGTATATTTCAAAACCTAGAGGATATAAAGTGTTTAACAGAAAAACTTTAACTATTGAACAATATGTTCATATTTTGTTTGATGAAACTAACCCTTCTATTAAGAGAATAGAAGAAGAAGAAGATGTTATTGAAGATTTATGCAAGAATTTGGAACAAGCATCTCTTGAGGAAAAAGATGAAGAAAAGGAAAAGCCTCTAATAAAGGAAGTTTAACAGCAAGAAGAAGCATAGGAAAGTCTACCTAGAGAACTGAGGTATCGCAGAGATCATCCAAGAGAAAATATCATAGGTGATCCTCAAGATAGGGTAAGAATAAGAGGTATGACTATTTCCTGTGATTACACTGCATTTGTTTCTCAGATTGAGCCTAGGACAATCAATGAAGCACTGGCAGATGAATCTTGGATTCTAGCTATGCATGAGGAACTTAACCAGTTCCAACGCAGTCAGGTCTGGACTCTTGTACCTAGACCTTCTGACCATCCAGTTATTGGGACTAGATGAGTCTTCAGAAACAAATGGATGAATCAAAGGTCATCACTAGGAACAAGGCCAGACTGGTAGCACAAGGATATTCCCAAGAGGAAGACATTGATTTCGATGAAGCATATGCTCTAGTTGCTAGATTAGAGGCAATCAGAATTTTATTAGCATATGCATGTTCTCTTAATATCAATTTGTATCAAATGGATGTTAAAAGTACTTTTCTGAATGGTTACATAAAAGAAGAAGTGTATGTTGAACAACCACCTAGCTTTGAAGATATCAAATATCTAAATCATATTTTTCAATTAAAGAAGGTACTATATGGTCTAAAACAAGCTCGAAGAGCTTGGTATGAGAGACTAAGTGCTTATCTTCTATCACATGGATGTTCAAGAGATAAAGTAGATAGCACTCTATTTATTAAAAAATTTCTGAAGGGATCCTAATTGTACAAATATATGTTGATGATATTATCTTTAGTTCTACTAATGAATCACTTTGCAAATTCTTTAAAAACCTTATGCAAAGTGAGTTTGAAATGAGCATGATGGGTGAGCTTAATTACTTTCTTGGCTTCCAAATCAAGCAGACCAAGGAAGGTACTCACATTTGTCAAAGCAAGTATATTTCAGATTTACTTTCTAAGTATGGCTTTGACAAGTGTAAGCCTTTAGGAACTCTCATGAGCTCAGGAATAAAAATAGATAGTGATCCAATTGGTAAGAAAGTAGATCAAAAGATCTATAGAGGTATAATTGGGTTATTACTCTATCTTACTGCCAGTAGGCTAGACATAATGTTCAGTGTATGTTTGTGTGCCAGATTTCAAGTTGATCCTAGAGAATCTCATATTAATATTGTTAAAAGAATTTTTAGATATCTTATTAATACAAGTAAATTGGTTTTATGGTATCCCAGATGATCTGAATTTAAATTGCTTAGATATAGTGATTCTGACTATGCTGGATGCAAAATAGACAGAAAAAGCACAAGTGGTACTTGTCAATTTCTTGCAGGACACTTAATTCTTGGTCTTCCGGAAAACAAAACTCAATAGCATTATTCACAACAAAAGCAAAATACATTGCAGCTGGAAGTTGCTGCACCCAACTATTGTAGATCAAACATCAACTTGAAGACTATGGTCACAAATTGCATAAAATTTCAACGTTGTGTGATAACACAAGCGCAATCAATCTGACTAAAAATTCAATCCAGCATTCAAGAACCAAGCACATTGAGTTCAAACATTATTTCATCAGAGACCATGTAAGTAATGGTGATATTTTACTTGAATTTGTTACTACAGATAATCAATTAGTAGATATCTATATATATTACTAAAACTCAAACCTGACCCTGCCATATTAGAGCGCCACCTCAGCAACCCCTCCCCACTCTCTTTCTCTCTCCTCTCACCCACTCTTTCTGCCTCTCAACCACTGCTTCTTCCATTTTTAAAAATTAAATCGCTTCTTCCACTTTCTCTCTCTTTCCCTCGCTCTAAAAGAAAACTGTCTGACATTTCTCCCCATCCTCTCCCTCTACGTCTCTCACACTCAACTTCTGCCTCCCTCTCTCTCTTCCACCATATCTCTCACACACAGTCGACGGAGTCAGTCTCTTTTGAATTTTAAAAAACACAAAACCACTATCTCAGTGTGCAAAAACCCTCCCACCCATGTCTCTCTCTCACCCACAAACTGCCACCATCAAAACTCAAACTAACCCAGCCATTCTAGGAAGCCACGTCATCACCTCAAATCCCCATTAACCTCTCCACAACACTTTCTCTCTCCTCCTCGCTAAATCCTAAGCAGTTATCACCATAAACCATCTCTACCCTTCCGTTAAAAAAAACTGCAAAAGATCTTAGGCAGAAAAAAATTACAAAATCTAAAATAACGGGTAACCCGCCTAACTGCTCCATCTCCAACAAAATGACCCGTCTAAAAAAAACCAAAAAATAAAAAACCCAAACACACCATGCGGTTACGCCATGCAGTTACTCCATGCAGAAAAAATTACAAAATCTAAAAGGGTAATAACCCGCCTCCCGCCTAACCGCTCCATCTCCAGCAAAAAGACACGTCCTGTATATCCCTCCACGTTCGCGTCCTCACCCTCATCTCTCTTAAAAAGAAGCAGAAAAAAAAATATTAAAACTCTACAGAACACTGAAATTAAGAAATTGATATCTTAAAACACACACTTGACTCTCCCATCTCACTCCTCTCCCAAATCTTAGACCACGCCTTCCCCGTCTTCTTGGGATGGCGATCATTGCGCCAGTGCTGCAGCGCCATCTCCACAGACAGAGGCGGCATCAAAGTCCATCCACTTTCTTCGGCATCTCCAAGAAGACCGGTAAGGTTCTATGCCAAAGGCAACATATCTTTTGCTCTCCCTCATTGTCTTTCTCTTTGCATCGCCGCCAGACTCCCATTGATCATTGCTATTCAACCGACTTTTTACTTCACCCACTGATGCCATCACTCTTTGATGTCGCAGCTGCCGATGGTGTGAATATGTAAGTTTTTATCTTCGGGATGCCGCTGAAGTGCTTCCCGATCTACTGCTCCGTCCTCCACATCCGTGTTGCCCCTGAAACATAAAGGTTTGCGGGCCGGTCGCCCCAGACGTCCACCACCATGGAGCACAGCCCAGGCACCGGATCGTCCGTGCTCCTCCACGACGTGTTAAAAGTTCCTCCCCACCTGTAGGTCAACCCAGCTTAATTCATGCCCGGCAACAGGAAGTCCATCGGGTAATCGAAGGTCTGCCGCTAGGTGCACCACTGCCTGGACAACATCCAGATGTTTGTCTTCGAGTTGCTGGAGGAGAACGCAACGGGGATGCCGACATGGTTCACCATGCTATCCAACCAGAAGTCAGGGCGGGCGTCCCCCTCTACAGTACTAAAGAATGAGTACCTGCACAACTCGACATGCATCGCATGGGTGCCCATCTAAAAACTACATGGGATGAGGCAACACCGCCAAGAATGCATTTGGTCTTTCCCGGGAGTGCAGTGGGACTGTGGCCATCGCCACCTCCATCACCGCCCTCCTCCGTCACCACCACCACGTGCAATTCGCTTCGCCTCCAGGAAGGACTTCCGTGAATGAATGTCAGAGATGGAGTGTTGCTACCGTAGCAAGTCCCATGACTTTTTTTTTCCGAATATTGTTTAAGTAGAACAGCAAGTCCCATGAAATTTTTTCCCATGACAGGTAAAGGAAGAATTCCATTTAACTAAATCACTCCCATGACTTCTACTGGTGGAGGTATACATTCAGGTACATTTATGAATAGATTAGAACATAATTTAAATAATAGTTTTATTTTATTTTTGGTTTGTACTTTATATATTCAGATAATAAAACACATTATATTTTATTATTAGTTTATATCATTGTTTGTTTAGACAATAGTTTTATTCAATTTTTATATCATACTTTATTTAGGATCTTAACTTATATCATTGTTTTTATTTTTGTTTAGATCACGAACAATCGCATAGATCAAGCATTTTAATTAGATGAAGCATAGTTTATAAAAACCTATACTGTGACGAATTTATGTTGACTTATACTTTATATAGTTATCCCATATTATAAAGTTCATCATATTTAAGTGTTTTAGTAGATCACTTATAAAAATATTTCTTAACATATTTACATACCATGACAACTATTGCTTCTCTTTACCGTGGCACCACCTGACCACCGCAAGATATAATATTATACATTTGTGTTCATGCATTAAGATTTTAAAATATTATACATACATCCTACTATGGCGTATGTATTTATATGTACGTGTTTGGCGTAGTTACAAACTTATCAGAAAGTATTTAGATCATATTTTCCATATTTGTTTAGATTTGATTATTTATATGTTTTGATCATATTTTGTATGTTTGCCCAGTCATAAAGATGGAAATTTAAAGTGTAAATCGACCAATTTTGCTTCAGATTATATGTATGCAAAGTCACAAAATGTCTAATATCCAAGAAATGATTAAAAGCTTCATATCTAACTCCAATGTGCATAGCCTTATTATAGTGCTTAAAATTACATATTTCATTGTAAATGTTTTCAGATTTTAGGTATATAAAATATTTTACTTTTAACATATATTACTCCTCCGTTTTATCTGTTCTATATATTTTTACATCGCACGGGTATATTTTAGCATGTCTTTGTCTTATTACTGTACAGAGATCGGTCTTCTCAGAGCATTCACATGTGTTGGTTTCTTTTCCACTTCATGATATTCTCCACATCCTCCGCACATACATTTTTCTTTTAAATTTTGAAAACGTTCAAAGATTAACAAATATAGCACATAGATCAAAATTGAGGATGAAAACAATTGAAAGATGAGAGATTGTGCTTTAATATGTTCTGTGTAAATTTAATTAGATAATCTATATTTTAATTTAAAATTAATAATTTTAAATTATAGATCAAACTGTGTTTTCATATGTTCTTCGACTTAAGATAAATAGAATATTATGTTTCTTATATGTTATACATTCTTTTAATATTCCTCTATTATTAACAATAACAATCCTATCAAATCTAAATTTATAGCTAATAAATTTATTATGATTAAATATATATTTGAAACAAAAACCGTGCATCGCACCGATAGATATTTTTACTAAACCTCTTCCTGAAGATAGATTTACTTCAATTAGAAGAGAAATAGGGATGTGCAACCTAGAATAAAATAATGTTTATTTCTATTCTTTGATTAACTATCTTTTATTAAAAGAATTACATACTGACGGTATGCTGGAAGCACCTACTCTAGGGGAGCAACAAGAAGTTCAGGTTGAGGGGGAGCCTCAAAGTTTCTCAAGGAGGACATTCCTGAAGAAGAAGAAGTCACATATATGTTTAAATTCTTAATTGTTCTTTAACAGTACTACTAACAATTTATTGCAAGTATCTTTTTATGAATAAATGAGAAGTCTTCCTGAAGATCTCCAACAGAACAGCAAGTGGAAATACCACAACAGATGTTAACAAATGTGACGACCCAACCACAAACTGGCCGAACAACCAATATGAAGTCTTCCTGAAGATCTCCCAACAGAACAGCAAGTGGAAATACCTCAACAGATGTTAACAAATGTGACGACCCAACCAACAACTGGCCGAACAACCATACTAGTTGTGGACTTCCCAGGAAGGTCACCCATCCTGTGACTACTCCCAATTGAGCACACTTAACTTCAGAGTTCTTTTCCTGCTCGAGCTTTGAAAATAACTAGTCCAAGTTGTTGGTAGTATGCTGATTTAGTCTATTTAACATATTCTTATATAGGGTGTTACAACAAATTCAAGACTGCATTGACACACATAGGAAACAGTCGACACAACCGGCGATAGATAAATGCCAAAGTGGTTGACAGATCAGAAAGAACCCTTGAAGACATGACAAGCATTAACTGAGGGGGAGACTCACATCAAGGAGGAGAAAGTAATAAGGGGAGATGTAAATTCATGACAAGTATTGTTGAACCCCTCTCCTTCAATCTCACAACATATTGGTAAGAAGTCTCTACAAAAGAGGTGAAAGCAAAATGGTAAGATCATTCCTTTTTGGTTATTGACAAAAAAAGGGGAGAGTATTCTTAAACTATGAATTTTCTTTATTTCAAGCTTTGAGTATCTAACTTTAAAAAAATTCACATGAGTTTTGTCATCACTAAAAAGGAGGAGATTGTTGAACCACTCCTATATTTTATATCATGTTTCTCCCATGAATACAATATATTCTTGCATTATCATTATAGATTTACACTGAGTTTCAACTTCATCATGCATGTTTTGATCATGTTTATTCGAAGCTAGCTTCGTCATATCCGAAGCTACACTTTGTCATATCCGAAGTCCACTTCGTCATATCTGAAGTCCACTTCATCATATAGGAAGCTGGCACTTCATCATGCATGTTTTGGTCGTGATCAGTCAAAGTCCAACTTCGTCATATACGAAGCTAACTTTGACATATCCAAAGCTATATATGAAGTTCACTTCGACCGACAGCATTATGATTTGTTTTATACGAAATCCAACTTCGTCATATACGAAGCTAACTTCATCATATCCGAAGCTATATACGAAGTTCACTTCAACCGACAGCGTTATGACCTGTTTTATACGAAGCTCCACTTTGTCATATCTGAAATTTAACTTTGACTGACCAAGTTGTATTTTGTCCAGTCAAAGTGACACGTCGATTGTTATTTTAATATCACATCAATTATTGAACATTGAAATATCAATTACATTGAAACATCGATTGCATTGAAATATCGATTACATTGTAACATCGATTATCTTTAAACATCGATTGTCTTTTACAACGATTACCTTTAATCAAACATCGATTGCTTCTATATCTCACATCGACTACTGTTATTTTGTTGATCTCACTCTGACTCTTTGAAAGTCTAAGTATAACATCAACTTCCTTGATCAACTATACTTTGATGTTTTTAAGTATCTGTTATTATTTTTGCAGAAATATTAATGTATTCTTAATGCGATTAATATTTTAATATGAATAGATGAACACATGATGTACACTATGTTACTTTCTGTGTGTTATCTGAATAATAATAGTTAAATAAGTTTTGTACTTCTCTATTCTTATGTTTAATGCTTCATGTCATTTCTAAATATCAGTTTCATAGTTTATCTTTTCAGAATGCTACGTGTCTCTCAAAGACATGTGCTAGCATGCTTCCGAATATCTAGTTTCCATATTTTAAGGAAAAGTTTCCATTGCAGCTGTACTACAAGTCAAGCAGGTGTCCATTTCTCTTGAATGCTCACCTAACCCTGTACTGTTCAAAGGTCAGACTGTCTGTCTGAAATTGATAGATATCTGTTAAGAAACTACATGTCCCTTTCTTTCTTATATTTGTTTATATCTCTCAAAACTAACCCTGAGAAAAGGAAAAGACATGGTATGGTGTTTGCAAAAATTTAGGAAAAGATATCTGAAGAAGAGCCATGCAGCTATCTCCATAGCCTGAAGTTGTTAAGACTCAAGGGCTGAAGATCTGATGATGGGCATCTCAGTTGTCTCAAGCCTTAAGACCCAACATTCAAATTCAAATCGCTACTTTCAAACGGGAAGATTGAAGACTCTGAAGCATATATATGAAGCTGAAGTTTTGAAAGAGAAACATATACTAACAATACAAGAACAGTCAGTGAGACATATGTGAGTGCTTACAGCTACACAAAGAGAGAAGTCTCCTTACACAAAAAAGAGAAGAGCTCACAAGATTGAAGAGAGCCAGCAGATTCAAGCTTCGACTTCTTACTCTCCTGCTTTCAAGTGTTCTTGGGTGGCATTTGTACTTCTAGAATCTCTCAGTC
This sequence comes from Colocasia esculenta, assembly GCA_014218235.1. NCBI lineage: Eukaryota > Viridiplantae > Streptophyta > Magnoliopsida > Alismatales > Araceae > Colocasia > Colocasia esculenta. The sequence continues at coordinate 168,148,362 of CM024754.1, forward strand.
CACCATCCTTGAGTCATAAGGAGTTAGAGCTTTCAATCACATTTGTAATCTCTTTCAGATTGTCTGTGTTTGCTCATTCTTCTTAGCAGACACACTGTGTTCATTTCTGTGTTGTAACCAGCAAGGGATTTGTTCCTTGTAGTGCTCCTCTGTGAAGGGAAGACCTACGATTGTAGGTGGTTGTAGTGCCCCTCTGTGAAAGGAAGACCTACGGTTGTAGGTGGTTGTAATACCCCTCTGTGAAGGGAAGATTTGCTTGGGCACAAGTGGGTTGTAATACCTCTCAAGTTGAGAGAAGGCCAAGTGTTCTTGACAGTTAGTGAAAATCCCAAGGGGTGCTTGGGGATTGGATGTAGAACTCCTAATTAATAGGAGGTCCGAACTAGGATAAATCTTTTGTGCACTTGTGTGATTGTTTCCGCCAAGTTCTCACTTGTTTCACACACACCACACTAAGTACTAATGATACTATCTAGTGTGATTTATTTTCAAATAAATTTTAACAGTGCAAGAAGTCCTATTTACCCCCCTCTAGGACATCTAAAGCTCTTTCATTCATCTGATACCAACATGTGGTATTAGAGCCTAGCTCCATCTCGATCCAAAAAAAGTGAATTAGATCCTGAACTTGACTCTTTTTAGTGAAGATCGTCATTAGAAACAACATGATATAAATTTTGATAGAAATCTTTAAGGATGGCCCTTTATAGCCATATGCCCTTTCCTGTATCATGAGTACTTTCAAGAATAATCTAATTCTTTTAACTACGGCCCCACAGTAGCATTGCTCACATCTTGCCTTACTAGGTTTGAACTCATTAGAAATATACAACTCCTCCTCAACTTGCAATTATAGGCACTAGTTTTAGGAATGCAGGGGAGGAAGTCAAATACAAAGTATCTAAATAATTAAGTACCTTCCAATTCTCTCAAAAGTTTGTTATTACCATATTGAACCTTCTTTATAGGATCTCTACTTAGATAGGTTGGGTTGCCACTGCAGGAGAACCATTATGGGTTTCGATCCCATCCCCATCCTAAATTTTAGGACTTGTTGTTTATGGAGTCCTTTAGTTAGAGGATCTACTGTGTTTGATGATCAGTCCATCTCCATATAAATTTATATATATTATATGTATTTTGGTGATTAACAAAATCCTGAAATTATTGACTAACATTATTTTCTGAAGCTTGTCAACATGTATCAAATATAACAAAGTCAGTAAGTTACTTATACTCATCTTTATTTGAAGATTCATTGCATATGATTTGCCTAATCTATATCGACTTCTACTGAAAGTTCACATCAATTACTATTTTTGTTACTACATCGACTTCACTTAAACAACGACTACGTCATTAAAACATCGATTTCAATGAGAACATCGATTTCACTCAAATATCGACTTTATCTCAACATCGATTTCGTTTAGAACATCGATTTCACTTAAACATCGATTTCGGTTCAAACATCGATTTCAGTTCTACATCGACTTCATTTAGAATATCGATTTCGGTGCAAACATCAACTTCGGTTCTACATCGACTTCATTCAGAACATCGATTTCGATTCAAACATCGACTTCAGTTCTACATCGACTTCATTCAGAACATCGATTTCGGTTCTACATCGACTTCAGTAAAACATCGATTTCCTTTCAACAATGATTTGACTTAAAACATCGATTTCACTTGAACAACGATTTCACTTGAACATCGACTTCAGTTAAACAATGATTTCACTTGAACATCAACTTCAGTCAAACAATGATTTTGTTGAGTTCTCATATGTGAATGACTAATGAGAATGCTAAGTCAACAAATCACATCTTTATTTTTGATGATGAGCATGAACATTTCATGGACAAATTTGGTGAGTGTTAAGTAATGAAACTTCATGATAATGACTCTTTGATGCAAATGAAACAAACATGTTTAATTGATCATTTATATGTCATTATATCTCCCTAACTAAGTTCTTTTATGTAGGTGAGATACTATGCAAGACATGCATCAAAACAAGGTTCAAAAGATCAAGAAAAGCAAGAAAAACACGTACCTGTCGACAGCCAGAAAGGCCCCTGTCGACAGATGCATATAGGCCAGAAAGCCATACCTCAGGACAGGACTGCCTGTCGACAGCACCAGTGTTGCCTGTCGACAGCCTTTGACAGGAAATTGTCTCCCGAACTCCCAGTCCTCTGCCTGTCAACACCTGTCGACAGGAGCACCCAGTGCTGTCGACAGATGAAGAAAACCTTCAGATTCGGAAAGTTTTTAAGTTGCCAAACATGGTGGTTCCAACTACCACGTCTCTCCATATGTGGACACCACTATATAAGCTATCTTTTGAAGGTAATCTCGTACAGAAGTAGCCTCCACGAAAAACCCTAGAGAAAGTTCAAGAACAAGAGGTGCTGCTGCTGCTCTGCTTCTCCCTGCTGTTCAGAGGTTGAACAAACTGTTGATCCCACAGTACTGAAGTCTGATCGTCGTGGATTCAAGCCTCTCCATCAAGTTGTGTCCCTCAAGACGAAGCTTGAAGTCCATCCAGACATTCATCAGAAGAGTTCTTAATCAGGATTTGTGTTTCAACTCAGAACTCTTCCCTGTTTTGGTTTTTACAAATCCGTGTGTGTGTGGTTGTGTCTCAAGCAGTCCTTGTGCTTGGTTCACGTGGTTTGTGTTGTTTTGATCGTGGCTCCACATCAGACAACTTGTGTGTGTGAGTTGCAGTCGTTGAACTAGCTCATAAGCAGCCTTTTCTGCGTGTGTGTGTGGACCATGGACATAGGATACACAAGTTGTGTACTCCGAACCACATAAAACTCTGTGTCCTATGGTTTGAACGTTTCTACGTTAGATGTTTGGTAGGCACAGTGTCTCTATACACGTCTGATAGATTGTTTCTCTATCCATTGTCAAGTTAAACACATCAAAGTTTAGTTTAAACTTTGTTACAGTTTTCACAGTCTGTGTCTTCGAAAAAAAAAGGTGATAAGAACTTTTTAACTGACAGTAATCTATTCAACCCCCCTTCTAGATTACCATATAGGGAATTCCGCAACCTTTCAATTGGTATCAGAGCGAGGTTTCTCTGATTTACTGTTATACTTGTTTGATCTTACGATCAGGAGAACTTTGATCTCATGGAATCTAACAAGGGGTACATGGCCGAGGGACACTCAGTGACCAGGCCACCCTTCGTTGATGGCACTGACTACTCATACTAGAAAAACCGTATGCAGGTATTCCTAAGAGCACAAAACTTCGAGCTTTGGAAGATCGTCAGCAAAGGACCATACACCCTTCCTGAGGACGAAGATACCTGGACAAAGGACCAGATTGCAAAGGGGACACTCAACTGGAGCGCCCTCAATATGATGCAGTGCGCGGTCCACCCAAAGGAATATTCAAGAGTCTCCACGTGCACCTCAGCAAAACAGATGTGGGACAAACTTGAATTGATCTACGAAGGTATGTCCGAGGTAAGGGAATCCAAAGCAAGCATGTTAGTCTCTGAATATGAAATGTTTAAAATGAACAATGATGATTGAACAATGATGAAACTATCTCCGATATGTTTGCAAGATTCATGCTGATTATAAATGGTCTGAAAGGTCTAAAGAAGGAATACTCAGAGAGTGATTTGGTGAGGAAGATACTTCGGTCTCTTCCATCCTTATGGAACACCAAAGCCACTGTCATTGAGGATTCTAAAGATCTCTCAAAAATGAAATTGGATGAACTGATTGGCTCTCTAATGACTTACGAAATAAATGTGAAAAGAAAGGAAACTAAAGAAAATCCCAGAAAGTTAATTTCTTTAAAGGCTTCCAAGAAAAGTTCTTCAGGTTCTAAAAAGGATGCACCTCAGGAAAGTGAGGAGTTTGAATCATCTAGTGAGAGTGAGGATGATGAAATGACCATGCTCACTAGACGATTCAAAAAGTTCCTAAAATTCAAAAGGAGAGGGTCAGGTAACTCTAAACCTTCCAAAAGAAAGACTTTGCTAATAAATTTGAGACTAACAAGAAATCTGAAATTGTGTGCTATGAGTGCAAGAAGCAAGGGCACATGAGAGGAGAGTGCCCCGAGCTCAAGAAGAAACTGAAAAAGGAGAAATTCACCTTCAAGAAAGCCAAGACAATGTTGGCAACTTGGAGTGATGAAGATGAAGATGAGAACAGTCAAGCTACCTCTGGAGATGATGAAGTTCAGTGTCTAATGGCAAGAAGCGACGACACCAATGAGGTAAATTCTTCCTTTGAAACTTATTCGGTTGATGAATGGGAAGAAGCTTATACTATTTTATTCGAAAAATTCTGTGAGTTTAAGTCTGAAAATAAAGCACTGAAAAAGAAATCAACTCCTTTGTTCATGACACCAACCATAATGAACAAATTGCATCCTTGAATAAAGAAATTGAAATGATGAAAGTTGATGAACAAGCACACAATGAGGAAATGGATGGCTTGAAACTGAAATTGCAAGAAGCTCAAAAAGAAAAAGATGATCTAAGCAATTCCCTTAAAACTCTTCAAGATGAACTTGTTGAAGTTAAAGAAAAGTTGAAAAAGGCTGAAGAGCAACTTAAGGGAAAATCTGAAGATCTAACTAGGTTTGTCAAGGGTAAACAAAATCTTGATGCAATCTTTGGATCTAATGTGTTTGTTGCAAAACATGGAATTGGATATCAACCTGTTAAACCAAAAGTAATGGGTAAAAATCTGTTGACTGGATATCAACCTGTTAAACCAAAAGTAATGGGTAAAAATCTGTTGACATCTTTCGTTGATTCCAACCCAAGCACAAGCAAACAAATCCCATCAATAAAAAATACAAGTCAAGCCAAAGGCAAGAAACAGGAACCCAAGAAAACCAAATCTGTTGCTAACAAAACTGCAAAACCTGTCAACAGCCCCAAAGAGGGTTGTCGACAGGACCGTAAACCAGCTTCCAAAGGAAAGCTGACCAGGCAACAGAAAGGTAAAATGTCCATGCATATTCCTCAAAATAAAAAGCCCATTGTTTTTGAAAAACCTTCATCATGCAATTTCTGTAAAAATGTCGGGCATAATGAAAACCAATGCTGGAACAGTCCAAATAAACTGAAAATCAAACAAATTTGGATTCCGAAGCATTTACTGTTTGGCATGAATGATATAGTGGGACCCAAAGTAATTTGGGTACCAAAACCTCTTGTCTGATCCACATATGCAGGAATGCCTAGCAGCCCAAAATCAAAACAAATGGTACTTGGATAGTGGCTGCTCGAGGCATATGACGTGCGATAAAGAAAAATTCTGTTTGTTGGTGGAAAAAGACGGAGGTCAAGTCATCTTTGGAGGTAACAACAAAGGCCAAATCATCGGCTCAGGTAAGGTCGGTAAGTCTGTCTTCAACTCAATTGACAATGTACTATTGGTGGATGGCCTTCATCACAATTTGCTTAGCATAAGTCAATTGTGTGATAAAGGTCACCAAGTTATCTTTGAATCAAGCACATGTCAAATCATTGATAAGGATACAGGAAGTCTGAAATTTTCTGGAAAGAGGGTGAACAACATCTACATGGTTGATTTAGATGATCCAGAAAATGAAGACTCGTGTCTTGTGGCAAATAAACAGGATGAGCTCACACTGTGGCATCGTAGGCTTGGCCATGCAAGCTACAATGTCCTGCACAAGATCATGAAGCTGAAGTTGGTAAGTGGACTCCCTGATATTTCCTTTAATAAAAATGAAAGTTTTTGTGATGCATGTGCACAGTGAAAACAAACAAGGAAATCCTTCAAATCAAAAGCACCGGTAAGCACTTCTAAACCCTATGAACTTCTGCACATGGACTTGTTTGGACCTACAAGAACACTAAGTCTCAATGGCAAACGCTTTGGTTTTGTCATTGTGGACGACTTCTCTAGGTTCACATGGATAAAGTTCCTCGCACACAAAAAGGAAGCAATGAGACTGTTTGAGGAATTCTTCAATAAAATTGAGCATGGAAATGTTCACAAAATATGCTCAATCCGCACTGATCACGGGGGAGAATTTGATAACAACTCTTTTTCTGATTTCTGCAAGCACCACGGGATAGAACAATGTTCTCCTCTCCAAGGACTCCTGAACAAAATGGAGTAGTGGAGAGAAAGAACAGAACTTTGGTGGAAATGGCTCGCACTCTTTTGGTTGAAAGTCAACTTGCCAGAACTCGACAACTCCCTACGAACTTCTGAAAGGTAAGAAACCCAGTATTGGGTATTTCAGAGTTTTTGGCTCAAAAGTTTTCATTCATAATAATGATAAAGCTGATCTAGACAAATTTGAGGCCAAAAGTGATCAAGGTATTCTTCTTGTATATTCAGAACACTCTAGAGCTTACAGGGTATTTAATCTTAAAACTAGAACGGTGGAAGAAACTCCACACGTTGTTTTTGATGAATCTCAATCAAAGCCTAACATCTCGAATGCTTACAGGTTTGAACATGAAGCTGAAGGAACAACACTTGGGGAACTTCAAATAAAAACAAAAGCAAACTCAAAAATTGTCTCCAAGACTAACACTGAACATCTTCGCAGGTACGATGATGAGGATGATGCAACTTTGTTCAGAAATCAAAATGATGAACCTGAAGAAGATCCACAACAAGAGGAGCCTCAAGCTGAAACTCCTCAAGCACACCCTCCTCCAGAACAACCTCCTCAAATGCAAGATCAACCAGGACCGTCAACAGTCACAAATGTCAGGTACTCTAAAGATCATCCACTTGATAACATAATAGGAGATGTGAATGAAAAGGTTCAAACTAGGTCTCAACTTAGGGAAATAGTTGAACAGGATCATCTAGCTTTTGTGTCTCACGTGGAACCTAAAAATGTTGAAGAAGGTTTAAAGGAAAACTCATGGATTGATGCTATGCATGAGGAGCTTGGGCAATTTCAGAGAAATAGTGTCTGGAGTCTAGTTCCTAGAACCCCTGAAATTTCTGTCATAGGGACAAGATGGGTCTTTAGGAATAAACTAAATGAAGAGGGTAAAGTGGTGAGAAATAAGGCTAGACTGGTTGCAAAGGGATATAATCAGGAATTTGGTGTTGACTTCGAAGAATCCTTTGCTCCTGTAGCTAGGCTAGAAGCAGTTAGAATCTTGCTAGCATATGCATGCTCAAACAAGTTCAAGCTTTTTCAAATGGATGTAAAAACTGCCTTCTTGAATGGCTACATCAAAGAGGAAGTCTATGTCTCTCAACCACCTGGCTTCGAGGATCATGATAAACCTAACCATGTGTTTAAATTGCACAAAGCTCTCTATGGTTTGAAACAGCACCCCGAGCTTGGTACGACCAGCTCAGCACATTTTGGTAAGCAAAAACTACTCACGAGGTAAAGTAGACCAAACTCTTTTCACTAAGAGAGTCCGCAATCACATAATTGTTGTTCAAGTTTATGTGGACGACATTATATTTGGACCCATCACTGTGTGAAGAGTTTTCAAAACACATGCACAGTGAATTTGAGATGAGCTTAATGGGGGAGCTTCAATTCTTTCTTGGCCTGCAGGTGAAACAAATGGAAGATGGATTCTTCATCAACCAAGAAAAGTATGTCATAGAGCTATTGAAAAGATTTCAGTTCGAACAAGCCAAGCCTGCCTCAACACTAATGAGCACAAGCATAAAACTAGAAAATGATGAGAAAGGTAAACCGGTAGATGCAAAGCAATTTCGAGGTATGATTGGCTCCCTCTTATATCTTACTGCAAGTAGACTGGACAATCAATTCAGCATTTGCCTTTGTGCTAGATACCAATCTAGTCCAAAGGAAAGCCATTTGGTTGCAGTTAAGAGAATATTTCGATATCTCTCAGGTACGCATGATATGGGTCTTTGGTATCCAGTAGGTAGTAGCTTCAACTTAATCTCTTATTATGATGCTAACTATGTTGGATGTAAAATTGACAGGAAAAGCACTAGTGGCTATTGCCAAATTCTCAGTGGTTGCATGGTTTCGTGGGCATCCAAGAAGAAACACTCAGTTGCACTCTCCACTGCAGAGGCAGAATATGTTGCTGCAGGGAGTTGTGCGGCTCAAGTGTTGTGGATAAAAAGTCAATTGTCTGACTACAACATTGACATTGGATGCACACCTATCCTATGTGACAACACTAGTGCAATAAATCTCTCAAAGAACCCAATTCAACACTCTAGAACAAAGCACATAGAGATTAGACACCATTTTCTGAGAGATGAGGTAGACAACAAGACCTTAGACCTGAGCTTCATACCTACTAAGAAACAACTAGCTGACATCTTCACAAAACCATTGGCTGAGGATAGGTTCACAACACTTAGAAGAGAATTGGGTTTGTGCAAAATGCAATGAAACTCATACCAAATCTAGAATATATGTTCCTTGTGTGCGACAACTGTGTGGTATATCAAATGGTGATTTGTGGAAAAATAAGTTATGCTTGTTTGGAAACTTTCATTATGCGTGAGAAAACATTCTCCGCCACGTATCCATAGTTGAAGTGAAAAAGGGACATCTATTCTAGATAAAGTATTTAGTTTCTTTACAATTTGTCCAATCATTCAAAAAAAAAATCAAAAATAACAACATGACTGGTGTGATGTTGTCTATGTGAAACTCTTGCTTGAATTATTTTTGAACTGCTTGAATGATGAGTCTTCACATGCCAACACTATGGGGGAGCTATGTTAAGGTAGGTAAGTGAAATTCCAGAGGGAAACATGTCGTTGGCTATTGCTTTACTTCCCTTGAATGAATATTCAATAATTTCTCTCATTCTACCTTCAAAAACAATTCTTCTGAAGTCCCTGTCGACAGCCTCTGACAGCTCCAGTCCACCCGAAATCCTCTTTCGTCTGTCTGTCAGTACCTGTCGACAGCCCTCCAGAGCCTTCATCCTTCAGCTCTGACAGCAGCTATCGACAGGCCCCAAATGGTTGTCAACAGATGGACCAATTTCTTTAAATTCTTCTCTTTTTGGTCCACAATTCTTCATGAGCCTCCTTATTGAAAGTATTTAAGGTGAAAAATGGGAAATGCCAACGTTATAACTTATCCTATCCACATGATATTAAAGATATTGTTTAAATCACAATGATTTTGACATACTATTCTTTATGAGTCTAAGTTGCATTAACTTGAGCACATCAAACAAAATCACATGCGCTTAAATTAACTCACTTGAATAACTAATTTGTAAAATATCATTTTTCAAAAGTCATGTGATTCGTTACTAGGTCATTGAGGGTTGTGTCCTACATTGGTTTTTTTTTAACTTCTTCTACTTCTTGACCTTGATTTTAAACATGAACAAGGAAAGGTCAATCAAAATTACGGGAGAAAAGCTACCTGTTTCAAAATAAAACACAAAGTGTTCAAAAAAAAAAAAAAGGAGAAAAGACAGAGCAATGTTGAGTATTGCTAAGTAACCGGGGATACGGGCATCACAACTGTCTATCTTCACGTCAAACGGCTCACTCATTAACTCTGTAAAATGGTTTGATGGTCACTCAACTAAGTAACTGGGGATACGATCACCACAAATGTCTATCTTCACGTAAAAAGGTCAAGTGATCCTAATTACCATTGTTTCTCTTATGCTTAAAAAAAATACAAATTTAGAAGAAATAGAGTGAAGCCTCCCAATTTGTTCTCCCAAGGCCATTAAGTGGTTTTTGTTTAACTCACCATGTTGACATACAACTCATTGATCTTGTGTACATCACTAACTAAGGAAAATGGTCTCTTGCAAATGACATTATTCAAGAGGGTCTTTTATCAACACATGTTTTTGTTTAATGCACTCTCGCTATTATCACTGGTGAATCGGGGAATATTATGTCACAACCATTGTACATTCTTGATGTGTCCAAAATATGTGTGGCTATGACATTTTATAATATGATATTACCCATTTTCCATCTTGTATACACATTTGATGCTCAAATGCTTTGAAAGTCTGTCAACAGTACCTCACTGGCACAATTCTGCCTGTGCCTGTCGACAGGGCCCATTTCTCCTATCGACAGGGTCGGCGGCAGCATGTTTTCTAGAAGCCGACCGGGCATCAATTTAGGGCGGATCTTGTTGGACCCATCCTTTCAAATTCTCACATCACTTCCATAAAAGGGTTCCACGTCCCCTTCCACCCTTTCCCACTTCCAAAACTTCTTCTTCCCTCCTTCTTCCCAAACCCTTCCTTTCCCAGGGCGACAGAGGAGCACATCCACCCCTTTGCGGTTCCTTCCTCCCTCCCGTCAACATCTACTTCAACATACAACTTCAGATGGCTCCACCAGCCAGGAAGATGGCCTCCCGTCATTGTCCTCGGTCTCCCGAAGCCGGACAGGGCTCCAGGGCACCTGCAGAGCGCCGGACGAAGCACCGGGAAGACCATCTGCCGGAGCTCATCATCCCTCAGAACATTCACCTACTCGAAGTCCATGGCACCTTCACGAAGTTTGTGCAACCCCACTACGTCGACTTCGTGTCTCTGGAAGACCTTTTTCTCGGGTTGCTTCCTCTCTTCGATGTCCAGAGTTGGTCTCCGTTCTGCTATAATCACAAGCGCTACTCTCCCACCGCTGTGACAGAGTTCTTCAATAATCTCCGCCAGACTGCTACAGGTGACCTCTATTCCAGAGTCAAGGGGACTTCCTTTCGAATTTCCCCTAATCTTTTCTCTATTGCCTTGCAAATCCCTAACACTGGGGTAGATATCATGTCCCATCATCCTACCCCAGAAGAGTACCATACCCTCATAACTTTGCAGTCTTACGACCCTACGGTTAGTAAGCAACTGAATGCTAACTCTTTCCCTCCACTTCATCGTCTCATCCACCACATCTTCACAACTATTATTGTTCCGAAGGATGGTAGTCGCGAACTTGTGACTTCCGTTCACAAGTCCCTGCTCCATAAATTCTTGAACCTTGAACCCATCAATCTACCACACCTCATGGTCTCCATACTCGGCAGTTGCCTTCGTAGTTCCAAGAGGTCCATGCCTTACGCATGTCAGCTCACCTCCCTCTTCTTATTCCTTGATATTCCTATTCCAAAAGAAGAGATGACTGTCCTCAAGTCTCGCAGCTCCTATGATCTCACTGTTGCACAGCGGATGGGCTACAAAATGGTAGACGACATTGTGACCCATGACCTCAAGGGTAAAGGACAAGCTAGCTGAGGGTGATGATGAAGATGTAGAAGATGAAGAAGCTGCCAATGAAGATGACACTGCAGATGAAGCTGAAAACTCCCAATCTGAGCCTGCAGATGCTCCCGGAGATGGTGATAGCATTGCTGCTGGTGACACCACTACTGAGCCTTCCATCAGAGATCTCATAGCTCAGTTGCAAATTCAGATGTCTACCGGCTTTGCTAAGTTGAATGACCGACTGGACACAGTAGACACTAATATTGAAGCACTGGCTGACTCTCAAGTCCAGATCCAGCTCAGGCTTACTAGGCTCTCCTCCCATGTTCAAGAGGATCGTCAGGCCCCTGCCCCACCTGGTCTTGATGATGCTTAGAGGGTCTAGGTGTCTTAGATGTTTTTAGTTCATGCCTTGTTGTTGTCTTTTGCTTTCAGAGTCATGTTGATTACTTGATTTGCATTTTGTCATCTTGTCCAATGTGCTATTGTGTAATGCCTACTCTTTAATGAAAGCACAATTTCTCTTCATGTTACATTGATCTATGCAATGGAATGCTTTTTTTTGGATGTTGTCAAAAGGGGGAGAAATCAATTGAGCAATACTGGCAATACATGGAGAAATCAATTGAGAAATGAATTCAAAAATTGTTGAAAAATTGTGGCTCAATTTGAAAATTTTGTCATCATCAAAAGGGAGAGAATGTTGAGTTCTCATATGTTGAATGACTAATGAGAATGGTAAGTCAACAAATCACATCTTTATTTTTGATGATGAGCATGAACATTTCATGGACAAATTTGGTGAGTGTTAAGTATTTTTTTTTTTTTTGTTACCACTCCACCACCACACTACTCCCAGGGAAATTTTATTAAAACAATGAAGCAAAGATACATTATGGCCTGATAAAGGGGAACCCTGCCTTATCCAAACGGCAGGCACCCTTTACAGTAGGGGGGAGATCGGCCCAGGATAACCAGAAATTACAATCAGACTGAGAGGAACAACCAAAGTTAGCGAGAGAGTCCGCAACTTGATTGGCCTCCCTAAAAACATGACAAATGGAAACATGGAGAGTCTGACACTTAGTTAGAATGTCATTTACAGGGAGAGCAATCCTCCATGGACAGTGAAACCGACCCTTAATAACTTGAACAAGAACCAACGAGTCAGACTCAATCAAGATGTTGTTGACGGCATGAGAGCAACACAGAGAGAGCCCATCCCTGAGAGCAAGAGCTTCCGTCTCAAGGCTGGACCGAATGTGAGGATATCAGTTAGCAAAGCAGAAGATAACATCCCCACGATCATTCCGAAGAATACCACCACCAGCTGCAATACCCATAGATCTCTTGAATGCACCATCGACATTGAGCTTGAATCTCCCCGTTGGTGGTAGTAACCACCTGACGATTCTAGGAATCCGATTAGAAGACTGCTGAACATGAATACCCCACTGAGAAAGGAATGTAATCTGAACAGGAGCAATGTCTTTCAACACAAGCAAAGAGGCGGCGATAGCATCCTGCACATTCATCCGAACTTTGAAGAGGACATGAGAACTGGTCATAGCGACAGAGTCAAACCTTGAGCGATTCCTACTACACCACAGCTCCCATAGAACAGAGAGGAATATGAAATGAACAAGCTTTCCAAAAGAGGAGCAAGCAGGTTGATCAGAAAGAAAGCAGATAACACCATGCGTTGGATTCAGAACAATCGAGTTGTGGAACTGGAGAATGTCAAAGAGAGACCCCCAAACCGCCTTAGCCACATCACTATTGAAGAATAAGTGAGTACCAGATTCAACAGTAGGAGAAGAGCAGCAAGAGCACATTGAGCACAGAGGAATACCACATCCCGCCAGAACATCATCAGTAGGAACACAGCCCTTTGCCAGACGCCAAGCAAGAATGGACCACTTCAGAGGGACAGCCGGGCTCCACAACTTATCCCATCCAGCACTGATGACAACTTGTGAGATTTTCCGCACGGAGGAAGAGGTAAAGATACCATCTGGATTGGGACACCAAATCCAAGTGTCAGTAGCCCCTAACATCACTATACAGTTATTGAGAACCAAAGTCGGGCAGAACTGACGAGCTAACATCAAATGATGACCTCCAGGCTCATGAACAACTTGCTTGATTGAGAAAGATTTCCCTTGGAGGTTCCGCCAAATATTATCTGGAATGAAATTATAAAGAGGAACAGACCCGATCTAGACATCATACCAAAAACTAGCACTAGAATCCATATTAGCAATGAAAACCCGATGATTAGAAGCAACAAGATATGAAGCATGTCTCCATAGGCATCTGTCAGTAGCAGGCATCAATTCATAAGAGGCTTCAGAATAATGACTGTTATGAAGATATCTAGCTTTGAAAAAATTACCCCATAAGGAAACTCCAGAAATCGCCTTCCATAACATTTTTGTCCTGAGAGCAATCTGCATGTCGTGAATATTTAAAATTCCAAGGCCCCCACACTCTTTCGGCTGAGCAATATTGTTCCAAGAAACCCAATGCTTCTTTGGAGAGCCTTCATAAGATCCCCAGAAAAAGTTAGCAAGCAACTTGTGAAAAGATCTAACAATCGTCTTAGGGATAGACAGAGAAGACATGGTGTATATAGGGATCCTGAAAGCACATGTCTGAGAAGAATAAGCCTGCCACCAGAAGACAAGAATTTTGACTTCCACCCTTGAAGCTTTTGAGCCATTTTTGATAAAATATGAGAAAAGTACAGAGGTCTCCGTCTACCAGAGTAAATAGATACACCAAGGTACTTGAAAGGCAGAGTGCCCCGAGCGAAACCAGTGATATGGGCAATGGAGCGGCTGAGAGACAACGAAGCCTTTGCATGAAGAATAAAAGAACTTTTAGCCACATTAATTAGCTGACCCGAGGAAGCCTCATGATCCCTAAGAAAAGCCATAAGACACTTCATATGCCTCGCCGTTCCATTGGAAAAAATTAAGGTATCATCCGCAAATAATAGATGAGAGACAAGGGGGCAGCGCCTCATGGTTTGATAAGCTCCACCAGAACTCCCACGAAGCAAGGATAAGACACCCCTGCTGAGCACTTCTTGAGCGAGGATAAAAAGAGCCGGGGCAAGAGGATCCCCTTGGCGAATACCTCTGGAAGACTTAAAATAACCATGAATTTCACCATTGAGCAGAATAGAAAACCAGCAGTTTGAGAGAAGGGGTTCAATAAGAGAAATAAACCTGAAAGAGAAACCGAACTTATGCAGAACAGCATAGAGAAAGTCCCATTCAAGACGATCATAGGCCTTAGCCATATCCAGCTTAAGAATAACATTACCACCTCTGCACTTCCTGCCCAGATGCTGAGCCATTTCCATAGCCAAAGAGACATTTTTAGATATGCTTCTACCGTTGACAAAGGCACCCTGCTCTTCAGAAATTAATAAAGGCAAAACCTGAGCAAGCCTGTCATGGATAATCCGAGATATGATTTTATAGAAAAAGTTACAAAGACTGATAGGACGGAAGTCAGCACAGTTCTTAGGCATGTCAATCTTCGGAATCAAGGCAATTAAAGAGGAGGTGAATCCCTTAGGGAGGGGATGACCACAGAAAAAGGCTTGCACAGCACGATAGATATTACATTCAATAAAACTCCAACAAGAATGAAAGAAGTGCCCTGTAAACCCATCAGGCCCCGGGGCGCTGTCAGGGGACATGGACATGACAACCATTTTAATTTCCTCTTTCGACGGCACGATGCATAGCATATCATTCTGATCGTTATCCAGAATGCATGGGATAACATCAAGAAGATCTTGATTGATACTATGATTAGATGACGTGAAAGCTTTGGAGAAATGCGAGACAAATAAACTAGCAATATCAGATTTGTTCACCACAGGCACCCCATCATCATTGTTAATCTGATTAATCATCGATTTTCTTCTACGAGAGTTGGCATAAGCATGGTAGAACTTGGTATTTCCATCACCCTCTTTCAGCCATTGCAGCCTAGATTTTTGTCTCCAGAAAATTTCTTCTTGAGAATGAGTAAGGACAAGAGCCTGGCGAGCTGCCAAAAGGGAATCGCTATTCTCCTGAGAGGCATCTGCATCAAACCTAGCCTGGGCAATATGGAACTCATCTTCCGCAATCAACACATTATCTATAAGGTTTTTAAAGACATTCTTATTCCAATCCCGAAAAAAGGATTTCATAAACTTAAGCTTCATTGCGAGATTGATCAAAGGGTATGATGACTGAGGCGCAGCCAGCCAGCTCTGCTGAGCGTCCACCATAAATCTTTCATGAGTAGTCCACATTTGTTAAAAGCAAAATCTAGAAGGCTGACGTTGCATAGATGGGGAAGTAGACACAATTAGCGAGCTGTGGTCACTGCAAGCACGAGACAAATGTTGGACCCGAATATCCGGGTAAGCAACAAGCCAGTCAGCATTTAAAAGCACTCTATCAAGCCTGGCCCAGATGCCATTCGACGCTTGCCCATTGTACCAAGTAAATCAGCTGCCAAAGAAGCCAGCATCCTCCAGACCTGCAGCAGCTACACAAGCTTGGAAGTCAAGCATGGATTGCTGAAAAGCATTCCTACCACCTCTTTTTTCCTCAGCATCAAGGATACTATTAAAGTCACCTCCAATAAGCCACGGAGAAACGCATGAAGCAGAAAAGTCGACTATATGGTCCCAAAGAACTCGCCTCTCAGAAAGCAGACAATTAGCATGAACAATAGTGATTATGACATCCCGATGCAAGGAGGAGCAAAGGCGCACAGTGATGAACTGATCCGAAGAAGATACCAAGTGAGCAGAGATGTCATTCTTCCAAAAAAGCCAGATGTGCCCTTTATCAGTAGAGTTCACTAGAGAACAATCCATGCCCAGCTTCTGTCTATAACTTTCAATTTTATCATGAACTAACTTGGGCTCAATAATAGCCAAAAACGTGAGACCATGCTGACGAATAAGAAATTTGAGACGATGGATAGAAGAGACATTACCAATACCTCTAATGTTCCAGATCATAGCCTTCATAGGGAACTATTTTGAGGTTGTGTTAACAGAGGCACTCCTGTGCAGGGAAGACCTGATCTTGACACCATCAGCCATCCTTTCTACCACATTATCTGCACCAACAAAATTAGCGTGAATAGCTGTAATATCTGGATTATCCATTGAAGAGCCTGAACCAGGAAGGGATATGACCCGATGCATTGGCTGGCACATGTCTTGATTAGCAATTGATTCCAGAGGTGGAACAAGATGGATATCAGAGCTAACATTATCCAAAGTATTTTTCCCGACATTCCCCAGGACGGCTGGACTACTCTCCACAGGTAGGACATGTAGAGTGCTCAAGTTCTCAGGATCTGATATAAGGTTAGAATCAGACTCATTAGCATCATCAATACCCCGTCCAATGTCCAGGTTACCAACACAGATGTTCACCTTGCTAGAAGCACAACCATCATTTTGCAAACTACCACCTCCTAGACGACTATCTGCACGCAGGGAGGGCGCAATAAGAGTCTCAAGCGGAGGACAAATGTCATCCTAGACAGATCTCATCACAATTTTATCGGGTGCCAACGGAAAAGAACTTGTAACATTATCGGAACCCACCATAGGAGCCTTTCTATGATTCTCCAGAGGACGAGGTGTCGGAATAGGACGCCAAGTTTGCTTTGCATGCAGTTCATTAGGGGCACGTTGTTCATCACCACGAGTACTTTTCTTACACTTTAAGTCAGTATGCCCTAACCTCTTACAGGACTTGCAGAAGACTGGGGGATTTGGATAGTAAAGAGGTTGCCAGATACCATTAGAACCGATGCCTATCCACACCCTCTCAGGGAGGTCTTTAGCGATATCCATTTGAATGCATATGCGCGCTGCATGAGTACGGGCTAACGTAGCCGTATCTCTGTCAACCTGCAAAACTTGACCAATGCTACCAGCAATAGATTTCAACATGGGTTCACTGTAGAAATTAGCTGGAAGACCTGGCATCTCCACCCACACTGGAACAATAGAGGAATCTTCATCCGGGGAGAAATCCATCGACCATTGAAAGAACCGAAATAGATAACCCTTGACAAATAGCGTGTCCTTGAGAAGAACCTTTAGATAGTCCTCTTTGTCTTGGAATCGAAGTAGGAGATGGCGTCCATCGAGGGCACTAATAATGAATTCCTTAACAAAACCAAATCGCTGGGCAAGGTGCAATCGGATATCTGGAAGGATGGCCTACCCACAGGAGTACGGGCGATGATAGCATGCTTGAGAGGGGTACAAGATAAACGTACCTCTTCTAGGGAGAAGAAGGCCGCAGGTTCTCCAGAATCAGTGCAAGCCGGACTATGAACCTTGATGGGCAAAGGAGGAGGAAGTACGGACGCCATAAGGATCTGAGCAAAGGATCTTTGAAGCGGAGGCACAGCAACATGAGAAGGACTTGACGCCGCTGCATCTACATTGATGGGAGACATGCACGTAGCCGCGATATGCCCTGAAGCAGTTAGGTTTACATGGCGATCCGAAGAGCCGCTCGCATCCACCAAAGAGCGAACAGGAGGAGCTCCCCAGGCGGGCCGAGGAAGGGGGCAGGTCGGGGTCTCCCCCGGCCACCCCATGGACGGCGGCGGTCAACGCCGGAAGACCGCTGGCGGTGCCAAACCCTAGCAGAGCAAGGATGGCACGAGACGTAATTTCAGACTCGAAAGAAGGGAAGCATGGAGGGAACAAACCTGGGGGTGTTTGGAAACCCCTTCAGTGTTAAGTAATGAAACTTGATGATAATGACTCTTGGAATGCAAATGAAACAAACATGTTTAATTGATCATTTATATGTCATTATAACTCCCTAACTAAGTTCTTTTATGTAGGTGAGATACTATGCAAGACATGCATCAAAACAAGGTTCAAAAGATCAAGAAAAGTAAGAAAAAAAGGTACCTGTCGACAACCAGAATGGCCCCTGTCGACAGATGCATACAGGCCAGAAAGCCATACCTCAGGACAGGACTGCCTGTCGACAGCACCAGTGTCGCCTGTCGATAGCCTTTGACAGGAAATTGTCTCCCGAACTCCCAGTCCTCTGCCTGTCAACACCTGTCGACAGGAGCACCCAATGCTGTCGACAGACGAAGAAAACCTTCAGATTCGGAAAGTTTTGAAGTTGCCAAACATGGTGGTTCCAACTACCACATCTCTCCATATGTGGACACCACTATATAAGCTATCTTTTGAAGGTAATCTCGTACAGAAGTAGCCTCCACCAAAAACCCTCGAGAAAGTTCAAGAACAAGAGGTGCTGCTACTGCTCTGCTTCTCCCTGCTGTTCAGAGGTTGAACCAATTGTTGATCCTACAGTACTGAAGTCTGATCATCGTGGATTCAAGCCTCTCCATAAAGTTGTGTCCCTCAAGATGAAGCTTGAAGTCCATCCAGACGTTCATCAGATGAGTTCTTAATCAGGATTTGTGTTTCAACTCAGAACCCTTCCCTGTTTTGGTTTTTACATATCCGTGTGTGTGTGGTTGTGTCTCAAGCAGTCCTTGTGCTTGGTTCACGTGGTTTGTGTTGTTCTGATCGTGGCTCCACATCAGACAACTCGTGTGTGTGAGTTGTAGTCGTTGAACTAGCTCATAAGCAGTCTTTTCTGTGTGTGTGTGTGTGGACCGTGGACGTAGGATACACAAGTTGTGTACTCCGAACCACGTAAAACTCTGTGTCCTATGGTTTGAACGTTTCTACGTTAGATGTTTGGTAGGCACGGTGTCTCTACACACGTCTGATAGATTGTTTCTCTATCTATTGTCAAGTTACACACATCAAAGTTTAGTTTAAACTCTGTTACAGTTTTCACAGTCTGTGTCTTCGAAAAAAGAAGGTGATAAGAACTTTTTAACTTACAGTAATCTATTCAACCCCCCTTCTAGATTACCATATAAGGAATTCCGCAACCTTTCAGATTTTACTTGAACATCGACTTCAATCAAACAACGATTTCACTTAAACATCGACTTCAGTCAAACAATAATTTTACTTGAACATCAACTTCAGTCAAACAAAGATTTCACTTGAACATCGACTTCAGTCCAACAATGATTTCATCCAGAACATCAAATTCACTGCAATATCGATTTTGCTTCAACATTGATTTTATTTATACATGGATTATGTTCACACCGACTTCATTCCAACAACGATTACACTTACAATGACTTCACTTGAACTTCAGTTGTGATTGGACATCGACTGCCTATTTTCATAGACTATCTCTAAGCATCGACTTTCCCTTAACTAACTATGTTTTAGATAGTTAATGGATACTATCATTAAAATCATTTTAAATAGTCTTGAATATATCTTATCTTTCATGATATGCAATATATTTTCAAATCACTATGAAATTCAAATCTTCCAGCGATCAATGGCATGCCCTGTGCATTCAAACACTTATTTCTGAGTACAATATCTCTACACGACATCTCCTTAGGTTACCATATCCATGTCACATATAGTAGAACTTTAATGGCTGACAGAAAGGAGTTTCCTCTCTGATATAAACTCCTCTGCATGGGTAGTAATGTTGACTAACAGTTTAGACACAGTTAGGTTGTCTATGCTTCAGCATTTATTGTGTGCAGGTTTCCGGTAGTCACACACGCTACAACGTTGGACTTGTCACGTTGACAGAAGCAAAGAAGATATCTGATAATCTTTCTCTCTATCTGTGTCTATCCCAGCATTTAATGACTGCAGGTGTTTCTTGATTCCTACGTTGGACCAGACACAGCTAACGTATCTAAAGATAAGAGACAACAGATACTTCTTCAAAAGAAGATAAATAGAAGTGTGTGGACTCCACAAAGAAATTTTTAGCAATCCATTCACCCCCCCCCCTCTGGGCTTGCAACCTGGTCAACAGTGTTGTCTTTGGAATCAATAAAATCTATAGCTATCACCCCCTAAGACACTAATTGCTTTACAAATTTTAGTTTGAGTTCGATGTGCCTCCTCTCTTTATGGTTGTACTTGGAACTTTTGATCTTTACAATTGTGGTCATATTATCACAATAGATAGAGATTGTTGATATAGGCTTACTCATCAAGGGAAGTTCTGTGAGAAGACCCCTAATCCATTCAACCTCCAAATCAGTAATGTCTAAGGCATACAACTCAGTCTTAAAGGTAGATTGAGACAAGATGGTTTTTTTAATCGACCTCTAGGTGACTGCACTACCTCCTAAAGTAAAAACATATTCTATAACATCATTACTCCCTGTGATTTTAGCTATCTAGATTATATCACCATATTCTTCAAGGACATTAGGGAATTTCCAAAATGCAAGTCCAGGGTGATGATCTCTTTAGGCACCTCAACACCTTATCCAAGCCTTTCCAGTGAGTATGGTCAAGACAACTAATGTATCTACTAAGTCTAGTCAATGTGTATGAAATATCAGGTCTAGTATAGTTTGCAAAATACATGCAGCTTCCTATAACTTGGAAATACCACAATTGAGATATAGGAATACCACTCTTGTTCTTGTAGAGATTCTAGCAGGATCATAAAGTGTATGGACAACTTTACAATTCTAATAGCTAAATTTCTCTAGAACTTTCTCACCATAATAAGATTGAAAAATTGCTCTCTCTTCAGCTGATCTGGTTAGCCTCTTTCCTAGAATTACATTAACTTTACCCATATCCTTCATTTCAAATCTTCTACTCAAGAATGATTTTGTCTCATTTATCATTCTTAAATTGTTGTCAAATAATAAAATATCATCTACATATAGACATAGGACTACACATTCATTATCTTTCACTTTGTAGTAGACACATTTATCAAACTCATTGACTTTAAAGTCAAATGACATGATAGTCATGTCAAATTTCTCATGCCATTATAAGGACTGTTTCAATCCATGTAAGGATTTGACAAGTTTACAAACTTTTTTTCACTTTCAGGAGCTACAAATCCTTCAAGTTGATCCATATAGATGTCTTCATCAAAGTTGTTATTAAGAAAGGTGGTCTTAACATCCATTGTATAAATAATTAGATCATATATAAAAGTCAAGAGAATAAGCATCATGATAGTAGTCATCCTAGTAACAAGGAAGTAAGTATCAAAATAGCCTATCCGCTCCATCTGTTTGAACCCCTTATCAACTAACATGGCTTTAAACTTGTCAATAGTTGCATCAGGTTTAATCTTCTTCTTAAAGACTAACTTGCATCCAATGGTTTTAGAACCAAGAGGAGGATCAACTAACTCCCAAGTGTCATTAGCAATAATAGAATCCTCTTAATGACTTCTTTCCAATGCCTTGCCTTAAAAAAAGCCATGTCATTCTTGAAAGTGGGAGGATCACCCTCGATCTAAAAAGCCATAAAATTACTTCTAAAATTCTTGGCAATTTTTTGTCTTTTACCCCTTCTAGGTTCTACTTCCTCTTCCTGATCACTAGAATCAGAACTAGATGAACTAGATGCATTTGCCTCCTCATTTGCCATTCTTTCCACATGTTCTAATGTAGAGTTTGATGCGGATGACACAGTCTCAAAAGAGAGATGTTGAGGTAAACCAGTCTTCACAGGAAACACATTCTCGAAGAATGTAGCATCACGAAACTTGACTATGGTGTTAGCATCTATATCGAAAATCTCAAACTTAATCACAAGAAATCTATAGGCATAGTTGTTTTTATCATAGCTTAGAAAGACTGTGTCAACAGTTTTAGGTCCCAACTTCTTCCTCTTGTGTTCAGGGACAAGTACTTTTGTAAGACAACCCCACACTTTGAGATATTTAAAGCTTTGTTTCTCCAACTTTCGTAAGGATTACTTTCTTTATATTTTAGATGAACATAATTCAAAATGCAGCAAGCATTATTTAGTGTTTCGCCCCATAACTAGTTAGATAGTTCTAAACTCTGCAGGAGAGAGTTGACCATGTCAATGAAAATACGATTCTTTCATTCTACTATTCCATTAGACGTGGAGATTAAGGGGCAGTTGTCTCATGAATACTGCCATTATCTTGACAATATTCAACCAACTAATTAGAGGTATATTATCCCCCTTTATCAATCTTCAACCTTTTAAGCATATGACATGTTTGTATCTCTACTTTTTTCTTGAAGATGATAATTTTTTATAAAACTTCATCCTTTGACTTAAGTAGGCACACATCGTAATATCTACTATAGTCATCTCTAAATGTAATAAAGTATTTTCTTTGGTCCTTAGTTAACATACTATTGAATTCACAGATATCTGCATGCACTAGATCTAGGGTTTCTGAATCTCTCACCACAGACTTGAATTAAGATGATATAATCGCCCATGCCATAAATCAAATAAATCTAATGCATTATAAGATCACAAACTTATGCAGTAATAGAAATATTAACATTTAGATCTTTGTTCATCACATGACTTACATAAACTTTAAATAACTCATCAGACAAATAACCTTTGCCAATAAAAGATTTCAGACAAAGTATCATAACTTTATTACACTTAAAGTTGAGTTCATAGCCCTCTCTAACTAAACTAGAACATGACAAGATATTCCTCCTAACACTTGAAAACACAGTGCATACGGTGAAGAGACAGCACACTTCCTAAAGTAAACTTTAGGCCCACATATCTAGCCCCCATCACCCTCATAGTGTTGTCATTCCCATCATCACAGAGCAATCATGGGTAGCCAAATAAGACACAAAAGTATCCCTATTAGCACATAAATGTACAATGGCCCCAACACTACAAGAGAAAGTGGATATAGCGACCGCTTTTGCGACCGATTATATCGGTCGCTAGATGGTTGCTGTCAGCGACCGACTAGCAACCGATACATTCGGTCGCATATAGGAGACCAATTTTGCGACTGACTTAATGTCGGTCGCAAAATTAGTCATTGTCGCCCTATGTGCCCCCCGACCAACCTTTCCCTCCCATCTTTCCCTCCCGTCTCTGTCATTCCCTCCCTCCCGTTGCTGCCCGATTTGCTAAGGATGTCGTCGTCGACTGCAGCCGCCGTCGACATCATTGACTCCTGCCGCCACCGTCGACGTCGTCGCCGCTGAGGAGGTCGCCGCCGCCTGCAGCCATTGTGGACGTCGTCTCCATCGCCGTCGGTACCCGTCGCCGCTGCCACCTCCCCATCGCCAGTAAGTCTAGCTCTCACTCCCCCCCCCTCCCATCGTCGCTGCTGCCGCCTCCCCAGACCGTTGCCGCTGCCCCCTGCCCCCTTCCTCCTCCCTCCCTCCCTTGCCCCTGGCCCGCGGCCCCCTACCCCAACCCTTCTACCCAGGGGAAGGATCCCGTTGTTGGGTCCGAGCCCGCAGATCAACTAGCGCATGCTTGCAGTTCTTCCAGGGCCCACCACCCCCGCAGTGCCCAACCCCCATCTCCCGCTTCTCCTCCTGCCCAGCCCCCCATCCCCGCAATGCCCAGCCCCCATCTCCCGTTTCTCTTTCTGCCCCCCCCCCCCACCCCGGCAGTGCCCAGCCCCCATCTCCTCCTGCCCGGCCCACCACCCCCGCAGTGCCCAGCCCCAACTAGTGGGTGTTGTCAGTTGTTTCCCTGTATTATCACAATAGTGGTTGCGGTGAGCTGGAGTGAGAAGATTTATGTGTAAGGCCCTCGAATTTCCGTCGCATTATTTGTATTTGTGTGTGTATATTTGTGCTTGTGTATATATATACATATTTACGTACGTATTGATTAGTATAATTACGTGTGCATATGCTTATATTAGATATAAATAATGCATGTATTGAATGGTGATAGTATGGATACACTACCTTATACATATTGCATGTATATATGCATGGTATGCATGTTTTCTGCATATTTTAGAGTTCTGGCCGAAGGCCATCTTGGCGTCAACCCCAGGCCGTGGAGGTGGTGTCAGCGTCCAGACATGGACGCCAACACTAATCCGGGCGTCCAGCGATATGGACGCCAATCTCTCTGGCCTGCATGCGCAGCAGAGCTGCAAACTTCTGAAACAAGAAAGCCAGCCATTGGGGGGTTGTCCCCAACGGCTCTGGAGGCTGTCAAGTCACCCTATGAGTGGGAGAGAGGCTCTCCTTATGTCTGAACCCGAAATGGCCTCTTCCCACTCCTCTCTTCACCCTTGCAAGAGGAGAAAAGAGAAAAGAAAAACCCTAGAGAGAAACTGAGAAAGACCCCACCTTTTCACCCAAAAATCCGAACTTCTGAAGCTTGATCTGGCGTTCCACTGCAACTGGAGGCTAGAAGGATCATCGAGGAAGGCTTCCCCGACCTCGACTTGCTGTGGATCTCGCTCAAGAACCCGGAGGAGAGCTCATTTGGAGGCTTCTTAGGACAACCCAAGGAGAGCTTCACCGAGCCCTAGATCCCTTGGTGCAATTTTTAAAAGGCAAGTGACCTATCCATGATGTTCCCGTATGTGTCTAGGTCATTTCTATTATTTTTATGGATTTTTCCTCGAGTCCTAGACCCTCACATTCACCCAAGCTTGAGAGCTCGGGTCTGTGTTTCTGCACAGACCTGCTTTGACGGCAAGGTCAATGGACGCTGATATCATGCTTGGCATCCATCGACCATGCCGCTGACCATGAGTCAGTGGCCAGAGACCGCCGCCAAGTTCCTCTGGACAGAACAGTGACTTGTTCTGCCCTTCCTATACACTATTTTCGGTATGGTTTCCGTGATGAGGATATATGGTAACCCCATACACTATGTATATTGTCAATTGTGGTGTGTGGATGAGTGTGGTGTGTGATGGTGAATGTTAGAAAAGTGTATCTCATGAGCTTGTAAGCATAAATTGTGATAATCTTGTCAATCCATGTTTCATGGTTAGGATTAGTCTGAATGCCTTAGTCTTGTCAAAGCATGAAGATTTGTAGATCAGTATATGTATTCTCAATTTTGATAATTTGTCCATTGCTTGCATGAGTTGCAAATAAATTCGGTTCGGTAACTAGAAAGGCGTGCAAGAATGGTTGTGGTGATCGATTTGTGATTGTATGATTTAGGATAGTTCTGTATTCTCAGATCATGTATATGATAGTAATCTCTGTTAAAATAGCACGTGGCAAAATCGCATGATATGTTAAACCCCATGTTAACTTAAGTTGTGAATAGCATGCTAAATAGGCGTTCTATTTACTGTAAATTCCATTTAGCTCAGAAAAATCTGAAAATTTGAGTGTATGATCTAGAACCCGAAAATAGCATGTGGTTAAAAGTTCAGGTCATTTGGACCAGTACATAGGAATTTATGTATTTTCCATGTAAATTATAGAAATCTACGTATGATATCGTAACGTGATTAGATAGTGCTTAAACCTAACTTGAATGGTGAAATTACTGTGTGTTAAGCTCCTGAAATCTGTAGTGCCATGTTAGGAAAAACAGAGATGTGCATGTGAGTGAGAAGTGAATGAGATGAAAAGCGATATGTGTAAACCATGTGTAAAAGTCGGTAAAATGTGTAAATGTGTAAATTGTGCCAAGTGTGACATTGCTTCCACAGAGGGCAGTGGAACTGTATCGGGGAAAAGTCCCCCTGAGAAAGTTCAGTGTGTAAGTGACCCTAAGGGCATTAGGGGGAAATCCTGGAGGTGGACAAGTACCACTGGTTAGGGTGGAGACTTGTTCTCCCGGTCTGCGCAGTCCAAGAGTCGCCATTGGAATGCCTAGATGGCGTCTATGTGTAATGTGATGTGTATATGTCCTTCTTTGGTGGTTTGGACTATGTGTCACGGCACCTAAAATGTGTAATGTGATGTGTATATGTCCTTCTTTGGTGGTTTGGACTATGTGTCACGGCACCTAAAATGTGTAATGTGAAATGTGTAATGTGTATGTGCTCATGTGTAAATGTGTAAGTGAACAATGTGAATGTGTATGTGTAAAGTGTAACCATGTGAAAGAGAAAACTGGTGTAAAGAAAATGTGAAATTCTAAATGTGAAGATATGATATTGAAATCCATATGAGACAAATCTGAAACCATGTGAAATCAGTAAATTCATTATGTTAGAATCATGTTTATATGTGTAAAATGTCTAGAATCCATGTTAGGGATAATTGATGAGCACGTATGCAAGTGGCATGATTGGTTGTTCACATGAATTGTTTTAAGCGATATTGTAGCTCTCATGTGTAGGTTTACAGCCATTAAACCATGTGAAACCAGCAACTTAAAGCATGTGAAAATGTCTATGTATGTGTTTAAAACCATGTAGGATCCATGCTAGTCGTGTTTTCCTTTCATGTATGCCCAATGTTCATGTTGGTAGCTCTCATGTCTCGGTTCTTTAAAGACAAAATTTAATGAGTAAATTGAATAGAGAGAATGTGATAGGTAAAGTTTTATTCTTAGAAATCTGAAAGCATGATCTATGTATCAAATTGTAAAACTTTCATGATAGGTTGAAAACTTCAAATGATTTGCATGCCATGTGTTGTAAATGTTGAATGTGCATGTAGAAACTCCTATGACTTATACGTGTATGTTATGAGTAGTGTTGCTTGCTGAGTCTTTGGACTCACTCCTTGCTTCGGCGTACAGGTGTAGTTGGTGACGTGGCACCGTTGGAGGAGATAGTGGAGACGGACTCCGAGCGCGGAGATTAGCTAGTTTTGGAGCTTCTTTGTGATTGTGTATTTCTTAGTATGTACTTTGAACATTGTATTAGAAATATCATGAAAAGGATGTATAAGTGTGGACATTATGTATTTTTACTTCAGCAATTTAAATTATGTGAACTTTTAGTTCTTTATCGTTAATTGCAAACTTCATGTATGTTAAAAGTGGATGATGAATGAATGGAGACAGTTGTCTTTTACTTTCGCTACTCTATTGTATATTCGCGTGTATCTCAGCTGTATGTATCGTTTGAGTAAATGTCCCACTGTGAGGACTCTCGCTATACCGACGTGGGTTGGTATAACCGTACCGGTATAATGAGGGTCGTCACATTATGTGCCTTGTAACATATTTGGTTGAATCAGGTTGCATTAGGCCTGGGAGCACATTTATAAGGAATTTCTAAAGGATGATGTAATAGGCTATTTTTCCAACCATAAAGATGTTTCATCAGGCCTCTCTTGACATACGTGATATTGAACACCATGATCTGCAAGTGGAATGGTCTGGTTCTCAGCAATTTGGCCAGACAGTGAAGGCCAAGTGAGATGGATCATCTCCTGGATCATAAAGCCGTTGATACTCTAAAATACATCCAATATGGTCTGATCTTATACAATTTGGCAAACCATGCTTATTATGTTGTTAGCTTGATTTTTTATCTTCCAAACCTTCTAGAACAAGGAGAGAAGACAGCAAGTCGAACCAGCATTGCACTCACGGCACAACCATTCTCATTTCTTTAATATTTGCTTATGCAGTCATTTTGGGATTTGGCTATTTTTCCTACAGTTTCCACTAGTATTAGCCAGGGAAAGCTACTTGAATCACATTAACTTTTCAATTACTAGCAACATTTTTTTGCCCTGCAAAAGTTGTCCCATTTTACTACAAACAGAAGACACTTTCTACCCTCTGTATAGCCCTTCCAACCAGGAAAAATAAGAAAAAAAAAATAAAGTAGAGAAGAAGCTTCTGGCATTGCAATTATCTTTCCATCTCTGCAGACATGAAATGACATACCATATATGTACTTTGTTAGATGATTTTTATGTGAACTCATTCTATTCAGTGCTAACTAAGTCTCTTGATCTTCATAAATCTCCAAACAATATCTTTCATCCTCTACTCAACACAACACAGGTGTTAACAAGTGATGCTAAATTTTAGGAATTTTGTTTAGATATTTCTTGTTCAGCTTTTTTAACTTAAACTAGCACCCTACATTCTGGTCAGTAGTGATTATCCCATCTTTTTCAGTGTCATCCATGTTTAGTGACAGAGAAAGTGGGAAGAAGTTAACTACCCATGTTCTGGTTTATAGATGCCTATATGAAGACTTAAATCATCATGTTTTTAGAGCGCGAGATTATCGTCCACTTTTCCTCTTTATTAGTGCTCCTCTTCTCTGATCGAGCTATATTCTCCTCAACCTCTTCTTTGTGAGTGTTTAGCATTGTTTTGCAGCACAAAACATCCCCAATTAAATAAAGCATCCCCTGAAAAATCAGGGTATGAGGTAGAGAGGATAAGAACAATAAAAAAGGAGGAAAATGGAACCAGAGAACTAAGAATTCTCCCAATTAGACAAAGCATCCCCTGAAAAATCACCTTTACCAGAACTTCCTTGATCATTCTTCCAACCAAACGAGGAATCATTACCATCATGGCCAGAATGTGAGCAGCCTTTATAATCATCTCTCCTTCCCCTTCCTTGCCAGGAACCTCTACCTCTTCCACCTCTTCCTCTTCCCTTACTTGAACCCCAACCAGCATCAGAGCAAGATCCCTTCCAATTGTGGACTTATGGTTTTCTTCTATGTTAAAAGAGAAATGCTTATTATCATATATGGGTCAGGTAGTAAAACATGGGCAACACTGATGGCTTGATATATAGGCCGCGTCGTATGCATATCATCAAACTATACATAACCTTTGAGTTAATTAATTAGGAGTACTAAACATAAGAAGAGCAGTTCGGTGACTTGATAAAGGTGTTCAGTGTAGAAGAAGTAAAGTGTGTTTTATTCTTGCCTTGTTTAGTAAGGACACCATCAATTTCTTTACTTGCCACATTCTCTCTGAGTGTTGTCGTCTACTCCATTTCTTCTGCTCAACAATAGAATCCTGCTATATTTGATTTCTGCATAGCTAGTAAGAGTGTTGTCTTTAAACTAAATAGCATCCTACTATATTTGATTTCTGCTCTTTTGAATGTGTTGGATGTTAAAAAAAAATTCATGTTTTCATCGTCTACATGTATTGCCAATTTCACATGTTACTGCATATTTTTTAGAATGTGCTATTATCTTGTCAATATTTAAATAGTTGGGTGTTGTATGTGAGCTGAGATGTGTGGATGCAACCTAACATTGCACGCATCTTAGGAGAGCGTGTTAAGCCTATGTCAATCAACCTACCCATTCAAGACATGGGGATTGATGTGCACGTTCTCATTTTGAATGATGAGAACATGTATATCTAACTCAAAGTCTTGAATTGTCTCGTTTGGACAGTCTGTAAATGTTTGATCGCACTTGTAGACACCCGTTTCTGGCCTATGAGTTGAACCACATTTCTTGTCATCTTAGTGAGCCCCTAGTTGGTCACTCACCTTGAACCCACTATTAGCCTTGCTTTGAGCCCATTAAGAAGACCAATTTCATTTAATCCTATCTATTATCCTTTTAAAGGAGTCCTGGTGCCCTAATTGCTTATCATTCTCCCATTTGATTGGCCATTTATTGAGGATAATTGATTTTCATTAACGCGGCATATCGTGGCGACACGTTCATCTTGTCGCGCCCCCTTTGGCTGTCACGACAGCCCATGCATATCCATGCATGTGGCTTCTTAGTTGCGACGCCTTCGGCCGTCGCGTTTTTCCAGGTCGCGCCTCTGCGATATGTCGCTACTACATCCGCAACAACAGCCTCCGCAACCACCTCCACTTTATCCTCCCATGGCCTTATCTCTATCCCATGCAACCTCCCAACCCCCATGGCCGCAGTTTGGGGTTGTGGGAGACTCTAGGTACCCCTTTGGACTCTCCTAATCCGAATTTTAATGGCTTTTATCCTTTATTTGGGTATTTATCATCTAAAACGAGATTTTCTCTCTGTTTTCTTATAAAAGCAAGGCCACCCCCCTTCAGAGCAGGAGAGAGCTCCGTTTTCATCCCGAAGGGCTGTCGAAATTTTTGGTGCTCTGGACTTAGCCATGCAGCCCTCCCTTGTCCTCTCCTTTCCTCACATTTTCCACCTCAAAACTTGCCCATTTTGCTCATCTATGGAGGGTGGAACGTGAGGAGGGCGATTCCCTCTTTGTTCGCAGCTTCTAAAGCACCAAGGACGCCACTTCACGCTAGGGAGTCACCCCATACGGGGCTCCTTCTTCTCTTCCATGTCATTTTACCCTTTTCATGCATGTTGTTATTTCCTTCTAGATAGGTTGCATGCTATTTTTCTCCCACGTTTTCCATTACCCTAGGGGTTTAAAAAAACACCCCAGGTTCGTTCCCCCCATGCTCCCTCTTTCTCTTTCACTTTTGGATGGATATTACGTTTAACTTGTTCTAATAGGGTTCATTTTTCTTGTTTTCTTTGTTTTTGGCAGGTACCCAAGTGAGGACTCACGAGGAGCTCTTGTCCTCTGGCCGGCCGGAGGGCAGGAAGAAGGTCCACACCAACTTCTCCCGCACTGCAGAGAACGTGACGGACTAGGGTGACGCGACATCAAGACGCGCCCTTCGTGGGCGTCGCGATATTAGCTCCGACGCGATGGGGTTCCCCGTCGCGTTACCAGTAAGTCCATTCGTTCTCTCTTCCTTTTCCTAGCTTAGTTAGCCCGTTTGATTCTCATCATATGGCAACTAGTTAGGTGGCAATCACACCCTTTTCCATGCTTCTATATTGAGTATGTGTTTACGTGTATTGAGGGAACGCACAATCCCCATGATTACACCTTTTGGCGATCACGGTGGGACCTTCAGTGCTACCCTCATCAGTATAGTTTGCTTGCCTACCATGTTTCATTGTTTGAATACCTTCCTAGAACCCTGTTAGGTGTTTGTTGTTTTGCTTGTTGGCATTTATGTTCTCTGTTAAAGACGCGGCGTATCGCGTCGTCGCGATATCTTCACGTCTTGGGTAGCCGACGTGACATAAGGTCAGTGCTTCTCCCCTTCTGTCTCCATTATTTCTCTTTTTTGGGTTCGCTTATGGCTATTCTATGCCTTTCTACCCTGTATTCTCGCGTTTTTGTGTGTTAGAATCCTGCTAGGGTTCGGGTTTTCCTTTTCCTTTTACTGCTGGCTTTTGGTTCCTATCACGTTGGCTCGTAGGGTTGCGACAATGCCGCGTCGTGGGTGAACGTCGTGTTTACAGGTACACACTTGTTTTAATATCCATGTGCCGGTTTCTGTATGATCCATGAGCTCTGCCGTGTTAATTTGGTTGCTTCATGCTTGTATTGTGTTGTAGGATAGTCTGTATGTTCTGTGTTTGCGAGTGACTACAATTCTCAGGACTCTGTTAATATCACGACGGACTGTTCGGTCGCGATAGGGTCGCGACGTATCTGGCCGCCGCGACTTTACCCGAGATATGTTAGTCACCATGTTTTGTCTTTGCTTAGACATTGCATACATTTTGGGCACCTAGGCCCGTGCATACAATACTCATCCCATTGTTCAGGTCTTCCCCCTTGGTTGAGTGAGTCCTCTCACCCGCAAGCACTCGCGGGTTGACTAGGGCCACCTTCCGAGGACCTCCGTAAGTCCCTATGACCGTACGCATGTTGCGGATCGCCGGGTAGGTTGTACCCGTTGTACCCTTAGGTTGAGCCATCCCCACGTGTGAGTTGTGTGCCATCTTTAGTCACACCGAAGGACTTGAGTTCATACCTATTAGGGTCCCGTTTGACCGAGTGATACTCCATTAATCAATCCAATTAAAGGTCAAGCATGTGCTTTAAAATTTGGGCGTTAATCATGATAACTCAAGTGCTTTTGATGCATCCCCTCTCATCTCGTAGTCCCTTCTTGTTGTGATAGAGTCTAAGCCTTGTCTAGTGTTTGTATCATCTCCCCTAATTGTCTAGGGGCAGTGCATGCGTCATTGTCTAGGTAGACCGAGTCAGCCTCCTCCGTTTGTCGTATTATATCATAATCCTCTATTCGGTATGGACCAATTCTGGGTCCTTTCCGATGATGCCTTGCCCATTGGGCTTCTTGAGGATGTGGGCCAACCCTCTACGGCCATCCTCTCCGAGCGCATTCAGCTCCCTCTCGTCATCGGGAGTCAATCCCACCCTCCTTCTCCTCCAGGGACAGACGACCCCCATTCTCAATTTAGTCAATTCCTCCCTCATCTCACCCCGGACCAAGTCCGTGAGTTCCTGGCCACTGCCAAAGGCAAGCGTCCCTTATCTCCTCCCACTCACGGTTCGGCCCAACAAGCAGCTTCCTCCGCTCCGGTTATTTCAACGCCACATGTACCCTCCGTAGTGGCAGACCCTACACCCCTCCATCTGCGGGCTATCTACTTTTCCGAGCCCAGCAATTTCCCGGTGCAGGATGTTTGGCCCAGATCACCTCCACTCTCCTCATTCTATAGGGCCGAACCCGTTCCCCTTCCCCGCGAGGGGTCTTACTCCTTAGAACACCCCCGCTCCCTCTTCCCTACTCACCATGTCTCGTCCGCCTCCGACTTACTTGTGGAGTGGACAACCATGATGAAGGAGCTCCATGACTTAAGGAGACAATTGGACCCGCGAAAAGCCGCGAACATTCCCCTTCCATCTTTTCAATACCTCCGGGTCCCACCTCAGTCAGAACTCCCTATGTTCCGGTGTTATTCTGAGGTAGAAGACCTCTATGTTCATTTGAAAGATTTTGTGTATGAGGCTGCACTGCACAAGTACGACCGCCACCTTATAGCGTACTTGTTCCGGAAATCATTGGATGGTCCGGACCTCGAGTGGTTTTATTATTTACCACCAGAGGAAGCTAAGGATTTTCATATAGTTCAAGAAAGGTTCTTACAACAGTTTCAGGATCGGGTCGGACCCGAGTACTCTTTTGTTGATCTAGTGGCTGAAAAAATAAAGCCTAATGAGGAATTTGTTGTCTATGTCGACAGATGGCATGCTTTGGCTGCTAAAGTCCGATGCCCTATGCCGAAAGAGGAGAAAGTTAAATTACTGATCTTCAATGCCACGCCCACCTACCGTGCCATTCTAGCTATGAACGACATCACTTCCATGCACCAGTTATACAGCCGAGCCCGTTTCATCCATACCCAGCTCAAGGATTCGCCCATCTATTCTATGTTTGAGGCCCCTAAATCCCGCTATCCTAAGAAACCCTAGGGACCTGTTACTGAGGGAATCCAAACCAATGAGCAGGTAAGTGCAGTGAATAACCCTCAAGGCCCGGTAGGTAGGGCACCCTTAAT
This sequence comes from Colocasia esculenta, assembly GCA_014218235.1. Taxonomy (NCBI): domain Eukaryota; kingdom Viridiplantae; phylum Streptophyta; class Magnoliopsida; order Alismatales; family Araceae; genus Colocasia; species Colocasia esculenta. The sequence continues at coordinate 168,181,681 of CM024754.1, forward strand.
CAGCAACCCCAGCAGCCATGGAATAATAGACAGCCGCCTCCTCAAAATTAGAACCCTCAGCAAGATCAGCGTCAATACAACCAAGTCCCTCCGCCCCAAAATGGCTATGTTCCTCGAAAACCTAATGGGCCCAAGAGGGCACAATACCCTCCTCTCCCAGAAAGTCTTGCTGATATATTTGCGGCCCTCATGTCTCTAAATGCTCTTAGGCTCCCTCCCGAGAAACCAAATTGGAACATGGCAGCAGACCAAACAAAGTACTGTGTGTATCATCGCCATCCAGAGCACAATGTGTCAGATTGCTTCCAATTTTGGGTCATTATATATGATCTTCATGAACAGAACCAAATTGATTGGGCCGAGATGAAGAGATTGATCCAGACACTGAGAGACCAACATGGTCAAAGACAGCAGCAGCAACAACAAAGGCGATAGCAGCCTCAGCAACAATAGTAGCAATTCCAACAGCAACCTTTTCAGCAACAACAATTCCAGCAACAGTACCAGCAATAGCAGCAACCGCAGCAACCACAGCAGCCGGCCAATGACCTCGGCATAATCTGTAACCCTATGCCGCAACATCAGCTCGCTCCGAACCCTCAACCTGCTCCACCACCTCCTCCTCCCACTCAAGTTAACCCCGTCGTCCACCATCCACCACCAGCAGCCGCGTGGTCCTACGATGATGAGCATGAAGTAGGCCAGCTTCTAGTCATTTCCCACGCCACACCTACTTCCACCACACCTACTACCATCACCTCCACACCTACCACGCCCACCGTTGCCACCCTCACCTCGCCACTCCACAACAACCCCGTCATACCGCCTGTCATCCCGTCACCTCTCAACATCCCATTCTCCCCTATGCCAGCACCCTTATTAGCCACCCCCTCCATCATTGACACCAATTCACCTCCCCTTCACCATAACCTCGCCCTACGGAGCAGGCGAATGTTCCACTGGAAGTACCCAAATGCATCCGTGTCTATTCTGGGTCAGCCGACCCAACCTTCCAACAACCAGCAGCAGCAACAAGACGTTGAGGAGATAGATCCGGTCCCGGGGACCCGTTATGATATTTTGAAGCATTTGGATCGGACTCCAGCAAAAATATCAATCCTTGAATTGATCAAAAGGTCACCAACTCACCAAGATGCCCTGAGAGCCTTCCTGCAAAGGGTCATGGTAAGTGAAGATATGAACCCGGACAACCTGCCATCTGTTCTTTCCATTGTAAACAAGGGGCCAACCAGTACTTTCACAGACGGTGAGCTGGCTCCTCCAGAGGCCAGGAGAATGCCTTTATGTGTCACCCTGACCATAAACAAAGTGGTCGTTGATGCCACGTTGATTGATACCGGAGCTTCTATAAATGTGTGCCCACTGAGTACCTTGAGATCCTGCAACATCTCCGAGCGCCGCTTGTAGCCCACTCCCACAACCATAGCGGCCTATGACAATTCCCGGTGGGCCTGCCATGGCATAATTTCTTTACAAGCAGAATTGGGCCCACTTGTCATGACAGTGGATTTCTATGTGCTTGACATTGATCCAACCTACAAAGCTATTCTGGGTTGCCCATGGATTGAGGCGTTAGGGGCAGTCCCCTCTACAGCTCATCAATGCTTGAAATTTCCATTCTAGGGTCGCATAGTCAAAGTTAAAAGTGCAGTAACTTCTCACACAGTGGAGGCCATCGAGAAAGTATTGCCATCAGTCTGGCCATCTAACAAGCCCATTATCTCGGTCCTTGATGTGAACATTCCTTGGGCTTACACATTTTCCAACAGCCGCCAGATCATATCTCCATCAGTGGCAGCTGTCAAGAAGAGCACACTCTCAAATACCAAAGGCTGGAATATCATGGTCAGAATTGGGTATCAGCCGGGAAAGGGTCTGGGTGCCCATCTTCAAGGGAGGACTCAGATCATCAATGACCCTAAGAAATTCACAAAGAGAGGTCTTGGATTCCAAGAAGGGCTCAAAACGTGGGCGACATATTCATCTACACCAAAGACAGACCAAGACCCTCTCATTTGGACACTTTATGATCATTTTGTCAGAGGGCCTGTACAGCCAGGCTACAACACTATCATGACAGAAGCACCGTTGTCCCCATATCAACTTCTGGAGGCCCAGAGGCCCAGCAAAAAGAGGAGGCTTGAAGAAACAGTGGCAGAAGAACCAAGTCTGGAAGACTTAATCTCAGCCGTTAGTTTTCTGTTCAAAGAGGACAACACCGTGCAGTCCCCAATAGCAAAAGCAGAAGAACAAGAGCTCAAAGACCTTGTCTCTGCAGTCAGTTAGTTATTCAGTGAGGACAGTATTTCATACTATCCGGCAATGGAATAGTTAGTATCAGCAATCACCACCAAGCGACAGTTGCTTGGACCTGGTGAAGATTTCAAAGTCATAAACCCCATCAACCCAACAAAGGAGTTCTGGCCAGGGTATTCCCGACCTTCTAGTCATTTTGTGTCTTCCATCCTTGTTTATAATTTCGCCTTCATCCCTTCTCCTCCTCCCCTCATCCTCCAATTCTCCCCCGACACTCTCGAAGCGTTGACCATCTCTTCCTCTTCTTTCACCATTTCTTTCGATGTCTCGATTCTGTCCATCTCCCGATGCCTTTTCTTGTAGGATAGTTATTTCTATTTTTTTTTTAGTCTAGCATGTTTAATTCAAAAACAAAAAACAAAAAAAAATGCTTACATTCCCTCTTTTTCCATCATTTGGATGGCGATCCCCGTCCTCCCTTTCTTCTCCGCTCCTGACGGTGATCCCCGTCTTTTCCTTTTTCAAGTACCAATCTCTCGCTTTCACTTCCGCTGCAATCCCTGCTTCCGACGGTGATCCCCATCACTCCGCTGCAATCCCCCGCTCCCAACGGCGATCCTCATCACTCCACTGCAATCCCCCGCTCCCGACGGCGATCCTCGTCACTCCGCTGTAATCCCCGCTCCCGACGGTGATCCCCGTCACTCCTTGCTCCCAACACTCGAACGGCAATCTCTGTCACCCCGGCTTTCCTTCTTTCTCGGCGGCGATCCCTGCCTCTCCTTCCGCGTGCAAATTACGATCCTCGCTCGCTTGACCATCATAGTCACGCTGGGCGATCTGGGTGAGGGGCCTTCTGCTCCCCAACACCCCAACTCCTCTACGGACACCCTGAGCTCGGGTGGTCTATCCTTGCCTCCAGTCCCATCGGAGGATCTGTGCGGCTCTGCCACACATGTCTCTTTCCCTTCCAATAAACCTCTGGACACTCCTCTAGAGCCTCCTGTAAATATCAGCCCTAGGTTAGTTTCAAGGGTAGAATCTAGTAAGCCCCCATCCCCGACTAGGAAGAGCAAGGGTAGTGGCATACCCCGTAGGTATTTGTTAGATCTGGCGCAAAGGTGTGGCGCTCTTTTAGCTGTTGAAGAGTTTGCCCAAGAAGCAATGGTTTTGAATATAGAAGCTCAGCGCGAAGAGGAAGGGCTAGATGATGGGTTTGGAGTATATGAAATCTTAACTGAGGAAGACCCAGTGGATGAAGAAGAGGGTGAGATAGAGGATGCTGCCGACATGTATGCAAGCGGCATGAGAAGATTTGACGAGCCTACATCGGCAGTGGACGAGCCCACCAAAGAGGTAAATGTTGGAACAGAAGAAGACCCCCAGTCTCTTGACCATAGCTTCCAGTCTCCCTCCCAAGGAAGAAGAGACGCTCATAGAAATGCTAAGGGAATTCAAGGATTCTTTTGCCTGGTCGTACGATGACATGCTTGACATTGACCCTGAATTGGTGGAACATAGGTTAATTTTGAAGCCAAGGGGTAGTGGCCGTTAAGCAAAAATTGAGACGATTCCTCCCCCACATTGCTTTAAAGATGGAAGAGGAGATTGATAAACTACACAAGGCCAAATTCATCCGTGTAGTGTTCTATCCGTTGTGGGTGGCCAATATAGTCCCGGTAATGAAAAAGGACGGAAGGGTGCGAATTTGCATAGACTTCCAGGACTTGAATAGGGCATGTCCAAAGGATGATTTCCCTTTACCTCATTTGGATGTGTTGATCGACAACACTGCTGGGTATGAAACTCTATCATTCATGGATGGGTACTCAGGCTATAATCAGATTCGTCTAGCCCCAGAGGACCAAGAGAAAACTTCCTTCACCACACCCTGGGGAACTTATTGCTATGTGGTCATGCTGTTTGGATTGAAGAATGCTGGCGCCACTTATCAAAGGGCAATGTTAGCTATCTTCCACGATATGTTTCATATAGATGTTGAAGTGTATGTGGACGATATTGTGGTGAAGTCTCGGACTCGAAGAGAACACTCCTCCGTGCTTGCCAAAGTGTTCCGCCACGCACAAGAATATCAATTGAAGATGAATCCAAAGAAGTGCGTGTTTGGGGTTTCTTCAGGAAAATTGCTAGGGTTCATAGTCAGCAAACGGGGGATTCAAATAGACCCACACAAGGCCAAGGCAATCAATGAGATGCCTCCTCCTAAGAATATATCTGAGCTTCGAGGTTTGATTGGTCGACTTCAGTTCATAAGGAGATTCATATCTCAGCACTCCCAAAGATGTCGGCCTTTCTATGAACTGTTGAAAGGAGGGGCTAAATTTAAATGGAACGCCAAATGTCAAGAAGCCTTCGATGAACTCAAGAGTTATCTCATGAATCCGCATGTGTTGCAGGCGCCTGTCCCTGGGAAACCCTTAATCCTATATATGTCTACAATTAAGGACTCCTTAGGAGCTGTCCTTGCACAACATGATGACTCTGGCAAAGAAAGGGCAGTCTATTACCTATCTAGCTCTTCAATCCTTCCGAGCTCAAGCTCACCACAATGGCGAAAACATGTGCAGCGCTAGTATGGGTAGTGCAGAAATTGAAGCACTACTTCCTAGCCCATAGAGTGAGTTTGATTTCTAGAATGGATCCTATTAGGTATCTCCTGGAGAAGCCAGTCCTCGCCGACAGATTGGCGCGTTGGTAGAGCTTCCTGTCTCAATTCGATATCACCTTTGTAGTCCAGAAGGCTATTAAAGGGTATGCCATTGCTGAGCACCTTGCTCACCTTCCTCTTCCTCACAGTGACAAGGTTCAAGAGGATTTCCCTAATGAAAACCTGTCACTCATCTCTCGCAATTCCTTCTGGTCACCACTTTGATAGAGCTCTCAATTCTAGGGGACGGGCCATAGGTGCTGTCTTGCTCACCCCAGAAGGGATCACCATTCCACTTGCATATCAACTCTAGTTTCCTGCCACCAACAATGTCTCCGAGTATGAAGCTCTCCTAGCTGATCTTAAGCTTGCCCATCTTTTAGGCGCGTGCCATCTCAAGATCATAGGAGACTCTCAGCTCGTTCTTCGGTAGGTCCTTTCTACCTAACGTACTCGTGACACCAAGCTCAAGCCTTATCAAGATCTAGTCACACTCCTAGCCAAGCAATTCCGCAAACTCATCTACATTCACACTCCTCGCTCTCAGAATATCCTGGTCGATGCACTCGCATCCCTGGCCTCATCTCTCTCTTTCCCTCTTAGCCGCAGTGCTGAGACAATCACTGTTCAAAGATTAGAAGCTCCCTCCACTCAGGACCCTTGGTTCAATAACCTTAGGAGCTCTTTAGTCTTAAAGGTAGAGAGAAGAGAAGCAAATGAAGTAATGCTTATAGAGCTAGGAGAAATGATGGCAGAAGAAAGGCCATGGTACCATGAGATTGAGTTGTATTGCAGAGATGGTACCTTCCCAGAAGAAGCAGAAGCAGAGGATAGAAGAGCCATCCGTAGAGCAGCGTTAAGATATACCATTGTTGGAGAAGTGCTGTACAGGCGCGCTCTAAATGGAATGCTCCTCAGATGTTTGTCGGACGAAGAAGCCTAGAAGGTAGTGGAAGGAGCCCACTCTAGTGAATGTGGAGGGCATGTGAATAGCCAAATGTTGGCTAAGAAGATTCTTAGGCAGGGCTATTACTGGCCAACCTTAGAAGAAGACTGTGCCATCTACGTCCGTAGGTGTGTCAAGTGCCAGCTCCATGCCGATAACATCCATGCTCTGTCCTCTTCTTTGCATCCACTATCTTCTCCTTGCCTTTCTCCATGTGGGCCTTTGATATCATTGGACCCCTGGGTGATCCTAATGCTCAAGTAAAACAAAAATCTTTCATCCTTACTGCTACTGAGTATTTCACCAAGTGGGCCGAAGCAAAGGCATTTGCAGAAATCAAAGGCTCGACCGTATGCAGATTCATCATGAAGAACATCATCTCACAGTTTGGAGTGCCAAGTGGCTTCGTCACCGACAATGGACCCCAGTTTATATCGCAAGAACTTCAAGACCTATGTAAGAAATTCAACATTTCCTTGCATCATTCATCTCCATACTATCCGCAGGGCAACGGCCAAGCTGAAGCCACAAACAAAATACTTTTGAAAATTTTAAAGAAAACTTGTGAGTCTCATAAGTTCGCTGATTGGCCTGAAAAACTGATTGAGGCTCTATGGGCTTATCGTACCTCCGTCCGCACGCTCACCGGGCAAACTCCCTTTTCACTTACTTATGGGATGGAGGTGGTTTGTTCACATGAGATCCTTATTCCTTCGCTAAGAGTTCAGCTGGACAAAGAACTTAATCCCGACGAACATCGAGAGGCATTGCTTACACAGCTGGAACTCCTAGATGAACGGCGTTTGGCTGTAGCCGATCATGTGCTTTCTTATCAAAATAGACTCTCAAGATCTTTTCAAAAGAAAGTTATTTAACACAAATTCCAAGAAGGAGACATGGTTTTGAAGCGAATTTTCATAAAACCTGGAGGTCCTAGGTCAAAATTGCAACCAAACTGGGAAGGGCCGTACGTTGTTAAGGAAGTGTACCCTGGAAACGCGTACAGGCTAGTCAATGCCGATGGTGAGCAGATTTCTCACCCGTGGAATAGGCTGTATCTTAAAATATTCTACCCTTAATAAAAGGTTTTCAATAACGACATCGTTTTGCAAAAGAATGTTAGTAGCTATATGTCTTACTCCCTTTCATTTGTTGTCAAACGACCCTTATGCTCAGTCACACACACCACACGGCAACACAAGGCTAATTTATCTTTAGTTGATAGTGTTCCTGCCTAGCCCTAGTATGGGGTACGAAGGTCAATTGTCCTCTTGCTCGGACAGGGTCTAGGGGCAGAAGGACACTAACTTGAGGACTTGGCAAGGTGTAGTGCATATGTATGAAGTCTCAAAGAGAGACAGTCTGTTCAAAAGGAAGAAATAAAAGAAGAGTAAAGATAAAATTGATAAGAATATGAAGCAAAAATTTTGAAAATAGGGGCATGTCAAAGAGTGGCAGTATAGTTCCCCGCAGGACGCCCTTGAGCCCAGTCGTACGCATGCCTCAGACAAGATAATGACCACAAAGTCTCTGGACAACATATGAATTCCATATGAGATACACCTTTGCAAGTTATACAAGTCAGTCTCCCAAGCACCAAGTCCAAGTCTTGTCTCCTTTAAGTCTTCTTATCCCCGCTTATGACCGAAGAACCCCGTACCTGGTCTATGTTGAAACGCTAATGACTAGGGTCAAGCAGCCATAGGGAAACCAAGAACAAATACACACTGCACATAGAGGATGTTTGGCAAACATAAGAGAGGAGTAAGATCCATAGCCCATCACTCAAGAGCAAAAGATGTCGTTATTAGAAAACCCCAAAAAATCCCAAAAAATCAGAAAACCCCAAAATAAAAAAAAAATCAGAAAACCCCAAAATCTTTAAAAAAATCAGAAACCTCAAAATCCAAAAAAATCAGAAAACCCCAAAAATCAAAAAAAAATCAGAAAACCTCAAAATCCAAAAAAAAAATCAGAAAATTTCAAATTCTAAAAAACAAAATTAAAATTCTAAAATCTCAAAAAAAACTGTGTGTACATATCGCTTTCCTTTTGCATGCATTATTTTTATTTATTTATCGCCTATTTGAATAAGGCTCAGCCCCTTGACAATTACGAAGTCAAAATCATTTTTTTTACTTAACGCAAGGGGCTGGGCCAAAGAACATATCTAACTTGTTTTGTTAAGTGTACAGGGACAGGGAATTTTGGAGCAAGCACATCTCTGTACCCGAGGTACTCTCGTTCTCTCCCTCTCTCTCATGTTCGTATCTCGTCTCACACTCGTGTCAATTGTAAGTTCATTCATTTCATAAACATTGACATAAAGTAAAAAAAAATCCACTGAGTGATAAGTCATATGTACAATGATAAGGGGAGGTGGCTTACAAGCTCCTCACTGTCCACCACCACTCTCCCCAGATCCCTCCTGTCTCTCTGGAGGTGGTGGCATCTCTCCACCACCCCTACCACTCTGGGCGCTCGCCTCGCCATGACAGCGTCTATCCTCCTCCTCGTTCCTCCTTCGACTGGAGGAACCTGCTAGATACTGTCTGACGGAGGCACCACTCGCCCTGGTCACACCTATCCTACTCCTACTCCTACTCCAAGCCGCTTGGCCTAGGGTCATCACTAGACCCCGAAGCTCGTCTATCCTAATCTGCTGCGCCGTCACCTCGGTACGCAGCCTTGCCATTCTGTCTGGTCCACTGACGACCCCTGCACCCGCAGTGTCACCAGCTCCCGTGTCGTCTCTGCCACCAGTAGCTCCGCTGCCTCCGCCTGGATGCGCAGTCGGTCCCTCTCGCCCGTGGCGGCATCGACCTGTCCCTGAAGCTGGGATGCACAGTTGGTGGCGGTCCTCAGCTCCCTCTCCTGCAGAAAGAAGAGTCAAGTTAGTGCCAAGTATAAATAATTTCTCAATGTGTAATCACTATCTTACTTACTTGTTCCTAATTGCGGCTGCTAGTCGGTCTGCCAGATCCGACTGAGAGCCCTCCGCTGCCCTGGAAGAGGAGGCACCGGCCGCTGCTACTCTCCTCACTCAGTCCAGCTCCCTCTGCTGCACGTACAAAACACATCAGTCTAATCAGCTAAAGTACCGAAGGCTGAGTAAGTACTCACCAGCTCCTCCGTCTCCTTCTGGGCTGCCTCGCGGTCCTGCACTGCTAAGTGCAGTAAGGCCCGGAGGGAGGCAATCTCTCCAGCCACGTCCACCTGCAAGTTATTTCTAACCCATTAGCTCAATCCCATAAGAAGCAGATCACAATGTCAGGGTTTAGAAGTCTTACCTGTCGTCGAGTGCCCTTATAGACCCTCGCCCCGTACTTTAAGGCAAATGCCTGAAGGTACGTGTCGTCTGTGGTGGCGCTGGACTTGACCTGCTTTCCTCGACGCTCCCAATTTATGATCTGTTCCTTGGCATGCACACGCCAGTCGGTGGTGTCATGGAGTCCCGGAAACTCCGAACGGGCCTGGGGTCCGGTCTCAGCTAGGGAACTCCACCGCACTCTGGTGAAGGTCGAGCGACCTCTGGGATAGATACAAGTTGTCCCTCACCTCCTTCCTCCAAATATGGCTGCCACACCACCTGCACATCAAAGCACATCTGATTAGTTACTAAGTAGTTAATTCAAATCATTGAACTTAGAGAGAAAGGTTAGATTGCTTACATCCAGGTGAGGGTAGATGTCCAGGGCATCCTGAATGGACGATAGCTGATCAACCAGGGTATGTGTGTCACAGCGCGAGTCCCAGCGTCGGGCTATGGGCACCAGGCCCAGTCGTGCCAGGATCCCTCTCCTCAAGCCAGGGAGGTGAAGGTAGGTCCAAACCTGCAAAAGTGTGAAGACAGCTAGATTTTCAATTCATGGCAAGTACAGTAAGTAAAGGAGTGAAAGGGTAGAAGAGTACCTGGAGAAAAGGAAGAAGCCGCTCGTGGACGTATGTCGCTCGGAGGCACCCAAACTGTCGAACTGATGTGCTAGAAATGCAGCCCCCCACGCATAGTCACCTACCTCGTCCAGGTCCTTCAGGAGAGGCAGGAACCGGCAGTGGACTGCGTCACCTCTCGTGGCAAATAGAAGTATGCCCAAGAAGAGGATGAGAAAGCGACGCAAGTCCAGGTCTGCCTCTGCCCCTGGCTCCTCCGCTAGCACCACCTGACACCCCCTGGTCAATCTCTGCAACTGCCCGTCCGCTGTCTCTCCCACCTACTTCCCCATCTCATAAAGTCCCAGGCTCTCCTGCAACTCACCCCTGGAAAGAAGGGAAGACCTCTGCTCTACTGTCAATCCTAGGAGTCGGCGGGCTAGGTCTCGGTAACAGGGGTAGGTGAACCCACTCACAGGCCGCCCATATACCTTCAATCCTGTGATCTGGCTCACGTCCTCTAGACTGAGGATCATATGACCGCATGGGAATACGAAGGCAGTCGCCTCCGCATCCCACCTGCTGCGCAGGGCCTGGGTGAGCGCAGGGTCTGCCCTCATCCTGTCCATACGGAGTACCTCACCAAACCCCATCCCCTCCAACCTCTCTCTCTGGAAGGCTGGGAAGGCTAGGTAGATGGCTAGCACTAGCAGTCAAGAGACCCGGGCCCTCATTTCCCCCTGCAAGCACAATTTAGTCAAAGATCAGTTTAAACTTTCTCCAGTTTGGACTCTCGGCTGAGGTTGCGGCAGCCTAATGGGTCGCGACACTGTCGCGACGCCCCGATGCGCTGCGACATGGTCGCGCCCCTATATTGGACTGCGGCCATGTCGCGACGGCCTTGGCCTCCGTGACAAAGTCGCACCTTGTTGACCCGTCGCGACATCTGATGTCGCGACGGGCCGACCCGTCACGTTCTCAGACGTAGACCGGCCGGAGTTTCCTTCGTCCGGTGGTCATTTTCTTGGGCATCACGCCCTACATAGAGCTCTCTATGGTCTTTCCCATCCATGCACATGTTCAAAATCCAAGGCTAGGGTCTCGATTACTTACCGTCTTCATCGCTTGCTCCCGGGCCTGCCTCGCCGCTTCGTGGTCGATTGTCGGGACTTCCTCCTCCTCCATCTCAACCTCCGGCATGTGTTCCTCCACCGGAGGTGCCTCCTCATGCTGCCGTGAGCCCCTCCTTGTCGCGTCCCTCTTCTCCTTCCTCCTCGAGGAGCCCGCGCCACTGTCACCTCCTCCTTCCATTGTGTGTGAGAGGGAGATTTAGGGGTTTAGAGAGGAAAGAGAGAGTGAGTAGGAAAGCAAGAGGATGAGAGAGTCGGGGAAGGAAATCGTCGGGTGTGCTTGAAAATTTTGGACGCGCAAAGGAGGGAGAAGAGGGCTTTTGGCATTTTGAAATTCTCGGTTGAAGACGCAACGCAGCGGGACGTCGCGTTCATGTCGCGTTGCCCAGATAAGCCGCGACGGTGTCGCGACCTCCCACCGCGGCGCGACTAGAAGGCGACCTCTCTTGCGTTGCGTCATAAACAGAACCTTGAGCAAACAGGATAAAATCTGATTTTGATTCATTCAATCCTTCAGTACATTGTCTAATCACTCTTACATTCAAATCAAAAGCACTATTCTGCCCTAACTACCACCTGATATCAATGCCTACATCAATCTAATCACTCTCAAGCTACCGATGCTGCTGGGCGGATCTCCTTCAGCGCCTCGAGGTACACCCAAATCACATCTTCATCTTCCACCACCTCTGCCTGTAGAAGACTCATGGCACATCCCTCCCAGTGGATGATGGCACTCTGTACATCCCGCTTATCCTGATCATCGTCCATCTTCCGTATCTAAATGGTCGGATAGTGTGAGAGCAAGGGAACCACCGTGCGTGTTGCCCTGCACTGAAGGTAGCAATGGTCCGGGTTGTAATGGACCAATGCTTCATTGCCCAGGAGCCGAAGTGCTAGCTCGGGGCGTTGTGGGAGGTGGATCATCCGGTTGTGGAAGAAGCGAGGATGCATATCAAACTTCGCCACGGTCATGTTCTTGAAATAGTCACGCCAGCCTTGCAATCTTTTACCAGTGCTGTCTTGCACCACGCCTGTGGTGTCACATAGAGTGGTCCACCCACAAAAGCTAAAGGGTGATGTAGCATGGTCTTGCACTCAGTGGAGAGAGTGTCCATCACTCTGAATTGAATGTGCATGCCCATCTAGAGCTCGAGGGCGATGACGGAGCCGTAGAAGGGACCTCCAGTAGCTGCAGAGGAGAGACCAGCGTATAGATAGCCAAGAACAGCTTGACCAATGCTCATACCTTCCGAGAGGGAGTCAATAATGCTCAGGTTGGCAAAGGAGATGACGCCGTCTTTTGCCGGGAAGAGAATGACACCACAGATGCAGATGGCAGTGGCCTTGGCAATGGCAAGGTGATTCCCAGTCTTGCACTTGCACTGGGAGATGATCCACTGGGCGATTGGAAGGAGATGTACATGCGTCCAGCTAGTCATGCTATGAAGATCGGTCTTCTTAGTAGTAATCTCCCCAAGTATGCTCCATGCGTTGATTGGCACCACAGTGTAAGAAAGGAATGCTTCTCCCCCCTCTGGTACCTCGGGAGACCCAGCATCAGCTCGAGCTCTTCTAATAAAATAGTCGCCTCAAATCCCAGAAAGATAAAAGTGTGCGTCTGAGAGTGCCACAGCTCCGCCATGGCTGTAAGGTTGTCCCACACATGCACAATCTTGTGATATTATTTGGCGAGGACAAGCACGCTGGACAGACCCCACTCCCGCAAATGATGGGTGGATGCAAGCGGTAGTAAGTCGACCATGGGAGCTAGCCAAGGCACTTTTGAAAATCTCCTATGGCCTGGAAGAATCTGACATGGACAAAAGAGAGGGAAGGTTGATAGTGGAAGAAAAAAATAGAGAAGAAGAAATTGAAGAGAGAGAAAGAAGAACTAGAGAGAAAAGAGCTGCTTACTTGAAGACTTGGGCGTGTGCATATGTGCCCAGGCACGGAGGAGAGGCGCTGGAGCACGGCGTGGGACCCTTGGGCCGCCCTTGGTCCTGCATAGGGTGGGATGTCATCTTGGAACGCAGAAAAAGACCTCTTCATGGTTGTAGGAGAGAGAAAATAAAGAAAAATCTGGGTGAGAGAGAGAGTTGTGGGATTAACTCCCCTAAGCAGCCCTATTTATAGAGTTCTAGGGGGGCTAAGCCAAGCTAATCTCGTACCTAGGAGATAGAGTCACAGTAGGGTGGGTTTAGGAGTCCTAGTGTGAGTCTATATGTCCTTAGGTTGAGGATAAACATAAATTTTCTGAGTTTATCGCTTCTGTCGGTATCGCAGCACCGCGATACGCCACGTTCAAGTAGCGACATGGCGGGACGTCACGATTACGTCGCGGTCCCCATGGGCATCGCCTCTCTATCTTGTGTGTTATTTTGAGGTCTGTGTATAGTTTGTTGCTTATTTGATTGTATTATGTATATATGTGTCGTTGTGCTTGTTACTTTGTTTTATTAATTTAAAAAAAAATCATCAGAAAACCAGAAAACCAAAAAAGTGGTCGTCACAGGTAAGTCAGGTAAGTATTTCTACCCCTATTCCCTTGCATTACTATATGATATTCTACTTATTATATCGTTTCAAGGACCGGCTGGTTCTCAATGTGTTCTGGGATTTGAGTTCCCCTTTACCAAAAACGGTGATAATCTAGGTACACATTGTTAATCGTTGGATAGGCCGTTAATTTAGGTAAGTCTGGGAACGACAGATTCAGGCCTACACTGCGGTTGCAGGTAGTCTCTTGACCCATTCTTGTCTGGTTTAGCAATATTATCCTTGATATATTTTCTATTTTTCCTTTCTTTGCATTTGTTTTTATGATTTCTTTTCCTTTAGCCCAGCATGCATCATGTAGGACTTTGAGCTTTCACGTCTCATCCCTGGCAAATGGTGAGCCCTTGTTGAGTGCCAAACCATCCTTCATATTCAAACAAGAAATCTCATTCCACTCTGAATCGGAAGGTTTGCCTCCGAGTGAGTTGTTCTTACCAGTCTGTCAAGAATTTCCCTGTCTGGATTCTCTATCCAATTTTCGTCTTGTCCCTTTAATCCGTTTTGGTTGTGAACCGCTCCCAGGACAGAGTCATGAGTTACCTTCCTGGCACGCACATGTCCCTCCAAAATGAAACATGCAGGCCAATCAGCTAGGGTACCTCACAATCGAGGGGTTGATCGTCCTTTTCTTTCCTCCTTCTCGTCCAGACTCATGCTTTTCTTTGCATTCTGCTCGAGCAACTAACTCGGGGCTTTCATGAAGATTCCAATTGCTTGTTGGTTAGGTCGGGTGTCTCTTTACCTTGGCTCCCCACTTTTCAGTCCACTCCGCATCATCTCTGCTTCGCCGTCACTTTATGACACCTCCGCTACACTCCCACTACGCTCCCTTGCAAAGTGGAAGCCAAGGAGAGGCAATCTGTAGACACCTATTTCTGGCCTATGAGTTGAACCACATTTCTTGTCATCTTAGTGAGCCCCTAGTTGGTCACTCACCTTGAGCCCACTATTAGATTTGCTTTGAGCCCATTAAGAAGACCAATTTCATTTAATCCCATCTATTATCCTTTTAAAGGAGTCCTTGTGCCTTAATTGCCTATCATTCTCCCATTTGATTGGCCATTTATTGAGTATAATCAATTTTCATTAACGCGGCATATCGTGGCGACGCGTTCATCTTGTCGCGCCCCCTTTGGCCGTCACGACAGCCCATGCATATCCATGCATGTGGCTTCTTAGTCGCGACGCCTTCAGCCGTCGCGTTCTTCCAGGTCACGCCCCTGCGATATGTCGCGACTACAGCCGCGGCAACAGCTTCCACAACCACCTCCACTTTATCCTCCCATGGCCTTATCTCTATCCCATGCAACCTCCCAACCCCTATGGTCGCGGTTTGGGGTTGTGGGAGACTCTAGGTACCCCTTTGGACTCTCCCAATCTAAATTTTAATGGCTTTTATCCTTTATTTGGGTATTTATCATCTAAAACGGGATTTTCTCTCTCTTTTCTTATAAAAGCAAGGCCACCCCCCTTCAGAGCAGGAGAGAGCTCCGTTTTCATCCCGAAGGGCTGCCAAAATTTTTGGTGCTCTAGACTTAGCCACGCAGCCCTCCCTTGTCCTCTCCTTTCCTCACATTTTCCACCTCAAAACTTGCCCATTTTGGTCATCTATGGAGGGTGGAACGTGAGGAGGGCGATTCCCTCTTTGTTCGCAGCTTCTAAAGCACCAAGGACGCCACTTCACGCCAGGGAGTCGCCCCATACGGGGCTCCTTCTTCTCTTCCATCTCATTTTACCCTTTTCATGCATGTTGTTATTTCCTTCTAGATAGGTTGCATGCTATTTTTCTCCCACATTTTCCATTACCCTAGGGGTTTAAAAAAACACCCCAGGTTCGTTCCCCCCATGCTCCCTGTTTCTCTTTCACTTTTGGATGGATATTACGTTTAACTTGTTCTAATAGGGTTCATTTTTCTTGTTTTCTATATTTTTGGCAGGTACCCAAGCGAGGATTCATGAGGAGCTCTTGTCCTCTGGCCAGCTGGAGGGTAGGAAGAAGGTCCACACCAACTTCTCCCGCACTGCAGAGAACGCGACGGACTAGGGCGACGCGACATCAAGACGGGCCCTTCCCGGGCGTCGCGATATTAGCTCCGACGTGACGGGGTTCCCTATCGCGTTACCAATAAGTCCACCAGTTCTCTCTTCCTTTTCCTAGCTTAGGTAGCCCGTCTGATTCTCATCATATGGCAACTAGTTAGGTGGCGATCACACCCTTTTCCATGCTTCTATATTGAGTATGTGTTTGCGTGTATTGGGGGAACGCACAATCCCCGTGATTACAGCACTTAGGTGGTTAATTACTATATGTGTTGTGTTGTTTCTCAAAAATTTCAGTTGCGTCTTCTCACTCCTCTCTGATATACCTTTATTGATTTTTATTATTTTATTAACCACTTACTAGTAAGAGTTTAAGAAAATTTCTTAATCAATAAATATGTTATGGTATATCAAGAGGTATGGGGAGATGCTGCCGAAACTTTTAGCAAATAACACAACACATATAGTAATTAATCGTGCGATCAAACCTTCACAGATGGGTTAAAAAGTGAAAATCTAAATAATATTTCTTTCTTATTTAATATGGCAGAGATGGACGATGTGAGGAAAGGGTTGGATTTTTTTTTTTGTTAAACATGTTAAAGTTTTGTGTGTTAACATTTAATTCGCACAGGAAAATTGTCTGAAGATCGTTCATGGATGTACCGTAGAGTAGTTGATCAGGTGGTGTCTACGTAATTTAAAAATGGAGTTGAGAGATTCATTCAGTTTGCATTAAGAAATCCTATTGAAGCTGTAGATTGTGAGGGTCGTATCCGATGTCCTTATGTAGTCTGTAAGAACTTAAAGTGGCTTACAACATGATGATCAGTCCATCCCCATATAATTCTATTTAATTATATACAATTTTGGTGATTAACAAAACCTCAACAATTATTTTCTAACAATCTTTTATGAAGTTCATCCACAGGGAATAAGTCAAACCTAATCTGTAAGTAATCCTTACACTGTATCATTTAAAGTTCAGAGCATGCATTTCTTCTAAGTACACATCGATTTTTCTTGTAGATCAATGATTTCCCTTATAGCATGAACGATTCTATAGCTCAACGATTTCATCTTATAACAATTTGATAAGTGAGCATGAACGATTCTATCGCTCAAAAATTTCATCTTATAACGATTTGATAAGTGAGCATGAACGATTCTATCGCTCAACGATTTCATCTTATAACAATTTGATAAGTGAGCATGAACGATTCTATTGCTCAATGATTTCATCTTATAATGATTTGATAAGTGAAACAACGATTTCGGTTTCACAATGATTTGTTAAGAGAAACATCGATTTCGATCTCACAATGATTTTGTAAGTGAAACAACGATTTCAATCTCACAACGAGTCGTTAAGAGAAACAACAATTTCGATTTCACAACGATTTGTTAAGTGAAACATCGATTTCGGTCTCATATCGATTTCATAAGTGAAAACAATGACTTGACTCTTATAATGATTTCATAAGAAAAAACAACGATTTAACTGTGATATCGATTTCATAAAGAAAACAACGATTTGCTTATATTTACTTGTACAACGATTTACTTATATCTTTACAATGATTTTCTTGTACAACGATTTACTTGTACAACGATTTGCTTGTACAACGATTTGCCTATATCTTTACAACGAATTGCTTGTACAACGATTTGCTTATATCTTTATAATGATTTGCTTATACATCGATTTGTTTATGTTTGAACAACGATTTGCTCAAACAACGATTTGTTTATGTTTGTACAATGATTCTCTTGTACATCGATTTGCTTATGTTTGAACAACGATTTGTTTATGTTTGAACAATGATTTGCTCAAACAATGATTTGTTTATATTTGAACAATGATTTGCCTATATTTGTATAACGATTTGCATAAACAACGATTTCATAAGTTGAACAACTATTTCATTGTCATAACAACTTCATGGATTACATTGATTTCATATATGATATTCAAATATATTTTCAGATATTGTGAAAGTCAAAGTCTTCCCGTGTGCATCACTTGTATCCTGCATTTGTTATGTCTATACACACTTCTGCATGTCATCTATCTAAATGCATTCTATTCCTATGTGTCTATAGCAAACACTTTTCAGGATAGCAGAATGGCATTACTATTTTGGTGTACGTTCTTACTGCATGGTTTCTAACGTTGACTGACAAGCATAGAGACAGTCTAGCTATCTATGGTTTGGCATTTATTATGTGCAGGTCTCTGACAGCACAAGATCTTACAATGTTGGACAACTAGAAGTGAAGGATATATGGATAAATCTTCTCTTTGCATGCATGGCTCCAGAGCATTAAATGACTGCAAGCTTACCTGTCGTACACGATGGACCATGCAGTCTAACGAGTATTCAACCTAGAGACAACGACCATTTCAACGGCTATATTCTCAAGAGAAGATATATAGAGCACTGAAGACTCCCAGTTCGACAATTTGAATTTTTATGTGATAGAGTCTTCAAAGAATTCCTCAACGAACAAGAAGAGGGTCTGCTTCATTCCATCATTTTTCTGTAGCTCTTAGCTCTCGATCCTTCTTTCTTAACCTTGAGAGAGCTGTTGTAGTTCTGAGAGATTTTCTAGTACAAATCTTTTCTCTCTCAGACCTTGCCTCTGATCAGGCATTTGTTGTAAGCTTGGTCTAGGGGCCATTTACTTTTATTCACATCTGTTGTGAAGTTCCTCTTTGGGTTGTGAAGAGAAGACCTGTTGGAAACAGGTGATTTGTATTCCCTTCGTTAAGGAAGGAAGACCTATGTATCAGGGTGGTTTGTACCTCTTCAGGGTTAGAAGAGAAGGCCAGCTGTGGCTGGATGTGTAAGGGTCCTTAAGGGGGACAGTACCCTTAGTTAGTGAAATCCCAAGTTGTTGCTTAGGGACTGAACATAGGACTCCTTGGGATAGGAGGTCTGAACCAGGATAAAAATCTTCTATGTTGTGTGCTTGTGTGCTTATTTGTTTTTTGTCTTCCTTATCACTAACACTAACAATCGAACATAGTGTTTTTCTGTAAAAGCTTCTTGTTGACAAGTGTTAAGTCTAAAAGAATTTTAAATCCCATTCACCCCCCTCTGAGCTTGCTAGCTGGGCAACAAGTGGTATCAGAGCCAAGTCTCTTCGACAAAGAAGATCTCGTGATCTTAAGAGCAAAGATAAATGGCAGCTCAAGGGTATGCAGAAGGTCAGTCAGTCAACCAACCCCCTCTATTCGATGGAGAAGATTACAACTACTGGAAGACCAGAATGGAGTTCTTCCTGCAAGGTCTCGATTTTCAACTCTGGTCCATCATTGAAGAAGGAGATCTAGTGGTTCTAAACAACAGAGAAAATTGGACATATGATGATAAGAGGAAGATCTCTCTAAACTGCAAAGCTAAGAGTATATTATGTTGTGCTCTTAGTAAGAAAGAGTTTAATAGAATTTCAGCATGCAAATCAGCAATGAAAATGTGGGAGAAACTCAGAATCACATATGAGAATAGACAAAGTCAAGGAAACAAGGATAGACATCTTAGTAGCTCAGTATAAGCGATTTCAAATGCAGCCAAGAGAATCAATTACACAAATGTACAGTAGATTCACATATATTACAAACGGTTTGGCTGGTCTTGGAAAGAACTACGATATGGGAGATATGGTAAGAAAGATATTGAGATCTCTACCAGCCTCGTGGACTCCAAAGGTGACAACCATAGAAGAAGCAAATGATTTAAGAAGGATGTCACTGGAAAAGCTTGTTGGGTCACTAATGGCCCACGAAATAAATATGGAAAGGCTTGGGGAGTCCTCCAGCAGAAAGAAGCACAGCAACGCTCTCAAAACTGCAGAAGGCACATCTGGTGATGAATCAGATGGTGATGAAAGCATTGGGAGCAGTGAAGATAAAGAAGCTTTTCTATCCAGAAGATTGCAGCATTAACTTGCCAAGAAAATGTATCAGTCTAGAAGAAGATACTTCAATAAGGGAAAAGACTTCAAGAAACCTGAAGTTAAGGATGCCAAGAAGTCGGAACCCATTTGCTACGAATGCGAAAAGCCTGGACACATCAAGGCAGAGTGTCCAAAGCTGAAAAAGATGGAGTTCAGAAAGAAGGACAGCTCCAAGAAATTCAAAAGGTACAAAAAGAAAGCCATGACAGCTGCTTGGAGCAACGACAGTGACTCGGACAGCGAGTCAAGCTCTAGTGAAGAAGAAGAAGAAAAGGCCAACCTGGCCTTCATGGAAAATACTGATGACAAGGGAAGCCTTAGAGCATAAAAGTGGTACCTGGACAGCGAGTGCTCAAGGCACATGTCAGGTAACAGAAAGCTATTCTCGCACATCAAAGATGAAGAAGGCATAGTGACTTACGGCGACAATGAAAAGGGTACAGTGATCGGCTATGGTTCGATAGAAACTCAAGGCAGAATTCTTATAGAAGATGTGTTATGCGTTAAAGGTCTTAAGCATAATTTGATCAGTATCAGCCAACTGTGTGACAAGGGTCACCAAATTAGGTTTCAAGAGTCAAAGTGCATAATTATGAAAGATGGTGTAACTGTGTTCGAAGCCTGCAGAGAAAAGAATCTATGTGTGCTTCATCTAGAAGAGTTAAAAGATCAGGATGTATGCCTTGCAACAAACAAAGATCAATCAGCTAAACTATGGCATAGAAGATTGGGTCACTGCAGTTTGGATGGAATCAGAAAATTGATCAAGCAAAATCTAGTGGAAGGTTTGCCCAAAATAAGCTCAAAAATAGAAGGTGTGTGTGAACCTTGTGCAAAAGGGAAACACACAAAATCATCTTTCAAGTCAAAGACAGTAGTAACCTCCTCCAAACCATTAGAGCTACTGCATATGGATTTATTTGGGCCGATGAGAACTACCAGCCTTGGAGGAAAGACTTTTGGATTCGTAATAGTGGATGACTATTCAAGATTCACATGGGTATCTTTCTTAGAGCATAAAGATGACACCTTCGATAGTTTTGTTAAGTTCAGTAAGAAAGTTTAGAAGGACAAGAAGTTCAGTATAGTAAGTATTCGATTGGATCGTGGAGGAGAATTTCAAAATGAAAATTTTACAAAATTCTATGATGATCAAGGAATAGAGCATAATTTCTCAGCACCAAGGACACCACAACAAAATGGAGTAGCTGAGAAGAAAAATAGAACACTATTGGACATGACCAGAATAATGTTATCAGAATACAGTCTTCCAAGATATTTGGGGCCGAAGCTATTAACACAGCCTATTACATAATAAATAGAGTGATGATCAGGCCAATCCTGAAGAAGACTGTGTATGAACTCTACAAGGAAAAGAAGCCTAAGATCATTCATTTCAGAATATTCGGTTGTCCTTGTTTCATCCATAACAATGGTAAGAGAGATATTGGTAAGTTAGATTCCAAATCTGATGAAGGAATATTCATGGGGTATGCTTCTAAACCCAAGGGTTATAGAGTTTTTAACAAACAAAGTTTATTAATTAAGCAAACTGTCCATGTTATTTTTGATGAATCTAACCCTTCCTTGAAAAAGGAAGTAGATAGTGATGATGATGATGCAGAAAAAATATCCAAGAAACTGAAGGATACATCTATCAAGGATAATGAAGATCCACCCTTGGAAGAAATGCAACAGAAAGAAATATCTCATTATGATCTTCCAAAAGAATGGAGATACAAGAAGGATCCTCCAAGAGACAACATCATTGGAGACCCATCTGTTGGGGTAAGAACAAAAGTACTTTGAAAAGCTTATGCAGGGAGAATTCGAAATGAGCATGATGGGAGAACTCAATTATTTCCTTGGACTTCAAATCAAACAAGGCAAAGAAGGCACACACATCTGCCAAGCTAAATACACCAAGGAATTATTGAGGAAATTTGGATTTGACAATGCAAAGCCACTATCCACACCAATGAGCACATCTACAAGGTTAGACAGTGATAAAGATGGTAAGAAAGTAGATCAAAAACTTTACAGAGGTATGATAGGGTCATTACTTTATTTAACTGTTAGTAGACCTGATATTTTATTTAGTGTATGCATGTGTGCAAGATATCAGGCTGATCCTAAAGAATCTCATTTAATTTCTGTTAAAAGGATTTTTAGATATCTAGCTAGAACTCATGATCTAGGTTTATGGTATCCAAAATCATGTGAAATTAGTTTAGTAGGATATTCTGATGCTGACTATGCTGGATGCAAGGTAGATAGAAAAAGCACCAGTGGAAGTTGTCAATTTCTTGCAGGATGCTTGATTTCATGGTCCTCAAAGAAACAAAATTTAGTAGCACTATCAACAGCTAAAGCTGAGTACGTAGCTGCTGGAAGCTGTTGCACTCAACTACTATGGATAAAACAGCAACTTGAGAATTATGGACTGCACATCAAGACCATTCCATTGCTGTGCGACAATACTAGTGCAATAAATCTCACCAAAAATCCAGTTCAGCACTCCAGGACAAAGCATATAAAGGTTAGATATCATTTATTAGAGATCATGTAGCTAATGGAAATATAAATATTTCCTTTATAGATACGTTGAATTAGTTAGCATATATCTTTACAAAAGCCTTACTTGAAGAGAGATTTACATCTCTTTGAAGGGAATTAGGCATGTGTAATTTGTAATAGATTTTCTGCACGTAACTGAAATAATAACAGTTTCAGAATAATGCTTATTCTCTCCCCTGAAATTAAGAAAATCCTTTAAGTGCATGCGTCATAAATTGCTTTGACGGTTCAGTATTTTAAAAAGACCTTATCTATTGCGAAATCGTCTCCTCTTTTGTCGTTTTCCACATTTACTATTGTGTCCTTTCAAAAGCAGCTTTAACTTTCGCTTTTTAAATCTCGTAATCCATGCCACACCGATTCCACCTATCTCTCTCATCTCTTTCGACTCGCCTGGAACGATAAACACTATCGATTCTGGCATCCTCTCATATGTGATTTCGAAAGAATCCCTCTGTTCGCGCCAAAATCTCTTGAGGGCTTCTATTCTACTCCTTTCTACGATCCTCCAGAACCTTTCCCTGTTCAAATCCATGGCGGTTTTTAGGGTCTCCATCACTGTTGGCGATTACAGCACCGCGTTCCTCACATCAGAGCAGCAAGAGAGGTTTGCAAAGGTGAAGACGAAGTTGTGCGGTAACAAGGCAGTAGATGTGGCTGATTTGGAGAAGAATGGAATGCATAATGTCATAGCAGCAATGCAGAGGTTGAAGTGGACAAGAATGGCAACTGTTTCAGAGGCCAGTTATCCGGACCTGGTGAAGGCCTTTTACACCTGCTTAAAATCTAAATAGGACGGGTCCCTGATCTCCTCAGTCAAAGGTACCTCTATTCACATTACATATGACTTGTTGGAGAGTCTTTTTGGGGTGTCTATCAGTGGTCGCAGTGGAGTAGACAGTGTCGACATTCATGTCAAAGGACTGGGGATTATCGGTACTGAATATAAGCTGAAGGATGGTAAAATTGACATCAACCAGATGAATGCTTTCAACCGGATTTTGCATTTCATAGTGTGCCAAATCCTTGTACCAAGAAGCGCAACTTTCTCCACATGCACTAAGGCAGATTCCGATATAATGTTCTGGGCTATTCAGAACCAAGATATTAACATGGCAGGGGTGATTTTTGAAAGGATGAAGTATGCATCTGCAATCATTTGGGACACGAAGAACAAGCTAAACATTTCTCTTCATTATGCTCACCTGCTGACAAAAATTTTCCAACACTACAATATAGATTTGAATGGTGAGGTGTCCGAGAAGATGGGGCAAGCCATCAGAAGCAGAAATCTAAAGAAAAGTGGCTTCTCATTAGTAGCTAGTGTTTGGACCAAGACCTCAGTCTCTGAAGGTGAGGCTATCATTGGAGAGGGTCCAGAAGTTCCTCCTGTTCAAGCAGCAAAGGCAGAAGCAAAGGTACAGTTAAGGGTTGAAGCCCAAGCAGCTGAAGATCCAGTTGTTCCAGCAGTTTGAGAACAGCCAGAAGAGGTCAGAATAGAAATTCCAGTGGTTCAAGAAGAGGAAGAAGAGGCAGCAGTAGAAATCAGAATTGAAGTTCCAGTGGCCAGTCCAAGAAGAATTGAAGAAATTCCTCCCGAGCACATTGAGCCCGTTGGGCAATCCTCAGAGGTTGAGTCCCCTTCGATAGTTGTTGCAGCAGTAATTGAAGATATTTTGGATGCTGTCGCAAATATTCATGGGGAGCAAGAAAAAGTTATGGCTGAAGTTGTGGCACTAGGCCACAGTGCAGATGTTCCTATGGAAGATGCTCCTATTCAGGGGGAGTATACAGTTGAGAATGAAGCAGAGATTCAGGGGGAGCACACAGCTAGTGCCCCTACTGATATGTTCTAGGAAGGGGTTGTGGAGAGCCCCTCAGATGAAGATGTTGATAATGTGGAGCCCGCTGTTAGGGCCCGTGGCAAAGGCAAGGGTGTTGCTCAGATTCCCTTACTTACTAGAAGAGCACACCATAGTTCCAAGAAGAAGAAGCTGAGGGTCAACATGAAGCCAGTATTAGACCGGTTGGATGCTCATGGAGAGATCCTGTGCTCACTGCAAAATGAAGTTTCATCCATCTTTGTAAGCCAAAGCACAGGAGCCAAGCAGATTGGAGCAATGAAAGCTGAGCTCCAAAGTTTAAAGGGTGAGTTGGGAAGCATTAAGCAATTAGTTCAAGATCTATTAGTTTTTGTGAGGGAGCAATTACCCATTCCTGCCCCTCTTGCTCCCACTTCTGCAGTACCAAAGAGCAGTTCAGGGCCATCAGGGCCAATTGATGCAGAAGACGAAGTTCGGCCACCAGGGCCAAGGACTGAAGAAGAAACTCGACCATCAGGGCCAAGTATTGCAGAAGAAGAAGTCCGGACATCAGGGTCAGTTGGTGCTGAGGATGCAGGGCCATTAAGGCCAAAAGTTGTTGAGGGTCAGCCAGCACAAGCAGCATCTGGGCCATCAGGGCCATCGGTTGAGCAGCCAGGGCCTCCAAGGCCAGTTGTGGATGAGCAAGGTAGAGTTGAAGCACCTGCAGAAGAGGTTGTGCCCCCAGAGCCTCCTTCTTCTCCTCTTCAAAATCCAGCCCCTCCTTCTCCACCTTCATCTATTACTGCTCCTCCAGCTCCTGCCACCTTCAAACAACCCCTACCTAAGCACATTTTCTCACCTACACCATTTCCTACCACAACCTCCTCTTCTCCTGCTTCCTCCACATTCATTCCTCCTCCTCCTTCTGAGGCACCTCCAGCATCATCCTCCTCAGCTCGAGCCTCCTCTTCTAGTCCTTCATCTTCTGGACCATCCATACCACCTCCCTCTACTGCTTACTCTTTCCTTCATCCTCCTACTCCTCCCTCTTTTTTTACAATCATTCCAGAGGGTGCCCAACTTGAAGGTCCCTTTATCCAGGACATCAAAGATGAGTTTAAAGTAGTCATACTTCGCTCAGTCCTATTAGTTGGCACTCACATTCATAGGACATGCTCTTCTAGCCATGTTCCTAAAAAGAGAAAAATATCTTCCAACCTTGCCACCTCCTCTGAGCCTCATTTTCCACCTCTTTGGTTTTCTCTCACTGTTGAAAATCGAAGAAGGTCTATCTATTGTGAATTCCTCCAGAAATGCACATTTGCCACCATTTTTGGCCTTCCTCACCTTAATCTAACCGACCACCTAAATATTGTTCTCCCTCTCTCTTCTCTTTCCAAAGCCGAACAGTCAAAAATCTTCTCTATGACTAAGGCTAAATCTGAAAAACAATGGGCTCGGGGCCATCAGTCTTTATACAGGCAATTCATATCTGCCAGCTCTGCTCGATTCCCACCCAGGGATCACCCACTCCCTCTCTCTGAGTGGTTTGTGATTCATCACAAAAATACATGGGGTCCTTTCATCCAGAAGGAGATCAAGCTCATCAGGTACTTCCAGATGTTTAATGATTACAGCTATCTCCATAATCTGCCCGAAGTTCAGCTTGGCCAATTTCGGCAAGCTATTTCTCTTCTTGGTTCGGATACTGCTCATACCACCTCCATCCAAGTGGACTTTGCCACTTTGGAGATACCAGATGTTGTGCTTCTGCCTCCACTTCATTCCTTAGTCATGGAATCTGCAGTAGGCCCTATTATTTTTAAAAGATTTGCCAGGGTAATGGGGTGCATTTCAGTGCAGAAAGGAAATTCCCTTGCATTCCACATATTCGTCTACCAGGAATATCACCAGGGCCACATCAAGTCTGATGTTCTTGCCCCTCTTTTGTCTGAATGTGAGTGGCTATCTCCATCAGATTGGGAAAGATTTTACCCTCTCACTGCTCAGCAGCTTCTTGATCTCAATGCTTCTCTGGCCAGATCAAATCAACCTCCTCTATCTGCTGCACACTTTCTAGATCTTAACTCCATTCATCTTGTTCGAGACCCATTTGATATGTGGGTTGAGAGATACAAAGTCTTTATTTCAATGAAAAGGAACTGAAGCACCGGTAGATCTTCTACCCCAGTTCAATAGATCAGTTTCTTCAGCATGCCAGCTTTGGTACCTCCAGCACCTACAAAATGTCTCTTGGCAAGGATGAGTATGGAAATTTTGTGGAAGCTCAAAGGCAACTGCACATCTAGAGGATGGCTCCTGTTATGGGACCTTCCTATTCTATGGTCTATGGAGCCTTCCAAGGTTATTTTGAAGAGCAAGAACGCAAGGCATGGCCGATCATTACTCGCTATGCCTCCCTTCTGTCCCCTGCTTTCTACATTCATGTACCTCCACAGTGAAATAATATAATGTCTTTTTTGTCTTCCATTTATCTTTCTTCTCTTCTTTCTTTGTCTACTTTGATTCTTTTTGCTTAATAACAAAAAGGGGGAGAAAATACAACATTCTGAAATACATACCTACAAAATCCTCATTTTAGAAAATTTACTCAAGCTTATTTCAAAACATTATATGTTATGTTTTGTTATGTTTTGTCATCACCAAAAAGGGGGAGATTGATGATCAGTCCATCCCCATATAATTCTATTTAATTATATACAATTTTGGTGATTAACAAAATCTCAACAATTATTTTCTAACAATCTTTTATGAAGTTCATCCACAGGGAATAAGTCAAGCCTAATCTGTAAGTAATCCTTACACTGTATCATTTAAAGTTCAGAGCATGCATTTCTTCTAAGTAGACATCGATTTTCCTAGTAGAACAATGATTTTCTTATAGCATGAATGATTCCATCGCTCAACGATTTCATCTTATAACGATTTGATAAATGAGCATGAACGATTCTATCGCTCAACGATTTCATCTTATAACGATTTTATAAGTGAGCATGAACGATTCTATCGCTCAACGATTTCATCTTATAACGATTTGATAAGTGAAACAACGATTTCGGTTTCACAATGATTTGTTAAGAGAAACATCGATTTCGATCTCACAACGATTTTGTAAGTGAAACAATGATTTCGATCTCACAACGAGTCGTTAAGAGAAACAACGATTTCGATTTCACAACGATTTGTCAAGTGAAACATTGATTTCGGTCTCATATCGATTTCATAAGTGAAAATGACGACTTGACTCTTATAACGATTTCATAAGAGAAAAAAATGATTTAACTGTGATATCGATTTCATAAAGAAAACAATGATTTGCTTATATTTGCTTGTACAACAATTTGCTTATATCTTTACAACGATTTGTTTGTATAATGATTTGCTTATATCTTTACAATGATTTGCTTGTACAATGATTTTCTTATATCTTTACAAGATTTGCTTGTACAACGATTTGCTTATATCTTTATAACAATTTGCTTATACATCGATTTGTTTATGTTTGAACATCGATTTGCTCAAACAACGATTTGCTTATGTTTGAACAACGATTTGTTCAAACAACGATTTGTTTATGTTTGTACAACGATTCGCTTGTACATCGATTTGCTTATGTTTGAACAACGATTTATTTATGTTTGAACAACGATTTTCTCAAACAACGATTTGTTTATGTTTGAACAATGATTTGCCTATATTTATATAACGATTTGCATAAACAACGATTTCATAAGTTAAACAACTATTTCATTGTCATAACGACTTCATGGATTACATCGATTTCATATATGATATTCAAATATATTTTCAAATATTGTAAAAGTCAAAGTCTTCCCATGTGCATCACTTGTATCCTGCATTTATTATGTCTGTACACACTTCAGCATGTCATCTATCTAAATGCATTCTATTCCTATGTTTATATAGCAAACACTTTTCAGGATAGCAGAATGGCATTACTATTTTTGTGTACGTTCTTACTGCATGGTTTCTAACGTTGACTGACAAGCATAGAAACAGTCTAGCTGTCTATGGTTTGGCATTTATTATGTGCAGGTCTCTGACAGCACAAGATCTTACAACGTTGGACAACTAGAAGTGAAGGATATCTGGATAAATCTTCTCTTTACGTGCATGGCTCCAGAGCATTAAATGACTGCAAGCTTACCTGTCGTACACGATGGACCATACAGTCTAACGAGCATTCAACCTAGAGACAACGGCCATTTCAACGGCTATATTCTCAAGAGAAGATATGTAGAGGACTGAAGACTCCCAGTTTGACAATTTGAATTTTTATGTGATAGAGCCTTCAAAGAATTCCTCAATGAACAAGAAGAGGGCCTGCTTCATTCCATCATTTTTCTATAGCTCTTAGCTCTCGATCCTTCTTGCTTAACCTTGAGAGAGCTATTGTAGTTCTGAGAGATTTTCTAGTACAAATCTTTTCTCTCTCAGACCTTGCCTCAGATCAAGCATTTGTTGTAAGCTTGGTCTAGGGGCCATTTACTTTTATTCACATCTGTTGTGAAGTTCCTCTTCGGGTTGTGAAGAGAAGACCTGTTGGAAACAGGTGGTTTGTATTCCCTTCATTAAGGAAGGAAGACCTGTGTATCAGGGTGGTTTGTACCTCTTTGGGGTTAGAAGAGAAGGTCAGTTGCGGCTGGATGTGTAAAGGTCCTTAAGGGTGACAGTACCCTTGGTTAGTGAAATCCCAAGTTGTTACTTGGGGACTGGACGTAGGACTCCTTGGGATAGGAGGTCCGAACCAGGATAAAAATCTCCTGTGTTGTGTACTTGTGTGCTTATTTGTTTGTTGTCTTCCTTATCACTAACACTAACAATCGAACTTAGTGTTTTTCTATTAAAGTTTCTTGTTGACAGGTGTTAAATCTAAAAGAATTTTAAATCCCATTCAGCCCCCCCCCCCCTCTGGGCTTGCTAGCTAGGCAACACAACATGGGATGTACAACGTCATTTATACAAAAAGGGGTTTGTTAAAGATTATACAAACTGGACATGTCATGGTGAAACATTGTGGTGATACGAGTCTGCCAATATTAGAAGTGGAAGTTCATACGTTGATATGGTCATAGATGCTGCTGGTCCAGAATTCAATGTTCATGAGGAGCATGTACACAATGAAGAACTGCCAAACAAGACAGCTGAAAGATTTTATCAGCTACTTAAGGATGTTGATGAGCCATGAATGGATGTCAAAATCACTCTCTACTGTCTGCGGTCTCACAGTTATTGAACTTGAAATCTGAATTTCACATTAGTGAGATTTGTTTTGATCGTTTGTTGCTCATTATCAAAAGTATGTTGCCACAAGATGAGAAGTTACCTGAAAATTTTTACCGTGCAAAGAAGATGGTCAATGACTTAGGGCTTGGATATGAGAAAATAGATGCATGTCCTAATCATTGCATGCTATATTATAATGATGATAAAAATAAGGTATCATGTTTCATGTGTGGTCATGATAGATTCAAGTCTAAGAAAGGGGACAATTCAAAGCAAAAAGATATACCATACATGTCATTGCGGTATTTTCCCCTCACACCAAGACTGCAGAGAATGTATATGTCATCAAAGATAGCTCAACATATGAGATGGCATGCGGAAAGAGTTCATTGTGAACATAATGTAATCAGTCATCCTGCAGATGCCGAAGCTTGGAGTCACTTCAACCGTGCTCACCCTAGTTTCTCAAAAGAGTTGCGTAATGTGAGGCTGGGTTTATGTACTGATGGTTTCAATCCATTTGCAGGTTCAGTGACTTCTTACTCCAGCTGGCCAGTTTTCGTGACACCATACAACCTTCCGCCAAACATGTGCATGAAACAAGAGCATTTATTTCTATCCTTGTTGATCCCTGGTCCAAAAAGTCCTGGAAAAAAACTAGACATATATCTCAGGTCGTTGATTGATGAGTTGAAATTGTTATGGACCGATGGGGTTACTGCCTATGATGCATCCAGAAAGTAAAATTTTACTATGAAGGCTGCATAGATGTGGATGATAAGTGACTTTCCTACATATGGAATGTTATCTGGCTGGAGCACTCATGAAAAACTAGCATGTCCTTACTGTATGGACATTACCAAATCATTTGTACTTAAGCATGGTGGCAAGTCATGCTGGTTTGATTGTCATTGACGATTTCTACCAATGGACCATCCTTTTAGAAGGCAAAAAGATTCATTCTTAAAGAACAAAATTGAATTAGAAGAAGCTGATTTTGAACGGTTGTTTGGTCCATATTTAGCGGGAAGGGTACAGAACTTACCAGATATAACACAATTGTCAAGCAGCACAAGACAACTCCCTGGATTTGGGAAGGATCACAACTGGGTCAAAAAAAGTATCTTCTGGGAATTGCCTTATTGGTCAACTCTTCTTAAACGACATAACCTCGACGTCATGCATGTTGAGAAGAATGTCTTTGATAATATGTTCAACACCATTATGGACATAAAACGCAAAACAAAGGACAACGTAAATGCTCGTTTAGACTTGAAAATACATTGTAAATGTCCTGAACTGGAACTTTTTGATAGAAATGGTACAACAGTTAAACCGAAAGCAATTTACGCCCTTGGAGCTGCACAGATTAAAGAAGTATACTTTTGGCTAAAACAATTGAGATTTCCAGATGGCTATGTGTCCAACATTGCTCGTTGTGTGAATACAAATGAGGGGAAAATATATGGAATAAAAAATCATGAATGTCATGTGTTTATGCAGAGGTTGCTACCTATTGTATTTCGTGATATGTTGTCGAAGTCGACATGGGGAGCAGTGACTGAGTTAAGTCAGTTTTTCAAGATTTTGTGTGCATCAGAACTCAGGTATGAAGATGTGGAAGCTATTAAACAAAATGTGATCACGACAGTTTGTAGATTGGAAAAGATTTTTCCACCCGCATTCTTCAATTCAATGGAGCATCTGCTTATACATCTACCATACGAGGCTAAAGTAGGAGGGCCAGTACAATTTAGATGGATGTATCCATTTGAGAGGTAATTTGTATTTTTTTTTCCCTTATAATTCTATCTCTTGTGATATGTTTTCCATTATCCTATGAACCTTTTGGTAGATGCATGCATGAATTGAAAATGAAAGTTTGCAACAAGGCAAAGGTAGAGGGTTCCATTGCAGAGGCATACATTATGGAAGAAATATCAAATTTCTGTTCAATGTACTTTGAACCTGAGATTCAAACTCGTCATACTCAACCACCACGTAATGATGATGGGGGAGACTCCATTCAGTCTGATCGGCTCTCTATATTTAAGTATCCTGGACGTGTGTATGGATGTTCTTCGAGTCGGATGCTAAATGATAGAGAATTACAATGCGCAGAAATTTATATTCTTTTAAATTGTATTGAGGTTGAATCTTATGTTGCGTAAGTGCTCTGCTCACATTACATTATATCAATAATTTGTTATTTTTCATTCCATTTATAATGCTCTAATGTTCATAATACAGACAATTTGACTCAGAATTAATCCAAAGATGTCCATATCTCACTGACATGGAGGTTGAAAAGGAACGAGAGAAATCATTGGCTTCTTGGCTGAAATATCGTATAAGCATGTTTACTCTTACTTCTCATTAGGCCAATGTCAATTTCTGACTAGTGTGTTGTGCATATGTAGGTTGAAAATGGTTTTATTACTGATCAAAGAATTCGAGAGATAAATTATGGCCCATCGAAAATTGCACGTAC
Source organism: Colocasia esculenta (assembly GCA_014218235.1). Taxonomy (NCBI): domain Eukaryota; kingdom Viridiplantae; phylum Streptophyta; class Magnoliopsida; order Alismatales; family Araceae; genus Colocasia; species Colocasia esculenta. The sequence goes on from CM024754.1 coordinate 168,213,272, forward strand.
ATGTCTAGCATTTATTGTGAATGGATATAGATTTCACACTAGAGAATATGGGCAGAATAAGTCAACAATGAACAGCGGGATATGTGTGAAAGGAAGTACATATAATGAAAATGAATGTGATTATTATGGTATTATTGAGGAGATCTTAGAATTGCAATATCTCGGAGATGGCAACCATATATTTTTGTTCAAGTGTCATTGGTTTGATCCTAATTCTATTCGAAATGACACAACATATGGGATTGTCCATATCAGGCATAAGTCCAAATTGAATACTTATGATCCATTTATTTTGGCCGCACAAGCTCATCAGGTCTATTATACAAAGTATCCATCGTCTAGAAATAAAGAAAGAAATAATTGGTGGGCAGTTTGCAAGGTTAAGACAAGGCTTTTCCCGGAGTTTGAGTTGGATTTGACTGAAACAGTGGAGTTTGATATCAATGCCGAATTCTTTCAACCAAACTTAGATGATGATGTAGAGTTGCCTACTTCTAGTGATGAATCTGTGGAGCCACTTTCTTTATCTAAAGAGAATGAAGTGGAAGAAGTCGATCCACAACAACCTGAAATACAGTTGGGGGACTCCGATGAGGAGGAATATACTAGTGATCATAATGAATCTGATAATGAAGATGTCAATGTTGAATTTGATATATCCCCAGCATCTGAAGATGAATGGAGAATGTTGATTAATTGTAGACAATTTTACCAGAAATTTTATATTCTACATCTTTCTTTCTTTACTATTGATGAATATGCATGTATTTTATTATCACTTGAAGATATGGTTCGAGGAGATGTGCGACTTCTTCAGGTGGGAGGGGAGAGGGTAGTGGGAGGAGATTTGCTTCCTTTTCACACCTCCACTATAACATCGCGCGTTTTTCGGATCTTTACAGATCCCTACTTAGTGGGTTTGGTGGCCAATGTGTGGCCCATTAGTGCATGTTTCATGTGTTTACGCGCGTTGTGAGGCTTGGTGGGCCGCCAGATTGGGCCCAAAGCGCTCACAGGTTTTCTACTTGTGAACGCGACAGGGGTATGCGTCGCGTTCTGAATGCGACGGCCCTGGGGGTCGCGTCCTTGTTACCGCTGTTGAGCGGTCGACATCTGCATGCGCGCCACGCGTCATGTGTTCAGCATCCTACTGACGTCGAGCTTGAAAAGGTGACGGCCGCCTACGTCGCGTTCAAGTTGCGACGTAGAGCTACGTCGCGTTCTCAACTGCAATGCATTTTTAAGGAACCCTGGCCGAACAGAGCTTTCACAGGCTCTGCTTGACCAAGGGGGAGCTGTTGTGGGGTTTCTCCGGCGATTCGAGGTCCTGGAGATGTGTGGGGCGTGTTCTCGTTGTGAGGTCATCACGTGGAGCGGGGGAAATGCCGAGTGATCTTCGGTTTTCGCGTTCTTCACGAAGGTAGGGACTTCTACCTGTTTTGTGGTTTAGATTGCATGTGGCGCCTATTTAGCTCGTTTAAGGCTTACAAACAGTAGATACCAGCTAGGGTATCCATTAAAGCATGAAAAATGAGAATTAATTGTGATTTGAATGGTCTGGAATGGTGATCCGTGGAGCTCCTCCCAGATTAGGGTTTTCACCTGCGAAGCGACAGCTCTGGTGTCGCGTTGTGACCGCGATAGCCCTACTGTCGCGTTCGTGTTATGAGCGTGACATGTCGAAGGCCGCATTCTAGGCGACCTGGCCCCTTGTGTTGGTTGAGTGTATTTCATATCATTTCCCCTCTTATTTTGATGATGACAAATGTGATTTGAATGCAAATTAATGAAACATGATAAACACATTTCACCTGAAATACTATTCAAAAACATGCTTCAAAGCACACTTATCATTTGTACTCATAATAAAATATTTTACTATGATATAAGTGTTTAATTTTCAGGAACAAAGACTTCTTGCAAAGATGGTGTCGACACACCCCACAATGGTGTCGACACAACACCTCAGACTCAAAGGCAAAAAGATGAAGAAATGCTAAGACTGTGTCGACACTAGTCAAAGAGCAGGTCGACACGAGTTGCAGATTCCAGGAATTAGTCTACCCAGGTTGACACTGGACCTCACTCCCAGAATAGCCTGTTTTCAGAATTGGGACAGCAGGTCGACACCACCACCAAGGCAGATCGACACTGGATCAATTCCCAGAACAGCCTGTTTACAGAATAGGACAGCAGGTCAACGTCAATATGAGAGCAGGTCGACATTGGACCTCGTTCCCAGAACAGCCTGTTGTCAGATTTGGGACAGTGTGTCGACACCACCACCAGGGCAGGTCGACACACTACGGAAATATTCTGACTTAAGATGGATGATTGCCACGTGTCAGCCTAGGGCGATGGTGTATCAACCTAGGATCGTGTGCCCTTGTACCTAAAGGGTATCTTTGGAATCTTTTGGGTAAAAAGGCCCCCAATTGGCTATCCATCACATCAAGAGACCCAACGAACTCTTGGAGCCTCCAGAAAGTTCCCTTTGGCGGCGAGAAGAGTTCATCTCCCTCTCTGCTCTCCTGGTGTCTTCTGAAGACCAATTCTCATCAATTCGATTGTGAGAATTGGGGTGTGATCGTTGAAGAAGCATTTGAAGCTCCTCAAGGAGCAGATCAAGTAGAAGCATCCGTTGGAGAAGATTTCAAGGAAGATCCTCAAGTTCAAAAGTGCAGAGCATCGCTTGGGACTTTAAGAATCCAAGCCTCTTCCCAATCTGAGCTTCTACAAGGAGTACACTGAAGAACAAAGTCTTTTCATACAATCCTCATTGTACTTCTGTTCTTCTGAGACATTTGAGATGTGCAAGTGCTTCTGCATAATTCTCATGAATGTTCTCATGTTCGACATGATCTGCTGCTAGAAGATCTATGTCTTGTGTTGGTGTCTAGCAAAGTTGTTTGTGAGCCACTGTGCTCAGTTTGAGTCGTCGAACTCAAGTTTTGTTGAGCAGTCTTGCTCAGGGATCTAGAGTAGTCTTACTCTAGAGTTGTGTGAGTTGTAAGCTCAGGTGTTGGAGTTGTCTGGCTCCAGTGGGTGTGTTACCCAGTTGTTTAGTGAATCCTCACTGGGTGTGAGGGGTGGATGTAGGAATCACATGGGTGATTTCCGAACCACCTAAAAATCTTTGTGCACTTGTCTATTTGTGGTTTGATTCTATTATCCGTTAGATGCTTGCATAGGATCGTTTAAGATTCACTTAATCAACTGGTTTCTCATCTATTTTATCAACTCACTTAACATCTCATCAGATCTGTGTTTCTCACTGTTAAAAATTGCCTCTGATTCTCAAAGTATTTTTAATTGCTTAAGCTTCCGCATAGAGTGGCATAGATCTATTCATCCGCCCCTTCTAGATCTTATCCATCCTTGTCCTCGATCCTTCAATTGGTATCAGAGCGGGTTTATACTTGATCTGATTTGATTTGAGCAGTTTTTGAGTATTGTGTGTCTGATTGCTTGATTGTTTGCTTGCTTGCTGAGTATTCTTTCTGTGCTTTCTTCTTAAGTCAATGGATTCCAAAGGTTTCATAGCTGAGGGCATTCCATAAATAGGCCACCATTCTTTAATGGAACGGACTATTCATACTGGAAAAATAGAATGCAAGTCTTTCTAAGAGCCCAGAACTATGAAATTTGGAAAGTGGTTGAGGTTGGTCCCTATGAAAACCAGGGAGAGGAAGAAACCTGGACTAGGAACAAATAAGAAAAGCCACATTGAATTATAGTGCCATGAACATGATTCAATGTGTTGTTCATCCCAAAGAGTATTCGAGAATCTCAATGTGCAAATCTGCCAAAGAGATGTGGGATAAGCTCGAATTACTTTATGAGGGAACATCACAAGTGAAGGAAACTAAGGCAAATATTCTTGTTTCAGAATATGAATTGTTTATGATGAAGTCTAATGAAACAATTTCTGAAATGTTTGCCAAGTTCATGGTTATTGTCAATGGACTCAAGGCCTTAGGTAAGGACTACACAGATGCAGACTTGATAAGGAAATCTTACGTTCACTCTCTTCTATTTGGCACACAAAGGCCACTGTCATTGAAGATTCTAAAGATTTGTCCAAAATTTCTTTGGATGAATTGATAGGATCCTTAATGACATATGAAATCAATTTGAAAAGAATGAAGAACACATAATTAAGACCAAGCCAATGGCACTTAAGGCCTCTTCAAGTAACAAAGACAAAAGTCAAGAAAAGACAAGTTCTGAGGAGTCTGAGTCAAATGAGGATGAAATTGCCCTCATGACCAGGCAATTCAGAAAATTCTTGAAATATAGAAAAGGAAAAATGTCTGGGAAAAAGAAGTTTTCCTCAGTAAAAGAAACACTTCCTCTTCTAATTTCAACAAGAATAAAAATCTGATGAAACTGTCATTTGTTACAGGTGTAATAAGCCAGGACACATGAAGGGAGAGTGTCCTGAGAACAAGAAAGAAAAGCACAAGAAGTTCCAGAAGTTCAAGAAGCCAAAACCATGGTAGCCACTTGGTCTAATGAAGATTCAAGTGAAGAAGAAGAAGACAAAAAATCCTCAGGCTCTGAGAGTGAGGAAATCTGCTTCATGGCCAACAATTCTGGAGAAAAGGTAAACACCTCTTTTAAAGATTTCACTGTTGAAGATTGGCAGGATGTTTATTCTGAATTAGTTGAAAAATATTCTGAAATGAGAAAAAGAAAATAAATATCTCAAAAAGAAAATTGAAAACCTTTATCATAACCAATCTTCAAACAACAGAATTTGTGAGCTTGAAAATGAGATAACATAATTAAATGAAGAAAAAGAAATCTCATGAACCTAATTGATGATCTAAAGCTTGCCTCTCAAAAGGCCACCCAAGAATTCAAAGACTTATTGAAAAGCTGGAAATGGAAAAACAAGATAAACAACAAAAGATTGAAGAAATTAAAACTCTTCAAACCAGCTAAAAGAAGGGATGAAGTTATCCAACCTTCACAAAAGTAAAGATAACTTGGAGGCACTGCTAGGAACAAACATGACAACAACTTCTCATGGATTAGGATTCAACAAACAGAACCAAAGAAAGACAAATCTGGTGAGAAAAAGGGCAAAGCACCATTAATTAAACTTGTCAAAGGTCCTAATCTTGAGAACACAGAAATTCAACAAACATCAGACAAAACATCAAACAAAACACAAAACAAATCAAAACTCAAAAACAAAAGAAGACAACCAGGTCGACACAGTCTCCTGACAGGTCGACACCAGTCATGGAGAGGCCGACCTGCTCAACATCAAAAGCTACAAACAACTCAAACAAAATTCAAATAAAATTTGAAAAACAAGAAAAAGTCAAAGGAAATCATTTATAAAAACCTTGGACCTCCAAGACAACATTTCAAGATGATTGGACCAATCCTTGGAGCCAATGGTATGACAACCCTTGTTGGTATCATCCACAATTCTTTCCCCAAACCTTTTGATGTACCCACAAAATCCATGGATTCCACCTCCTCATCTGAACTCCTATGCTCAAATGAAAAACTCCCCTCCCACTAAAAACAAAAATATTGGTGCTTTCATTCCTAAGGAAAAGAACAAACAGAAAAGACTGAAAACACCAATGAAACAAAACAAAATAAAAACAAGTCAAATTTGGGTGAGAAAAGATTTACTAACAATGTTCAAACATTCTGATGGTCCCAACTCTGTTTGGGTACCAAAATCTTCTCTCCACTGATCTATTGTGCAGGAAGGTCGTGCACCCAACACCAATGTGTGGTTTCTTGACAGTGGGTGTTCACGACACATGACGGGAGACAGAGCCAAATTCTCATTCCTGATTGAAAAGGAGGAGGGTCAGTGACTTTTGGAGGTAAAAATAAAGGAAAGATCATAGGATCTGGTAAGGTTGGTCAAACTTCCTCAAACTCTGTAGATAATGTTTTACTAGTTGATGGTCTTGATTATAATTTGCTCAGTATCAGCCAACTATGTGACAAAGGTCACAAAATTGTGTTTGAATCTGATTTCTGTAAGATAATTGACTCATCAACTAATAAAATCAAATTTTTTGGAAAAAGGGAAAACAATGTCTACATGATCAACCTAAATAAAAACTTTTCTGAAAATCTTTGCTTTGTTGCAAATAAAGATGAAATTGCATGGACTTGGCACAAAAGACTAGGCCATGCAAGTTTCAGAACAATGAATAAGTTGTTAAGATTGAATTTGGTTAAGGGTCTTCCTGAATCCTTCTCTAAAGTTGAAAATCAAGTTTGTGGGATTGTGCTAAAGGAAAACAAACAAGAAAATCTTTTAAAAACTTCAATGAGGTACTCACATCTAAGCCACTAGAATTACTTCACATGGACCTTTTTGGCCCTACAAGAATTCTAAGTTTAAGTGGCAAAAGATATGGGTTTGTAATCATTGATGATTTTACTAGATTTACTTGGGTTATTTTTTTGTCCCACAAAAGTGATACTTGTCTTGAATTCAGGAACTTCTGTACCACTGTCTTAACAACTTATCCATATAAAATCAAAAGTATTTGACTGATCATGGGGGTGAATTTAAGAACACATCCTTTTCTGATTTATGTGCTGAATTTCAAATATTCCACAAGTTTTCTTCACTAAGAACTCCAGAACAAAATGGAGTTGTGGAAAGAAAGAATAGAACTCTTGTGAAATGGCTAGATCCATGCTCTTAGGAAGTAATTGCCCAAATCCATTTGGGCTGAAAGCTGTAACAACAGCCAATCACATTCTAAATAGAGCATTGATCAGACCAAAAATCAGCAAAACCCCCTATGAATTATTGAAAAACAAAAGCCAACTGTATCTTATTTTAAAACTTTTGGGTGCAAATGCTTTGTACACAATAATAACAAAGAAAACCTTGACAAATTTGATGCTAAAAGCCAGGAAGCTATCTTCCTTGGCTATTCTGAGGTGTCAAGGGCTTTCAAAGTGTACATTCTTAAATCTAAAACTGTTGAAGAATCTCCACATGTTATCTTTGATGAAAATTCCTTTTCAACTGATAATTATAATCTTGCAAGGAAAGACAAGACACTGAAGAGGATGAATTTGTTGTGGACTCTTCACCAACCGTTGAGGAGTTTGAAAACATTGAAGAGAACCTGAACACCCCATCTTCAAGTGGTTCAGATAATATTGTCCCAGAAGTGGGTACTTCTCAACAGGTAATTCTGAACATAGATTTCTGAAAGATCACCCATTAGACAATGTGGTTGGCAATGTAAATGATAGAGTTAGGACTAGATCTTCATTCCTGCATGATATTGAAGAGACCCACTAGCTCTAATTTCCCAAATTGAACCAAAGTCAATTGATGAAGCCTTGTCAAGTTCAGATTGGATTAATGCCATGCATGATGAACTTCATCAATTTGAAAGAAATCAAGTATGGGAATTAGTACCTAGACCTACTGACCAAACAGTCATTGGCACTAGATGGGTTTTCAAAAATAAGTTGAATGAGAATGGTCAAGTCATTAGAAATAAAGCTAGGCTAGTTGCAAAGGGGTACAATCAAGAATTCGGAATTGATTTTGAAGAATCATATGCCCCTGTAGCTAGACTAGAAGCAGTTAGAATTTTCCTTGCTTTTGCATCCTCCATGAACTTCAAAGTTTATCAATGGATGTCAAAAGTGTATTTTTAAATGGATATATTAAGGAAAAATGTTTTTGTTGAACAACCTTCTTGATTTGAAAATGACAAACATCCTAACCATGTTTTCAAGCTTATAAGGCTCTCTATGGTCTTAAGCAAGCTCCAAGAGCTTGGTATGACCGTTTGAGTACATTTTTACTTGAAAAAGGATATTCTAGAGGAAATGTTGATCAGACCTTGTTCACAAAAACAGTCAAAAATCAATAATTGTGGTCCAAATTTATGTTGATGACATAATATTTGGCTTCACCAATAAAGGGCTATGCACTGAATTTTCAAATCAAATGAAGAATGAATTTGAAATGAGTCTAATGGGAGATTTAACATTTTTCTTGGGATTGCAGGTTAACCAAACATCTAAAGGGATCTTCATCAGTCAACCTAAGTATGTCAAGGAACTACTCAAAAGGTTTGACTTTCAGAACCTCAAGCATTCAAGCACACCTATTGCTATAAATGCTAAGCTAGAAGAAGACTCAAATGGTAAGTCAGTAGATCCAAAGACCTACAGAGGTATGATTGGCTCTCTACTCTATCTTACAACTTCTAGACCAGATATTCAGTTTAGTGTGTGTTTGTGTGCTAGATTTTAGTCTAATCCTAAGGAAAGTCACATGTTAGCTGTTAAGAGAATTTTCAATATCTTGTTGGAACATGTGATTTAGGAATTTGGTATCCTGTTAATTGCAAGCCAGATTTGATTGCCTATTGTGATGCTGACTATGCTGGGTGTAAATTAGATAGAAAAGGCACAAGTGGCTTATGTTTATTTCTAGGTGGGTACCTTATTTCTTGGGCTTCCAAGAAGCAACATTCAGTTGCACTGTCAACTGCAGAGGCTGAATATGTTGCAGCAGGTAGATGTGGAACTCAGATTCTCTGGGTGAAACATCAACTTCTCGATTACAACCAAGATTTAGGTTGTGTACCCATCCTATGTGATAACACAAGTGCAATAAATCTGTCTAAGAACCCCATTCAGCATTCTAGAACCAAGCATATTGAGATTAGGCATCATTTCTTGAGAGATGAGGTTGCAAAGAAGTCCTTTGAACTCCATTTCATTGAAACTGAAAACAAGTTGCAGACCATTTTCACTAACCCCTTCCAGAAAACAGATTTTCATCATTGAGGAGAGAACTTGGTCTTTATAAATGTCCACATTCTTGATCTCTTTTTAAGTTTGGGTTGAGTGTTATGCATTGTTTAAAGGGAGTTCTTTTCATATCATAACCATTGCTTCCTTCAGTCACATTGTCCATATCTCTCTCAATTCCACTTCCATTTCCTTTGACAATAAATTCTTCAACTCTTATTGTGTTGAATTTCTTGGTATATCAAATGGTGACTTGGAGAAGGACAGGTTATGCTTGTCTGGACACTTTCACTATGCGAGAGTATATGTCTCCCCCAAGTACTAAGAAATGAATATGCAATTGCTGAGCTTTTTTGGGAAATGCTTTTATTGAAATTCAAAAGAAAATCATATCTTTTTTCATCAATTTCCTGCATGATGTCATCATTCAGATATCTACAGTCTCTAAATGATCCTTTGAGTGATCTATCATATTTTTACTAATCAACTGTCAACTATATTTTTCAACCCACAGAATTCAGAACTCTTCCAAGATTGAAAACAACTTGTGTCTTGAAATTAAAACAACTCTTGTTTGCAACTGATGTTGGATAAAATTGATTTCTATCTTACAAAACTCTCAAAAATTTGAAAATTCCACAGAGCAATGACATTGTGCTGAGAAACTGCACACCTTCATGTAGACACCCAATTATGACTAATGGGTTGAACCACATTTCTTGCTACCTTAGTGGGCCCCTAATTGGTTACTCACCTTGAGCCCATCATTTGACTTGATTTGAGCCCATCAATCCATTAAAATGCCTTGCAATCCTGAAATCTATCATTTGAAAGAGTCCTTAGAAGAATATAACTCCTATTTTATCATGTGGATAGGAGGATAATACAAGATAATTCAGGTTCCTTGTCGCGACGCATCGTGGCGCCGCGACTATAGTCGCGACTGGTTGGGCCGCAGCGACAGCCCATGCATTATACATGCACGTGGGAAAATGCTGTCGCGACCCCCCGCACCGTCGCGTTTCTAATCGCGACCCTACGATCTGACGCGACAAGGACCGAGATCTCTGGCCTCCATAACACACTCTATTTATCTTCCCATGCACTTTGACTTGGTCTAAGAGGGTATCCCGACCCCTTGGGCGGATTTTTGGCCCTAAGGACTCTCCTAAGCTCCCCTAAGGACTTTACACCTGATTTTGATAGAGCTTTATCCCCCACTTTTAATTTCTAAACCTTTTAAGGAGATAATGCCTAATATTCTCACTCCAAGCTCTATATAAGGAAGGCCCCTCCTCATGGACGGGGAGAGCCTCATGATCACCCCGAAGGGCTGCCAAAATTCCCTCTGAACTAGACTTAGCCACGCAGCCACTCATTCCCTTCATTCCTTCACATTCCACTCCCCACAACTCACTCATTTCATCATTAATGGAGCAAGGAACGTGAAAAGGGCGACTCTAGCAATCTCCTGGATCTCTTTGCACATCATCGGAGCTGCATCCATGCCAGGAAGTCGCCCCAATGGGCTCATTCTCTTTCCTCTTCCTCTTTTCTATTTCTGCATGCATTAGTTTGTCCTTTTAAATAGAGCACATCCACCATCCACCCACATTTCCCATACTCACAGGGGTTTAAACCACCCCCAGGTGCGTTCCCACCATGGTCTCCCATCTTATTTCATCTTTTAGAAAGATACTACACTTTATATGTTCTAATGGGGTCTTCTCCTTGCGTTTCTTTTGATTGGCAGGCAAGCAAGCGAAGTCTACGAGAAGCTCTGGTGCTCTGGCCGACTGGAGAACTAGAAGAAGGTCACAAACAACAAATCTCCCGCATTTAGAGAACGCGACGGCCTAGGGTGACGCGACAATAGACGCGTCGACTTTCACTGACGCGATACTAGAAACACGGCAGCCATGGCGACCGCGACACCAGGTCAGTTTCCTGTTCTCTTCCTTTTCCTAGTTTAGTAAGCCATTGTCTTTCCATATCATTAGGCAACTTATCTAGATGGCGATCACACATCATTTTTATGCTACTAGTTTTAGTACACTTTCGCGTGTCGAGGGAAGCCAATCCCTGTGATTACACCTTTTGGCGATCACGGTGGGACCTTCACTGCCACCCTCGTAGATTTTGATTGTCTGCTTGCCATGTTTCCTTGTTGTTTGTCATTATAGTACCTTGTTAGGGTTTTGTTCTTCGTTCCCTGCATTTTTTCACTCTGTCATTGTCGCGACCGATCGCACTGTCGCGACAAGTTCGTGTCGCACCAGGGGGAACGCGTCATCAGGTTAATGCTTGCTATTCCCTTTGTCCTTTCTGTTCAATGCCCATGAGAGCATGCATCTTTCTTATATTGCTTAGATCATGTTTGCTCGCGTTTTTGTCCGATAGTATCCTGTTAGGGTTCGGATTTTCCGTTTAGTTTCATCTGTAAGTTTCCAGTTCTTATCGCGGTCAAAGGATTGGACGCGACCAGGTCGCAGCTTGGACAGGCGACGCGTTAACAGGTTTGCTTTGTATGTTACTTCTTTCATCCATGAATCGGTTTCTGTCTGCGTTTCAATCCATGTTGTACCTGATTAGTGTTTCTTTGTGTTTCTTATCTTAGTAGGGAAGTCTGCTTATATTGGGTTGGTGATCCACTGTGTTCTCGGATCTTTGTCCGTATCGCGGAAGCTCGCGCTGTCGCGATCGTGTCGCGGCGTACCCGGCCGTCGCGACTTCCCCCGAGGGCTGGTTTTTCACCCTGTTTGCTCCCTATCCCCACTCTTGCATACATTTTGGACTTTTTAGTCCTTTGCATACGCTACTCATCCCAGTTGATCAGGTTCCCCCTTGGTTGAGTGAGTCCTCTCACCTACGAGCACTCGTAGGCTGACTCGGACCCGCCTTCCGAGGACCTCCGTAAGTCCTCGTGACCATACGCACGTTGCGGTTCACGGGCAGGTGTACCCGTTGCACCCATAGTTCGAGCCACCCTCGCATGTGAGTGTATGCCACCCTTAGCTACCCCGAAGCACTTGAGTCCATTCCTACTAGAGACCGCTTGGCCAAGTGACATCCTTCCAGTCAATTCATTTAAAAGGTCAAGTTGAAATCTTAAAACTTTGCGCCTTAAGCATGATAACTTGAGTGCTTTGATCCCTCCCTCCTCATCTCAGTCTTTCCTTGCTGTGATAGAGTCTAGGTGTGTCTGTATCACCTTCCCAATTGATTGGGGAGGTGCATGCGTCGTTGCCTAGGAAGATCGAGTCAGTCCCCTCCCATCCTTGTGATTTATCACAATCCTTTGTTTGATATGGACCAATTCCATGTCCTTTCTGATGATACCTTGCCTATAGGGCTCCTCGAAGACGTGGCCCAATCCACCTCGGCCATACTTCCCCCCCCCCTATTCAGTCTCCTCTTATCGTTAGGGGTCAATCCCGTCCTCCCTCTCCTCCAAAGGGGGATGACCCCCATTCGCAATTCAGCCAGCTGCCCCATTTAACTCCAGAACAAGTGCGAGAATTCATCGCTGCTGCCAAAGGCAAGCAGCCCTTGTCTCCATCTGCCCATAACTCAGTCCGGCCAACGGACTCTTCCATCCATATCGCTTCAGCACCCCACCTTCCTTCCTCAGGCGCAGATCCCACACCCCTCCGTCTTCGCACCATTCACTTTTCAGAGCCAAACTACCTTCCGGCACGAGAGGTTCGGCCTAGATCCCCTCCAACTTCCAACTATTACACGGCTGAACCTGCATTTCTGCCCCACGAGGGGTCTCATACTTTCGAGCAACCTCGCTCCATCGTCTCTACACGTCATGTTCCAGCCCCCTCCGACTTCCTAGCGGAGTGGGCCGTCATGAAAAAGGAGCTTCATGACCTCAGGAGGCAGATAGATCCTCGTAAGGTAGCCGACATTGCTCTTCCGTCCTTTCAATATCTTCGGGTGCCTCCCCAGTCAGAGCTCCTGTCTACCGGCGATACTCCGGGTAGGAGACCCCTAGGTTCATCTGAAAGATTTCGTTTATGAATCAGCACCTCACAAGTACGACCGTCACCTCATGGCCTACTTGTTTTAGAAAATCCTTGGATGGTCCAGCCTTAGAGTGGTTTTATTCCCTGCCTCCCGAGGAAGCGGAGGACTTCGGGATTGTTCAAGAAAGGTTCCTGCAGCAGTTCCAAGATCGGGTTGGACCCGAATATTCTTTTGTGGATCTAGTGGCCGAGAAAATGAAACCTGATGAGGAGTTCTCTGCTTATGCCGATCGGTGGCGCGCACTGTCCTCCAAGGTCCGCTGCCCCATGCCGGAAAGGGAGAAAGTCAAATTGTTGATCTCCAATGCAACCCCTACCTATCGAGCCGTCCTAGCCATGAACGATATTACCACCATGCACCAGCTGTATAGTCGAGCCCGCTTTATTCAAACTCAACTCAAAGACTCGCCTATACATTCCATGTTTGAAACCCCAAAGCTCGTTATGCTAAGAAACCCCAAGGTCCTGTCACCGAGGGAACCCAAATCAATGAACAGGTAGGTGCGGTGAGTAACCCCCAAGGCCTAATAGGTAGGTCCCAGCAGCCTCAGCAACCCCAACAACCATGGAACAACAATAGACAACCTTCTCCTCAAAGTCAGAACCCTCCACAAGACCAACGCCAATACTCTCAGGTCCCTCCACCCCAGAATGGTTTTGCACCTAGAAAACCCAATGGACCCAAGAGAGCCCAATATCCTCCTTTGCCCGAATCCTTGGCCGATGTCTTCGCAGCCCTTATGTCTTTGAACGCCCTCCAACTCCCTCCTGAAAAGCCGAATTGGAACATGGCAGCGGACCAGACGAAATACTGTGTGTATCATCGCCATCCGGGTCACAATGTATCAGATTGCTTCCAATTCAGGGATATCATATACGATCTTCATGAGCAGAATCAGATTGATTGGGTGGAGATGAAGAGACTGATACAGACATTAAGAAACCAGCAAGGTCAGAGGCAACAGCAACAGCAGCAAAGGCAACAGCAACAGCAGTACCAACCCTTCCAACAACAATATCACCAATAGCAATAGCCACAGCAGCCGCAGCAGCCAGCAAATGACCTGGGCATAATCCGCAATCCCATGCCCCAACATCCTATAGCTCCGAACCCTCAACCCGCTCTACCACCTCCTCCGCCCGCACAAGTCAATCCAGTTGTCCATCACCCACCACCCGATGCTCAATGGGCCTTTGATGATGAACACGAAGTGGGTCAACTTTTGACCATTTCTCACCACATGCCTTCCACATCACATCTTTACCCAAAGAGCCTCCTTCCTCCACAATCGCTGCCATCACCTCACCACCCTACGACTCCCCCACCATGTCTTCCATTGCTCCCCCACCAAATAACTTCCCGCTATCCCCTGCACCAGCACCTTTACTAGCCAACCCCTCCATCCTGGACACTTCACCTTCTCCCCTCCACCACAACCTTGCCTTGCGGAGCGGAAGGATGTTCTACCGGATATACCCTAATGCGTCTGTGGCCATGCCAGGTCAACCGATTCAACAAACCAGCAACCAACAGCAGCAAGACATGCAGGAAATAGAACCGGTCCCGGGGACCCAATATGACATTCTAAAGCATCTGGACCAAACCCCTGCCAAGATTTCTATACTGGAGCTGATCAAGAGATCACAGACTCACCAAGATGCCCTGAGAGCCTTCCTACAAAGGGTCATGGTCAGTGAAGATATGAACCCTGACAATCTACCCTCCGTGCTTTCCATTGTCAACAAAGGGCCCACAATCACTTTCTCCGATGGTGAATTAGCGGCTCCTGAAGCTAGGAAGATGCCCTTATGTGTTACACTCACAATAAATAAAGTAGCCATTGATGCGGCATTAGTGGACACAGGAGCTTCGATCAATGTGTGTCCACTAAGCACCTTAAGAGCCTGCAATATATCGGAACGTCAGTTGCGACCCATCCCTACTACCATAGCCGCATACGACAATTCCAGACGAGCTTGTCATGGGATCATTACATTGCAAGCAGAATTGGGGCCACTTGTCATGGCAGTCGAATTTTATGTTTTGGACATAGATCACACTTACAAGGCCATTTTGGGACGCCCGTGGATCGAGTCACTAGGGGCAGTACCATCCACGGCACACCAATGCTTGAAGTTTCCTTTTCAAGGAAGAATAGTCAAGGTCAAGAGTGTGACCACCACCCACACGGTGGAAGCCGTTGAGAGAGTTTTGCCCTCGGTTTGGCCATCCAACAAACCCATCATTTCTATACTGGATGTGAACTACCCCTGGGCCTACGCTTTCTCCTCCAATCGCCCAGTTATATCCCCGACAGTGGCAGTAGTCAGGAAGGACGGATCAGCAAATGCAAAAGGATGGGACATCATGTTCAGAATCGGCTATCAGACCGGAAAGGGGCTAGGTACTCACCTCCAAGGCAGGGTTAAAACGGTCACCGGCACAAGAAAATCAACAAAACATGGCTTGGGATACACAATGTGGGCAGCATTAGCATCCACCTCGCAGTCAGATCAAGGGCCCCTTACTTGGACACTTTATGATCACTTCATCAGAGGACCTGTGCAACCAGGGTATAACACCATGATGAAGGAAGTTTCAAATTCAGCATATCAAGTCCTAGAAGCTCAGCGTCCTGGCAAGAAGAAGAAGGTCGAGGCAGACCCATATGCGCCAGATCTCGAAGATCTAATCTCAGCAGTCAGTATGTTATTTCAAGAATCTGAAGCAGAGGCAGAGGAGCCAGGTTTAGAAGACCTCATTTCAGCCGCCGGCCTTCTTTTTGTCGAGGAGGACACACCACAGACAGCAATGGCAGCATCAGCAGCCCCCACCAAGCGACAGTTGCTTGGGTTCGGGGATGAAGTTGAAATAATTAATTCAGCCAAATCGACAAGGGAGCACTGGCCAGGGTTGTCCCGACCACTCAGCCATTTCGTCTCATCCATCTTTGTCCATAATTCTAATTCCATTCCCTCATCTCCTCCCTTCATCCTCCAACTTTCCTCCGATGCTATCGAAGCATTACTCCACCCTTCGATCTTCTTCATCATTTCACTCAATGGGTCGGTTTTGTCTTTCTCCCGGAACCTCACCATGTAGGTTAGTTCTATTTTGTTTTAAAAAAATAAAAAAATAAAAATAAAAATAAAAAATAAATAGAAAATTCAAAAAAATTCAAAAAAAATCCCCTCCTGTTTCCGACGGCGATCCCGTCACTCCCCTCCTGTTTCCGACGGCGATCCCCGTCACTCCCCTCCTGCTTCCGACGGCGATCCCCGTCACTCCTCTCCTGCTCCTGCCTCCCGACGGCGATCCCCGTCATCCCTCTCCCGCTCCTACTTCCGACGGTGATCCCCGTCATCCCTCTCCTACTCCCGCTTTCGACGGCGATCCCCGTCACGACTGCTCCCCAACGGCCATCGTCGTCCTTCTTTCGTTCTCTTCGTGGTAAAGACATGGCCATTTCGAACAATTGGGTGAGGGGCCTTCTGCTCCCCTACACCCCGATGCTCTTGCCGGCACCCTGAGCTCGGGTGGCCTGCCTTCCCCTCCAACCTCATCGGAGGATCTCTGTGACTCTGCCGCCCCCTTCATTTTCCTTTCCAATAAATCTCTGGACGCGTCTCCAGAGTCTCTTGTAAATATCGAGTCTAGCTTAAAGTCAGGGGTAGTTTCTAGTAAGTCCCCGTCTCCGTCTAGGAAAAGGAAGGGTAGTGGCATACCCCGCAAGTATCTCTTAGACTTAGTTCAAAGGTGTAGCGCTCTTTTGGCTGTCGAGGAGTTTGTCAAAGAAGCTGTGGCTTTAGACTTAGAGGAGATACCAATAGAGGAAGGCTAGACGATGGGTTTGGGGTATACGAGATCCTAGCCGAAGGTGACCCATCAGATGAAGGAGATTGTGAAATAGAGGATGCTGCCGAGATGTATGCAAGTGGCATGAGGAAGTTTGATGAACCTACCTCGGCAGTAGATGAACCCACCAAAGAGGTTAATGTGGGAACGGAAGAGGACCCCAAGCTCTTAACCATAGCTTCTGGTCTCCCTCCTGAAGAAGAAGAAGAGCTCATAGAAATGTTAAGGGAGTTCAAGGATTCCTTTGCCTGGTCCTATGATGACATGCCCGGCATTGACCCCGCTCTGGTGGAACATAGGTTGATTCTAAAGCCAGGGGCAGTTGTCGTTAAACAGAAGCTAAGGAGATTTCTCCCCCACATTGCTTTGAAGATGAAAGAGGAGATCGATAAGCTACACAAAGCCAAGTTCATTCGTGTAGTCCTCTATCCTTTGTGGGTGGCGAACATTGTCCCGGTTATGAAGAAGGACGGAAGAGTGCGTATCTGCATAGACTTTCGGGACTTGAATAAAGCATGTCCAAAGGACGATTTCCCGCTACCTCATTTGGATGTTTTGATCGATAATACAGAAGGGTTCGAAACTCTATCATTCATGGATGGGTACTCCGGCTATAATCAAATTCGTCTAGCCCCGGAGGATCAAGAGAAAACCTCCTTCACCACCCCATGGGGAACATATTGCTATGTGGTCATGCCGTTTGGACTGAAGAATGCCGGCGCCACTTATCAAAGAGAAATGTTAGCTATCTTCCACGACATGATACATATTGATGTTGAGGTTTACGTGGATGATATCGTGGTGAAGTCACGGACTCGAAGAGAGCACTCCTCCGTACTTGCCAAAGTTTTCCGTCGTGCACAAGAATATCAATTGAAGATGAATCCAAAGAAGTGCGTGTTCGGAGTTTCCTCAGGAAAGTTATTAGGCTTCATAGTCAGTAAGCGGGGGATTCAAATAGATCCACACAAGGCCAAGGCAATCAATGAGATGCCTCCTTCTAAGAACATATCTGAACTTCGAGGTTTGATTGGTCGGCTGCAGTTCATAAGGAGATTCATATCTCAGCACTCTCAAAGATGTCGTCCTTTCTACGAACTGTTGAGAGGAGGGGTTAATTTTGAATGGAATGATAAATGCCAAGAGGCCTTCGACGAGCTCAAGAGCTACCTTATGAATCCGCTCATGCTTCAGGCACCTATCCCTGGGAAACCTCTAATCCTATATCTGTCAACTATTGAGGACTCCCTAGGAGCTGTCCTTGCTCAACATGACGAATCTGGCAAAGAAAGGGCAGTCTATTACCTATCTAGGCTCTTCAATCCTTCCGAGCTCAAACTCACCACAATGGAGAAAACTTGTGCAGCGCTAGTTTGGGTAGTGCAGAAATTTAAGCACTACTTCCTAGCTCATAAGGTGAGTTTCATTTCTAGAATGGACCCTATTAGGTATCTCCTGGAGAAGCCAGTTCTCGCCGACAGATTGGCAAGCTGGCAAAGTTTCCTCTCTCAATTTGAGATCTCCTTTATTGTTCAGAAAGCCATAAAAGGGTACGCCATCGCTGAGCACCTTGCTCACCTCCCTCTTCCTCATAGTGATAGGGTTCAAGAAGAATTCCCCGACGAAAACCTATCACTTATTTCTCTCAATCCCTTCTGGTCACTCCATTTCGATGGAGCTCTCAATTCTAGGGAACGGGGCATAGGTGCAGTTTTGCTCACCCCAGAAGGGGTCACCATTCCTCTGGCTTATCAACTCCAGTTCTACGCCACCAACAATATCTCCGAGTATGAGGCTCTCCTAGCCGGTCTTAAGCTCGCCTACCTCTTAGGCACACGTCACCTTAAGATCATAGGAGAGTCTCAGCTCGTTCTTCGGCAAGTCCTCTCTACCTATCGCACTCGTGACCCCAAACTCAAGCCTTATCAAGATCTGGTCACACTCCTAGCCAAGTAATTCCGTCAACTCATCTACATCCATACTCCTCGCTCTCAGAACATCCTGGCCGATGCACTGGCATCGTTAGCTTCGTCTCTCTCCTTCCCCCTCAGCCGTAGTGCTGAGACCATCACTGTTCAGAGGCTAGAAGCTCCCTCAACTCAAGATCCTTGGTTCTCAAACCTTAGGAGCTCCCTAGTGTTGAAGGCAGAAAAGAAAGAAGCGAAAGAGTTGTTGCTTGTTGAATTAGGAGAATTGATAGAAGAGAGGATCAGCCTCAAGTCTTAACTGAAGGTGACATTCCATTTCATGCCCCACTCTCACCTCAGTTTCAACATTCCTCTCCACAACCCACATTTCAAACATCCACATCCTCTGGTGGACCTTCTGTTCCACCAGAGTTGTTCTCTTTTTTAAATGACAAATTTGACACCTTGAACACCTCTATTCAAACCATGTCACAAGCTTTTGAGTTGAGGATTCAACGGTTGGAGAACACTGTGTCTGCCAAGTTCATAGAGCAAAAAGCTGCCTCAGACTATGCAGCTCAAAGATTCAACAGATTAATTGGTACAATGGCAGATGCTTCAATTCAGCTGAAGGAGCACCAGCAAAAGTTGGAGACAGTTCTTCAGGAATTTTGGCAAATTCCCAAGCTGATGTCTTCACACCAAGCAGACATTACATGAGATCACCAGCACTAGACTATCTTTTGCTCATTTTGTGGATGATTTGGAGAGCATGAGGAATTTCAATGCACACATTGACAACCAAATCACTGATTTGACAAAGGAATTCAAGATCATGCAAAGGCCTGGTTGGTCAGCTGGATCATCTTCCTCTTCACAACCCATATCAGCTGATCTAGCCAGAATTCAAGCTACTTTGATAGAAAATTCAGATAGAATGGAACATTTCTTGCACACAAAACTCACAACCATTCAAGATCAAATCAAGTCCAGCTTGACTTTCATGGAGAAAAGACAGTCTGATATAGAAACAATCTTAGTTCCTCCTCCTCCTCCACCTTCTACATAATGTATTTCTTTTGATGATGTCAAAGGGGGAGAAGAAAGAAAGAGAACAAGAAATGATTGTAATCTTTTTGGAAAGATTATAATGATTCTCTTGAATGAAGTGAAATGTTTTTTTGCTTAGCTTGAATGAATTTCTCATTTGTGTCTTCAATTCAATGTGATTGAACATTGTTATGTGAATGTGAATGTATGAATGCTTGTCAAGTTGCTTGACCTTCTCTATGCACAAGCAACTAACTTACTTCAAGCAACATTGTACTTGTGAAGTACAACCATCAATTGTGACTGAGTTTTTATTTAAAGGTCTTTGACAATCATGAACACAAAAGAAAAATAAGGACTTTGAAAAACCAAAAATTGCTTAAAATCACATCTCATCAAAACCTCATTGTCATATGGATTTAATGTTGCCATCATCAAAAAGGGGGAGATTGTTGGGTTGAGTGTAATTTCATATCATTTCCCCTCTTATTTTGATGATGACAAATGTGATTTGAATGCAAATTAATTGAAACATGATAAACACATTTCACCTGAAATACATATTCAAAAAACATGCTTCAAAGCACACTTATCATTTGTACTCATAATAAAATATTTTACTAATGATATAAGTGTTTAATTTTTAGGTACAAAGACTTTTTGCAAAGATGGTGTCGACACAACACCTCAGACTCAAAGGCAAAAAGATGAAGAAATGCTAAGACTGTGTCGACACTAGTCAAAGAGCAGGTCGACACGAGTTGCAGATTCTAGGAATTAGTCTACCCAGGTCGACACAGGATGAGGGCAGGTCGACACTAGACCTCGCTCCCAGAACAGCCTATTTTCAGAATTGGGACAACAGGTCGACACCACCACCAGGGCAGGTCGACACTGGATCAATTCCCAGAACAGCCTGTTTGGAGAATAGGACAGCAGGTCGACGCAATATGAGAGTAGGTCGACACTGGACCTCGTTCCCAGAACAGCCTGTTGTCAGATTTGGGACAGTGTGTCAACACCACCACCAGGGCAGGTCGATACACTACGGAAATATTTTGACTTAAGATGGATGATTGCCACGTGTCAGCCTAGGGCGATGGTGTATCAACCTAGGATCGTGTGCCCTTGTACCTAAAGGGTATCTTTGGAATCTTTTGGGTATAAAAGGCCCCCAATTGGCTATCCATCACATCAAAGACCCAACGAACTCTTGGAGCCTCCAGAAAGTTCCCTTTGGCGGCAAGAAGAGTTCATCTCCCTCCTCTGCTCTCCTGGTGTCTTCTGAAGACCAATTCTCATCAATTCGATTGTGAGAATTGGGGTGTGATCGTTGAAGAAGCATTTGAAGCTCCTCAAGGAAGCAGATCAAGTAGAAGCATCCGTTGGAGAAGATTTCAAGGAAGATCCCCAAGTTCAAAAGTGCAGAGCATCGCTTGGGACTTCAAGAATCCAAGCCTCTTCCCAATCTGAGCTTCTACAAGGGAGTACACTGAAGAACAAAGTATTTTCATACAATCCTCATTGTACTTCTGTTCTTCTGAGACATTTTGAGATTGTGCAAGTGCTTCGGCATATTTCTCATGAATGTTCTCATGTTCGACATGATCTGCTGCTAGAAGATCTATGTCTTGTGTTGGTGTCTAGCAAAGTTGTTTGTGAGCCACTGTGCTCAGTTTGAGTCGTCGAACTCAAGTGTTTGCTGAGCAGTCTTGCTCAGGGATCTAGAGTAGTCTTACTCTAGAGTTGTGTGATTTGTAAGCTCAGGTGTTGGAGTTGTCTGGCTCCAGTGGGTGTGTTACCCAAGTTGTTTAGTGAATCCTCACTGGGTGTGAGGGGTGGATGTAGGAATCACATGGGTGATTTCTGAACCACCTAAAAATCTCTGTGCACTTGTCTATTTGTGGTTTGATTCTATTATCCGTTAGATGCTTGCATAGGATCGTTTAAGATTCACTTAATCAACTGGTTTCTCATCTATTTTATCAACTCACTTAACATCTCATCAGATCTGTGTTTCTCACTGTTAAAAATTGCCTCTGATTCTCAAAGTATTTTTAAATTGCTTAAGCTTCCGCATAGAGTGGCATAGATCTATTCATCCCCCCCCTTCTAGATCTTATCCATCTTGTCCTCGATCCTTCACCTTGTTGCGACCGCAGCTGAGAGGTCTGGACATGCATGCTTTCAGTGTTGTGGTTAAATGATTATTCGTATTTGTTGTGCATGGCAATGACAAGTGTAGCCTGTGCACTTGTTACGCTCATGGAGCGTATTGATCACGAGGTGGACATGTTTTACATGGTTAATGTGTTATGTACGTAATCGGCTTGGTGTTTACATAGTATGTGTGGTGTTTTGGCACCCGTAGCACTCTTGGAACGTGTTGTCCATGTGTTGGACATGTTGTTTACGTGAATAACGTGTGGTGCACTTGGTTGGTGTATTATACACGTGGTGTCTACGTGGTTTGGATGTCGTGCATATGGTTTGTGTGTGTATGGCACATCGTACATTATTGTGTTTATTGTATCTTAATTATTGTGTTAGTTCATGGTGTTGTGGCAGTGAGGTTCACGTTTGAACCTTGCCTTGATCCTTTAGGATCTTTTATAAGTTATCCTCGATGGAAAATTAGTAAAGTATAAGTATGATGATTACGTGATTATCGTGTACTGTGTTTAGTGTGGCAGTGGAGGTCACAAGGTGACCGATGACAGGCCGTGGTGTTATTATTAATATGGTTTATGTGTGTGATTGTGCAGGTTTGCTTGTAAGTCACAGGGTGACTGGAACAAGCTATTCCTACATATGTACCGTGATTGGTAATAGAAAGTGTTTGTGTATATATCGTGGTTTGAGCTTGCCGAGTGTGGTGGTCCGACGCCAGTTCTGGAATGCCTCTCTAGTCGGGTACCCCAGATTCTTTGTGAGCTAGGCACGTGTGTTTGTTGTGCTCGGGGTTTGTCCCGGTACTTGGGTTGTACCGTCGAGGTCTATGTCGTCTGTCCTGGACACCATCACTCCTGTGTTTGAGTTGTACGTTCGGCTGAGGGAAAGATGACAGTGGGACAGCGACTTCCCAGAGCTTGTTTTTAGTCGCTTGTAGCGCGCTCGTAGTTGGGGGTACAGACACTAGTAGACGTCACTGGTCCCCAGCTAGTCCTATTTCCCAGTGCCTCACTTTAGGGTGCTCCGGCCAGAGACCCTAGAGGTGCCAGGCATGGACCTGCAGCTGTGTGTCTGCATGTGTGGTGTTGGTTGGTCTCCACAGTTGTTTGACTTGTTCTCGTGGAGCGGCAGTTGGACCTTTCGTCCGTGACTGCGAGACTGAGAGGTTGTTCTTATGTTGTGTTGTCCGGGTTGGATACTGGCCTGATCAGCCAGTAGTTCGTTCCCGTGTGGTGGCGTCGTTATTTCCGACTCGTGCTTTGCCGGCTCTGGTTGTGGCTTGTGTGACTTACCGGTTGAGGTTTCACCTGTAATGTTGTGCCTAAGTGTTGGCACAATAAAGTTGTGGTTCTGTGTGGTGTTTACCACCTACTTGTACCCTTCGTACGGGTGTTTATGTTGTGGTACCTCAAGGTAGTAGGTACCTGTACCCTTTGTGGGTAATTTGCCGATGAGGCTTATGGCCTAGGCGTACTGTGGTTTGGTAGAGCTGTGCTCCATGGAGGTCGTATGATGGGACCTTCCACTTGTTGTGTTTTACCTTTCTTTAGGTAAGCTTTCGATTATGGTTTTAGTAGGTGATGGATTGGCTCGTTGTAGCCGATCATGTTACCTGGTGTGTGTAGCTTCTGATATATCATGGTTTGGGGTTTAATGGACCAGCACTTAGTTGGTTGTCCTATTACCCACGAGGTAGAGGTTCGCCTGGGAAGCTTGAAGCCTAGGTAGTGACTTACCTGTGTGGCTTAAAGCGTAGGCGACCAGTTGTTGTTATGGTTTGCCTGTGAGGCTTAAGGCTTAGGCGTTTCAGTTATTGTGTGGACTAGCGATGCGAAACTAGTCCTTTTGTTTCTTCTTACCTTCCGAGATTATGTTTGATTAAGGTGTTTATATTTAATTGCAACTTGAATTCAATTGTTGTGAGCATGAAATGGTTTGGCTATTGGTGTTGCCAATGAGACCCTCTGGGGTTGAGGTGTCCGTAGTTTTGTTGTTGTTTTGGGTAGCCCCTACTGAGCCTATGACTTATTGAGGCTCACTTCCCTACAGTTCTTTTTAGGGCTTGCTGTTTGTGTGGCATGTGGAGAAGTTTGTGGCAGACTTGTACCACCAGCAGTTATGTTGTAGTAGTGTTGTGTGAGCTTGTGCTCCCTCGGGATATGCCCCAGGTAGTTGTACTTTTTAATTGGACATGTAATAATATAATGGGACAGTTGTAAATTGTTATATACAGGTATGAGCACATGTACTTTCTTGTGTCTTATACTGTGTAGTTGTCTTTTATATTCTTACTGGACACTTGTGTGAGCTATCCCTTGCGAGACTTCGGTCCGTTCGCGGGAGACGGATCTGGATATGGAGCCTTATTGGGCATGAATATCCAGGGCCGTTACAGTTGGTATCAGAGCAATGTCCAGTTAGAATATGAAAAGACATTGAGAGTACAATGTCCCAATACATAGATTAATGTCCAATGCTGGTAGTAAGTCTGCGGTTTTGTGTTGGTTAAGGTAGTATTTATCTGAGTTTTTATTCTATAAAACGTGTTTTTGTGTTGAGAAACTTAGTTGTTAGCAGTTATTGAAAGTTGATGTGATTAAAGGTGGTATAATCTATGTGATTATACCAGCGTGCTGGTTTGTGATAGATCAGTTTGGTTGTTAAAGATTCGCAGTTAAAGGAATTGAGGTGATTAACAAGTTTGGATATGGAATTCAGTAAGTAAGTTATAATGAAATACAGAGTTAGCAGAGACAGGTATATGGTAACAAGGTGATGAGGAACAGGTCAGTGTGTGTGTTAGAAGTGATTAAATATGCAAAATATGGTTGAGAACCTCAGCAAAGGTATTGTGGCATCAGAGATCTGAGTCAGATGATATCAAGAAATAGTATGAATGAGAATGTGATTTGTGTTATGAAAAATTTGGCATAATTAAGTAAGGCAGATCAGCTTTAAAAAAAAGTACTGGTACAGAAGGGAGCAGTGGTTTATGGCAGATAGATTAAATATGCCTGAGATCAGAAATTTGAGAAAAAAGTATTGTTATGAATAATGATGGTAATAGGAAGTGTGATATGAACAGTGTATAAATAAGTACAGAAAGGATCAGTTGAATAAAGAAAGAGAGAAAAGAAGAATCAGTGTGCAAAGAGATTTTCTAAGAATCGCGTAAGAGAAATATTTAGTTGATGAATGGCAGGTTATGAGGAATTCTTCAGAGAGAGTTAGTAAGGATTGTTGTGCTAAAGATAAGAGCAGTGAAAGTTAGTAATTATGAGCAGTTTGAGGAAAATCAAAATTAAAGTTAAGTATATTGGAATGAGTTTAAGGCAAATGAAATAGAATGGAAAGAAGCGCATTAATGGAAAAGCAGTTAAGAAATATTGAGTTAAGAGAAACAGCAAGGCAGATTGTGATATTTATGTTATTTGAGAAAAGAGTATTTAATGGAATAAGGGAAGCAGACAGAGCAAGTTGTTGTATTTAAAGAGATTGGTATTCAAATTTGAGTTTTTGTTGTATTTTAAAGCAAGATGATTAGATACCAGAAAGATTTATAGTATGAATGGTACAGTAGGATTAGCTAGACAGCATAATGAAAAAAAGAAGTATTTTGCAGAAAAGATGTTGTGATTAAAATGATTGGCAGTTTAGATAAAAAAGAGATATGGACCAGAGAAAGGAAGAATTTAGCAAATGATGAAGTGAATAAGATCAGATGAGTCAGGAAATGTCAGGAAAAGTTTGCATATCGGCGCAAAAAAAAATGAAAATGATTCAATAGAGCAGAAATGGACTGTTATTAAGATATTCCAGAGTTTGATGCAGGAGCAGGAACAGACTAATTAAAGAATATTTGGAAAGGTTATGCAACAAAATTATGAGATTAGACAGAGAATATCAGTAAAGTAAGAAAGGTATATGAAAAGCACAACATGTCAATAGCGGTTTGGCAGATCAGAAATTACAATAATTTCTTCAGTACAAATTAATTAAATAAAATGATTTGAGAAGCAGTTAAAGTTAGAAATGAATACAGTTAAAGCCAGAAGAAAGTAATTGAAAGTAATAATGAGAACAAAAATTGTGGAATATTTTGCAAAAGTGTTCAGTGTGATCAGAGTAGCGCAGCGGAAGCGGAAGCAAGAAAGATTTAATATTCACAGATTGTTCAAGGTTTGCTTGAATAAGGAGAAAGTATAAAGTTTTATGTACCGAATAAAGGAACAGAGGTTATTATAGTTTTTAATCAGAAATGATTTAAAGCGGTATGGGCAGAATAATATGAAAAGGGCAGAAAATTCAAAGATGGTGATTGGTTTTCTTTGAAAAAAAATGATGACAGTTGCGAATGTAAATACAGATAAGGCAGGGTAACAGTAAGCAATGATAAATAGAAAAAGGAAAATGGCACCGGACAATTCAAGAATTTGGAAAGATTATAGCATGGTAAAGTATTACAGTGTAAGATACTCGAGAAAGGTAAAGCGGTCCAGAAAGAAATGTTACAAACACAGCCGAAAAAAAATGTGAAAGTAGGTTCAGTCCAAGGAGATAAAGCGCCACCAGCAAGGTAGAATCGCCTACGGATAAAAGGTAAGGAAATAGCAGTTTGAAATTACATAATAAGGCAGTTGTGGAATGAATTGAAAAGAAAGGAAAGGCAGAACAAACATGGGAATGAATAGATGGATCAGTTAGCACAGATGATTAAAGAGAAAGATACAAAGGAAGCGTATCCTACTTGATCTATATACGGTTTTGTTTCTTTTTAGGTGATAATCCGGTTTGTTGTGATTTGCTTTGCATGTCGAGGACGACATTCCTTTTTAGGTGATAATAATGTAACATCGCGCATTTTTCGGATCTTTGCAGATCCCTGCTTAGTGGGTTTGGTGGCCAATGTGTGGCCCATTAGTGCGTGTTTCAAGTGTTTACGCACGTTGTGAGGCTTGGTGGGCCGCCAGATTGGGCCCAAAGAGTTCACAGGTTTTCTACTTGTGAACGCGACAGGGGTATGCGTCGCGTTCTGAATGCGACAGCCCTGGGGGTCGCGTCCTTGTTACTGCTGTTGAGCGGTCGACGTCTGTATGCGTGCCACGCGTCGCACGTTCGGCAGCCTGCTGACGTCGGGCTTGAAAAGGCGATGGCCGCCTACGTCGCGTTCAGGTTGCGACGTAGGGCTACATCGCGTTCTCAACTACAATGCATTTTTAAGGAACCTTGGTCGAACAGAGCTTTCACAGGCTCTTGCTCGACCAAGGGGGAGCTGCTGTGGGGTTTCTCCGGGCGATTCGAGGTCCTAGAGATGTGTGGGGCATGTTCTCGCCGCGAGGTCATCGCGTGGAGCGGAGGAAACGCCGAGTGATCTTCGGTTTTCGTGTTCTTCGCGAAGGTAGGGAGTTCTACCTTGTTTTGTGGTTTAGATTGCATGTGGCTCCTGTTTAGCTTGTTTAAAGGCTTACAAACAATAGATACCATGCTAGGGTATCCATTAAAGCATGAAAAATGAGAATTAATTGTGATTTGAATGGTCTGGAATGGTGATCCGTGGAGCTCCTCCCGGATTAGGGTTTTCGCCTGCGAAGGCGACAGCTCTGGGTGTCGCGTTGTGAATGCGACAGCCCGACCTGTCGCGTTCATGTTATGAGTGCGACATGTCGAAGGGCCGCGTTCTGAAGGCGACCTGGCCCCTTGTCGCGACCGCAGCTAAGAGGTCTAGACATGCATGCTTTCAGTGTTGTGGCTTAAACAATTATTCGTATTTGTTGTGCATGGCAATGACAGGTGGAGCCAGTGCACTTGTTACGCTCATGGAGCGTATTGCTCACGAGGTGGACATGTTTTACATGGTTAATGTGTTATGTACGTAATCGGCTTGGTGTTTACGTAGTATGTGTGGTGCGTTGGCACCCGTAGCGCTCTTGGAACGTGTTGTCCATGTGTTGGACATGTTGTTTACGTGAATAACGTGTGGTGCACTTGGTTGGTGTATTATACACGTGGTCTCTACGTGGTTTGGATGCCGTGCATATGGTTTGTGTGTGTATGGCACATCGTACATTATTGTGTTTATTGTATCTTAATTATTGTGTTAGTCCGTGGTGTTGTGGCAGTGAGGTTCACGTTTGAACCTTGCCTTGATCCTTTAGGATCTTTTATAAGTTATCCTCGATGGAAAATTAGTAAAGTATAAGTATGATTATTACGTGATTATCGTGTACTGTGTTTAGTGTGGCAGTGGAGGTCACAAGGTGACCGATGACAGGCTGTGGTGTTATTATTAATATGGTTTATGTGTGTGATTGTGCAGGTTTGCTTGTAAGTCACAGGGTGACTGGAACAAGCTATTCCTAACATATGTACCGTGATTGGTAATAGAAAGTGTTTGTGTATATATCGTGGTTTGAGCTTGCCGAGTGTGGTGGTCCGACGCCTGTTCTGGAATGCCTCTCTAGTCGGGTACCCCAGGTTCTTTGTGAGCTAGGCACGTGTGTTTGTTGTGCTCAGGGTTTGTCCCAGTACTTGTGTTGTACCGTCGAGATATGTGTGGACACCCTCACTCCTGTGTTTGAGTTGTACGTCCGGCTGAGGGAAAGACGACAGTGGGACAGCGATTTCCTAGAGCTTATTTTTAGTCACTTGTAGCGCGCTCGTAGTTGGGGGTACGGACACCAGTAGACATCACGGGTCCCCAGCTAGTCCTGTTTTCCAATGCCTCACTTTAGGGTGCTCCGGCCAAAGACCCTAGAGGTGCCAGGCATGGACCTGTAGCTGTGTGTCTGCAGGTGTGGTGTTGGTTGGTCTCCACAGTTGTTTGACTTGTTCTCGTGGAGCGGCCATTGGACCATTCATCCGTGACTACGAGACTGAGAGGTTGTTCTTGTGTTGTGTTGTCCGGGTTGGATACTGGCCTGATCAGCTAGTAGTTCGTTCCCGTGTGGTGGCGTCGTTCTTTTCGACTCGTGCTTTGCCGGCTCTGGTTGTGGCTTGTGTGACTTGTCGGTTGAGGTTTCACCTGTAATGTTGTGCCTAAGTGTTGGCACAATAAAGTTGTGGTTCTGTGTGGTGTTTATCACCTACTTGTACCCTTCGTACGGGTGTTTATGTTGTGTTACCTCAAGGTAGTAGGTTCCTGTACCCATTGTGGGTAATTTGCCTATGAGGCTGTGGCCTAGGCCTGTGGTTTGGGACGTGGATATGATGGGACCTTCCACTTGTTGTTTTACCTTTCTTTAGGTAAGCTTTCGATTATGGTTTTAGTAGGTGATGGATTGGCCCGCTGTAGCCGATCATGTTACCTGGTGTGTGTAGCTTCTGATATATCGTGGTTTGGGGTTTAATGGACCAGCACTTGGTTGGCTGTCCTATTACCCACGAGGTTGAGGTTCGCTTGTGAAGCTTGCAGCCTAGGTAGTGACTTACCTGTGTGGCTTAAAGCGTAGGCGACCAGTTGTTGTTATGGTTTGCCTGTGAGGCTTAAGGCTTAGGCGTTTCAGTTGTTGTGTGGACTAGCGATGTGAAACTAGTCCTGTTGTTTCTTCTTACCTTCTGAGATTATGTTTGATTAAGGTGTTTATATTTAATTGCAGCTTAAATTCAATTGTTGTGAGCATGAAATGGTTTGGCTATTGGTGTTGCCAATGAGACCCTCTGGGGTTGAGGTGTCCGTAGTTTTCTTGTTGTTTTGGGTAGCCCCTGCTGAGCCTGTGACTTGTTGAGGCTCACTTCCCTACAGTTCTTTTCAGGGCTTGCCGTTTGTGTGGCATGTGGAGAAGTTTATGGCAGACTTGTACCATCAGCAGTTATGTTGTAGTAGTGTTGTGTGAGCTTGTGCTCCCTCGGGGTATGCCCCAGGTAGTTGTACTTTTTAATTGGACATGTAATAATATAATGGGACAGTTGTAAATTGTTATATACAGGTATGAGCACATGTACTTTCTTGTGTCTTATACTGTGTAGTTGTCTTTTATATTCTTACTGGACACTTGTGTGAGCTATCCCTTGCGAGACTTCGGTCTGTTCGCGGAGACGGATTTGGATATGGAGCCTTATTGGGCATGAATATCCAGGACCGTTACATCCACTACCGGCAGGAGGTGTGTATAATTTGAATTGTATGCATTGTGGTATTTATTTAATATCATTCTTTATGTTTTATTTCTATCCTTATAGGACCCACGACCTCTGCACATCTACCACTGGCAGCAAGTATATATGTCATGATTAGTATGCATTGATGTATTTGTTTAATATAATTCTTTGTCATTGTGGTATCTTATTTCTATCCTTACAGGACCCACGACCTCTGCACCTCTACCACCGACAGCCTCTGCATCTCCATCGCAGATGGCGAGTGGATCTACACCTCCTCCATCAGAGCTAGGTATGTTCATTCACATTTATAAGTATAGTTTTGATAGTTTGTTTTATTTATGCTAATTAATTCATGTAGTACATGCTGATGACAAGATGAGTCATCACAAGGGGGAGGGCAGTTATAGTGAGACGATGCAGACAGTGTGGAAAAATGAAGGGTATGTAATGCACTATTTTTGTTGTCTATTCGTCATTGTGGTATTAATGTATTCGATTTCAGGAATAAAATAGAGCCAGCCCAAGCATCACAATTTATTACAAAGACAATTTAAGCACATTTTCCTAGCCCTATCCATCGATTTTCTGATTTTCCCATGGATGTTCAGAATTTATTGTATGATATGTTCATGGTATGTATCTTATTTTATCAAACTAAGTATTTTTCAATTCTTAGTTTAACACACTAATTCTTATGTTGTACATAATTCATTTTTGTTAATATGCAGAGGAATCATCGATTCAGAGAGCATTCAAATGAGTTACGTGCTAGATCTGCATGGACAACCACTACAAGAGCAAATTTCAAACATCTTTTGTATAATGTTCAAAGAAATGCAGAAAGAGTTTGTGCAAGCACAGATAAGAACCAATGGAAGGAGCATGGGCCTGTTTGGATGAGAAAGGAGTATTGGATGGAGCTGTGCATGATATGGGGAGGGGAGAAATGGAATGAAAATTCTGCCAAAGCAAAGTTAAACAGAGCTGCGCATCCTGAGGCAAATGTACACACAAGTGGCTCTGTCTCTTTTTCAATGTATAAAACACAATTGGTAAGTACACTTCTACATTTGTGAAATTTTGTAAATTTAATAATAATTTGTGATTTATTTGAAAAATAGGAAGCACAGCTAAAGAGGCCACCTCAATTTCAAGAACTTATTTATCAAACTCATAAGAAGAAAGGGACGGATGATTACATTAGTGAGAAAGTTCAGAAGGTAGCGATAAGTGTATACACCAATAGTTTTCATTTAAAAGTAAAATGTAGAATTAAGAATAATTTTTTTTTTTTTATGCAGGAGTCATATAGTAGAGGAATGGATGAGAGGTATGGGGATGACAGTCAGCGTCCAGAGTTGGATCTTGACATTTGGGTTGTAGCATCTGGGGCACCCAAGAAAGGCCATGTATATGGTTTTGGACATAGCTTGGGCACGGCCAGGGTGATATCATCATGCTCGAGCTCCGTCTCACATGTGACCTCTCCATTTA
Organism: Colocasia esculenta; assembly: GCA_014218235.1. Lineage (NCBI taxonomy): Eukaryota > Viridiplantae > Streptophyta > Magnoliopsida > Alismatales > Araceae > Colocasia > Colocasia esculenta. The sequence continues at coordinate 168,244,660 of CM024754.1, forward strand.
CCACACCTGCAGCCCTAGGTAGTTCTTCCAGTGCCACCCCGACCATGACTCTAGCTCAGTTTAGGGAGATCGTCAACGAGACCGTCTCTCAAAATATCTCAGCCATCGTCTCTCAGACCGTCGCCCAAACGCTCACACAGTTGGGATTTGTTGTGATAGAGCACCTCCTGCACAGCAACCTCCGGTGAGTATTTTATTTGATTGGTTTTCTATTTCTCAACTCTAAATATCATCTTATACAATGCAAGAAACTTGGGTTGAGGAGGGTCAATAAACACTTTCTAAAAGAACTTAGTTTAAAGTCAATAAACACTGGTCTATGAGGGTCATAATTAGACTCCCAATCTGGATTAGGCAATCAATTTTTTATTTTCTTAACTAATTTTGTTTAAAATTTATGAACTTGGGTTTGAGGGTCCAAATTTTAAAAGAGAGATCCAATCATCGTATCGAATGTTCCAACATGACTTGGGGGGTGAAAGTAACCCGTAGAAACTAACGAAGTTCAAATTAGACTCTAGGTTTGAGCTCGATGCTCAAATTTACATTTCTAAAAGAACTTAATTTAAAGTCAATGAACATGGGTTTAAGAGGGTCAAAATTAAAAATATAGGTCTGATTAATTTGTCAATGATTCTAACACGACCGAGAAGGTGAGAGTCACTTGTAGAAACTGACGGAGTCCAAATTGGACTCCCGATCTGGACTGGGCAATCAATTTTTCATTTTCATAACTAGTTTTGCTTAAAATCTATGAACTTGGGTTTGAAGGTCCAAAATTTAAAAGAGAGGTCCAATCAACCTATCGATTGATCCAACATGACTTGGGGGGTGAAAGTAACCCGTAGAAACGGACGTAGTTCAAATTAGACTCCAGGTTTGAACTCGATGCTCAAATTTACATTTTCTAAAAGAACTTAATTTAAAGCCAATAAACATGGGTTTAAGAGGGTCAAAATTAAAAATATAGGTCTGACTAATTTGTCAATGATTCCAACACGACTGGGACGGTGAGAGTGACTTGCAAAAATTGACGGAGTCCAAATTGGACTCCCGATCTGGACTGGGCAATCAATTTTTCATTTTCTTAACTAGTTTTGTTTAAAATCTACGAATTTGGGTTTAAGGGTCTAAAATTTAAATGAGAGGTCCAATCAGCCTATCAATTGTTCCAACACGACTTGGGGGGTGAAAGTAACCCGTAGAAACTGACGGACTTCAAATTAGACTCCAAGTTTCTCGATGCTCAAATTTATATTTTCTAAAAGAACATAATTTAAAGTCAATAAACATGGGTTTAAGAGGGTCAAAATTAAAAATATAGGTCCGATTAATATGTCAATGATTCCAACACGACCGGGAAGGTGAGAGTGACTTGCATAAACTGACGGAGTCCAAATTGGACTCCCAATCTAGACTAGGCAATCAATTTTTCATTTTCTTAACTAGTTTTGTTTAAAATCTATGAACTTGGGTTTGAGGGTCCAAAATTTAAATGAGAGGTCCAATCAGCCTATCGATTGTTCCAACATGACTTGGGGGGTGAAAGTAACCCGTAGAAACTGACGGAGTTCAAATTAGACTTCAGGTTTGAGCTCGATGCTCAAATTTACATTTTCTAAAAGAACTTAGTTTAAAGTCAATAAATATGGGTTTAAGAGGGTGAAAATTAAAAATATAGGTCCGATTAATTTGTCAATGACTCCAACACGACCGAGAAGGTGAGAGTGAATCGTAGAAACTGACGGAGTCTAAATTGGACTCTCGATCTGGACTGGGCAATCAATTTTTCATTTTCTTAACTAGTTTTGTTTAAAATCTATGAACTTGGGTTTGAGGGTCCAAAATTTAAAGAGATGTCCAATCAGCCTATCGATTGTTCCAACACGACTTGGGGGTGAAAGTAACTCGTAGAAACTGATGGAGTTCAAATTAGACTCCAGGTTTGAGCTCGATGCTCAAATTTACATTTTCTAAAAGAACTTAGTTTAAAGTCAATAAACATGGGTTTAAGAGTGTCAAATTAAAAATATAGGTCCGATTAGATTGTCAATGATTCCAACACGATCGGGAAGGTGAGAGTGACTTGCAGAAACTGACGGAGTCCAAATTGGACTCCGATCTGGACTGGGCAATCAATTTTTCATTTCCTTAACTAGTTTTGTTTAAAATCTATGAACATGGGTTTGAGGGTCCAAAATTTAAATGACAGGTCCAATCAGCCTATCGATTGTTCCAACACGACTTGGGGGGTGAAAGTAACCCATAGAAACTGACGGAGTTCAAATTAGACTTCAGGTTTGAGCTCGATGCTCAAATTTACATTTTCTAAAAGAACTTAGTTTAAAGTCAATAAATATGGGTTTAAGAGGGTCAAAATTAAAAATATACGTCCGATTAATTTGTCAATGACTCCAACACGACCGAAAGGTGAGAGTGACTCGTAGAAACTGACGGAGTCCAAATTGGACTCCCGATCTAGACTGGGCAATCAATTTTTTATTTTCTTAACTAGTTTTGTTTAAAATCTATGAACTTGGGTTTGAGGGTCCAAAATTTAAATGAGAGGTCCAATCAGCCTATCGATTGTTCCAACACGACTTGGGGGGTGAAAGTAACCCGTAGAAACTGACGGAGTTCTAATTAGACTCCAAGTTTGAGCTCGAAGCTCAAATTTACATTTTCTAAAAGAAGTTATTTTAAAGTCAATAAACATGGGTTTAAGAGGGTCAAAATTAAAAATATAGGTCCGATTAATTTTTCAATGACTCCAACACGACCGGGAAGGTGAGAGTGACTCGTAGAAACTGACGGAGTCCAAATTGGACTCCCAATCTGGACTGGGCAATCAATTTTTCATTTTCTTAACTAGTTTTGTTTAAAATCTATGAACTTGGGTTTGAGGGTCCAAAATTTAAAAGAGAAGTCCAATCAGCCTATCGATTGTTCCAACACGACTTGGGGGTGAAAGTAACCCGTAGAAACTGACGGAGTTCAAATTAGACTCCAGGTTTGAGCTCGATGCTCAAATTTACATTTTCTAAAAGAACTTAGTTTAAAGTCAATAAATATGGGTTTAAGAGGGTCAAAATTAAAAATATAGGTCCGATTAATATGTCAATGATTCTAAAACGACCAGGAAGGTGAGAGTGACTTGTAGAAACTGACGGAGTCCAAATTGGACTCCCGATTTAAGCAAAACGTTCAAAACTGTCATTCGTCAAATTAAGTTAAATGAAAAACATCTTACTTTCAAATTTAAAGAAAAAATAATGTATTTATTAAGTATTTGATTTTAATTTTTTATAAATGATGTACATGATCATTCGTCGGGAGGTGTTGGGAGAGACAAGGACCAGGATGATGCATATGCAGAGGATTTGTGATTTTCTAATAGATATATTATGGTTTACAATTTCATGTTAGTTGTGTGGATGTTGTAATTTTATGATGGATGTATGATGGGTTTGTATATTTGTTGTGGTTTATGTTATGAGATATTGTAATTTGTGTAGTAGATGTATTGTGGTTTTTTTTATTGTCATTTATCAGGTGATTTATTGTCATTTATGTTAAATTTATAATATATATATATAGTAATAATAGCGACCGATTAGCGACTGACTATAGTCGATCGCTACTCGGTCACTAATATTGGTCGCCACTCATACAGTGACCGCATTAACATTGGTCGCTAATCGGTCTCTGATATAGCGATTGATATTGCGACCGCTTTTAATCGATTGCTATTAGCGACCGAAACAGCGATCGATTAATTTCAGTCGCTTAATAGCGACCAGATTATAGCGACCGAAAGTCGGTCGCTAATCAGTTGCAACTCGGTCGTTGTACTATATAGCGACTGAGTTGCGACCGATTAGCGATCGACTGAGTCGGTCGCTATCGACGCTTTTTCTTGTAGTGCAATGTCTACCAACCATTCATTTACTTGATAGATTGCAAAAGGTTGAGGGTTCAAGAGAAACATACATGTCCCCGGAAGAAGTCCCATCGGTCACTATATTGACATGGGCCGAAATGCTAACAATCTGTTGGGCCAATTTCTCCTTCCTTTTAGGACAACCACCACAAAAATGGCCCTTTTGACCACAAATCCAGCAATCAAGTTGCTTCTTTTTTTCCTTAATCATTCATTTGGGTTTCATCAGTGTACTGGAATCAACCTTAGACTTGCCTTTTGGATCCTTATTCTTATATTTAGTCACAATATTTGCACTAGCTTTCACAAGCATCACATGCTTTTACTTTCTATGTTCCTCTTCAATCGCAATGGCTTTTATCAAGTCATCAAAAGAAATTGATCTCTTTCGATGTTTAAGAGCTATTCCAAAATCCTTCTAAGACTTTGAAAACTTCTCAATGATACGCATGACTTGAAATTTATCAGGATGTTTCATTTCAATGTATGTCAAACCATGGACCATAAGGAGAAACTCATGTGCCTATTTAGCCACAAATCTGCCCCTAATCATGTAGAACTTGAGAAACTTCCAACAAAATACTTTTCTAGACCTTGGTGCTCAGTGTTGTATTTCCGATCAAGTTCATCTCAAAGTGCCTTTGAAGACAAGAATGTTATGTTGGCCCTTGCGGAAAGGCAGCAAGCTATCTAGAGGGGGGTAAATAGATTCGCTGTAGAAAATCTAAAACTAAAACACAGAAATCACCACTTAAAATTGTTGGTTAGTCTAGATAAGCTTGTGCAAGGAAATTAAAGGCGCAGAAGCAAGTACACAAGGAACACATAGATTTATTCTAGTTCGGCCCTTCCAAATGGAAGTCTTACAACTAGTCCCCAAGCAAACTCTTGGGATTTACTAACCAAGGGTACAGTCCCCCTTAAGGACATACAACACCCATCCCTTGCTGGTCTTCTTCTCTTTCCTGGGCAAGAAGGCAGTCCACTATTTCACCTCAGTCAGGTGCTTCTTTTACGAGCTTAGAAGCAACTCACTGGTATACACCCCAGCAGGTCTTCCCTTCTAACTAAGGGGAACACTGGTATAGACCCCAGACGGTGACCACCAGATGCAAGCTGGTCTTCCCTTCAACAAGGGGAATGCTTGCACTGCAAGCCTTCTCTTCTAACCGAAGAGGAACACTACTGAACACATAAGCTAGGACCTGAAGCCCCTAGATCAAGTTCTAGAAAAACAATGAAATACTTGATCTAAGATTGAGGCTAAGAAGGAAAGAGTTTACAAGACAAGACTCTCCTTAGGCTAAACCCCCAGCTCTCTCTCTTCAAATATACAGAGACACATAGAGAGAAAGTGAGGAAGAAGGAAGGCAGCTGAATGCTTCAACTTGAATGGGCTCGAGCTCTCTTCCTTTCTTGCTTGAGTGTGTATGGAGTTGAATGCTCACTAGATGTACACTCTTTGAATGATCTTCAGGTTCACTCTCACTACTTTTTCTTCTACTTTCTCTTCTCCCTTTTATGGAGCAGCTTTGAACATATCCTTAATAGATGGCCGTTGGAGATTCTTAGCTCTCTTCTTCTTCAGCTCTCATTTTTGAGTCTAACGGCTTTCTTCTTGTGCCTACTGGCTACTTGAAATGGAGAAGGATGTTTCAGCTGGTGTACACTTCCAGGGATTCCAGTAGCAGGTCCATGAAGTTGACTGTGTGTAGAAGTGGACCTGTAGACATTAAGTGCAAGGCAAATGGTTAAACTCGTGAAGTCTTTTGCCAGATGACCCATACCTCTTTTTACCTTCTGTCTGTGTTTCCTGTAGATAGCTAGAAATAGAATGCAGGTGCATTTGTTGTAGGAAGGAAGAGATCTTATGAGATAGGCAAAAAGATCTTCAGTCAGAGACATAAAAAGTTAAACATATGAAATACATTTGAACTTTCATTTGGGCGCCAAAGACATTTTGAAACATTTGAAATATAAAGACAATCGATGTTTAAGTATAATAGTAATCAATGTTTCAAAGGCAATCAATGTTTCATATAGGTAATCGATGTTTGAGATGAAGTCGATGTGAACATAATCGATGTTCCAATGAAATCGATGTTTCAATGTAATCCATGTATGTAATCAATGTTTGAAGTGAAGTCGATGTAAACATAATCAATGTACAAAGAGAGTTGATGTAAACATAATCCATGTTGTGAGTGAATCGATGTTTTACTGAAGTCGATGTTTGATTGAAATCGATATTTAAGTGAAGTCGATGTTCAACTGAAATCGATGTTGAATGAAGTCGATGTTTAAATGAAATCGATGTTTGAACACAGTCGATGTTTAATGAAATCGATGTTCAGCTGAAGTCGATGCTTAATGAAATCGATGTTCAATGAAATCGATGTATGATTAACAGTAATCGATGTGGCACTTAGTCAGTAATTGATGTGCATTGAACAACAATCGATTTAGCTTTCCATTGCGAATCATGAAACGATTATGCCAGTATAATGTATTTATGAGGAAAACATGATATTAAATATATTCAATAATATTTAAGTTAATCATGAATTTTGTTATCACTAAAATAAAAGATAAGATATAAGAGTGGTTCAACATGTTGAGAAGGTGTAAACATCAAAAAAGGCATCTGACAATGTTGTTAATATGCACCCGTGTCCTAGTTGATCATTCTCCTTCCATTCTTCAGTCTTCTTAGAACTTTCAAGATTGTTCTCAATCTATCAACAATAACAACCCAATCATAGTGAATTATATCATCATCCATTATTGCCATCACTTAAAATGTTGTCTAGCAAATTCTCAGAGCATTCCGAACATGTCCACTCTTAGGTTGAAGGTTGAGACGATAAAGCCATGAAAGATATCTTCTATAAGGCTATTGTTAGAACAGTGGGTATCGGGCACATATCACTCCATGTCATCAATAGTAAGCATAGTGTGAACATGACGACATTTGTAAATAGATCCAACACATTGACAAGCGCATCCCCAAGAACAATTTTAAACATGAGTATATCTAACATAGCATGAAGGTAATAAACAGAAAACAACAAGATCATGTAGAGGTTCTATGGAGAAACTTGCCTTAGAGAAGATATCGCCTCCACTATAAAGTGCGACAAGAACTGGCAATCTTCTCCCAACATGGAATGCAAAATCAGCTGGACGGCTGATTCGACTAGATCAAAATTAGGATCGGCGGGGTCCGATCCCCGATCCCAATCCAATCCAGAATTCCATGTCTCCCATTGTACAAACCCAACAACAAGATCATAGAAAATCGATGTCTCTACTTGTACGAAATAGAAATAAGGGTTGAAGAAGAAAACATGCACCAAACAATGGAGATGATTGTTCTTCTTTACGTACTCATAGTACATCGAACAAGAGATGGTCGGAGGCTAGTGGCGTTCCCCAAATGTCAGCCACGATCATTCCTGCTAAGAGAAGTAAATGAGAAGTTCAAGAAGAGAAGTGGATAACTCTTTCTCTCTCTCTCTTGCTAGACCTTTAAACCCACGCATGCACATCTCCATAATGAGTCTCTTCAAGAACGGACGTGCCCTTTCTCTCCAAGCAAAAGGGTCAAAAAGTAAAACAAAAGAGAAATGTAGAAGGCCCAGGACCATCTCACTTGCACACCTAGCCCAACACTTATGTGAGCCCAGCCTGGCGAGCAGGCGCACGTGTGTGCGTTCTAGCATAACTCTTTCATATTCCTTGGAACATATGCCTAGGAACACAATAAATTATAGGGCCTTCTATATTTTTTGTGATTTCCAATACAGGATAAAACCCCATATACGCACACAAGAGAATAGCTCCCTTTTCAAACCTTAAGTTTGCTCAATCTAAAATGCTGCCACCCACCTTCTATCCAACATATATTGCCACCACATATTGCAGATTTGACTCCACCGATTGCCTCATGTCACGATGTGAAGTTGCAATGTATCAACTATACGCAGTCCTGTTCAGCAGCTCAGGTTTCAGAACTTGAAACCTCACCTTTGCAGACCATGTTGCTCCTCATTCCTCTTCTTGTTTGAGGTTTAAAAAAGGGAGAAATTGCATAAACCCTATCGGTTATCACAAATGGAGGACCACCATTTCTGGAACCTTAATCTCCCCTCGAAGGATTCATAAATTTTTTTATCCCAAAACTTGCAGTTGCAAAAGATGATGCCCAGATCAGATGCTCCAAGCATCGCCACTCATTCAACACTCGGTGAATGGAGCGACCAACAAGAATTCGGGAGAGCCAAGCACTTTTCTAGATGGGTCTCCATCATGTGCCATTGGATTGGCCTAGCAATGAAAAAGATCTTCTAAAAGGCATATGAAGGAAGGAATCACAGGTGCCTGGGTGGGGGTGAGGAGGAAACAGAATAATTCGGAGACAAGGATATGAGAGATTTTTTTGTAAGCTTGTGGAATGCTGTTGAACTCACTAGTCACTGGCGATGCAATGGGCCAAAAATGCCAATAACAAACAAGTGGCCTGATAACTGTAAAAGCTAGAATGAGTGAATAACATTAGCCACATGAGAATTTCTCACAGCAGTGGTGTTCAGATCAATCATAGCATGTCAGTGATACATGGCAGGGGGGAAAATCCAGGTTAACTGGACGGCTTACAAATATGTGGGTAATACAAATATGTGGAAAATAAGGATGAAGAGTGAATGGAGCTTTGAAAAAAGTACTACATATTATTTCCTTAAAGGACTAGATCTAATCAGAAAAATCTTTGCAAAATGTTGCAAGGAAAGATGCAAGATAAAAAGCAAACATCAGCCTGAATCCTTAGAAAAGGAACACTACTTAAAAATGAGATAAGACAGCTACAAAAGGTAAAATACACTGATGAGTTATCTAACCACCAAAATGTACGATAGGAACAAAAACGATAAATTGGAAGCTTGTTATGGAGTCAATCGTATGTCAAATAACAATCTTCAACATGTATTCATACACAACGATGCAATGAAAGATTTACCAGCTAAACATGACAGATTCTGGGGAAACACACTCTGCAATAGGAAAAGCTGATGAGATGTCTCAAAAACCACGGAAATAAGGAATAGAGATCACAGAGAAATGTATGGAGAGTGATCAAAGATTTCAACACGAAATCAAATAAATTATACAATCTAAGCGAGTGGAATAGCAAAGAAGATGCGATGTTTGATGAAGCATTTGCAAAAAATAGGTGATTGAGGACCAGTAAGACATTTAACTTCTAAGTGGTTCTTCGAGGGAAAATAAGAGATTTGAAAGGTTGAGCATGACAGACCTAGAGCTGCAAGGTTGCAAGTTAATGAAGGGGAGGAAGATGACAGATGAATTTACCACACAAGAGGGACAGCAGTTTAGATTATAGTACACGTACATGAGACTCATAACCTGATATTCTTAGTTAAATATTGTATAATCATGAAGAAAGAACGAACCATCAAACAGAGCCTACGAACCATCACTAGTTTCAAGAATTCTTAAAGAACATAGTACACTTACATATCTCAAAGCCAATGCCAAGAGTTACAAGTCTGATTTATCTTGTCATTTTACAAGAGTTAGACAAGGGTTTGAGAACCCAGGATTAACATCACTAGAAACGTCAAGTAGTTGTAATATTTCTAAATACAACAAATAACTTAAAGAATATGGAAACCATCACACAGAGAGAAGCAGAAACAACTCAGACATGTCCTCTTTTCCTGTACTACAGTAATCCCCTGTTTTGAGGATTTTCACTTCTTCTCTCAAACAAGAGGATTGCCCACTACCATTGGGATAGAGATCGCAAATAGTAACCTAAATTGGATCCTAAGCAATGATCTCAAACAACGAAGTGGACATCACAAACCACCAGACTCGTGAAGCTCAATACTTTTATTGGGCATTTGAAAGACAATAGCGTAGTAAGAACAGGAGTACACAGAACTAACAGAGGAGTTGGCATGAAGTGTCAATCTTTGGTCCCCACTCACTTCACACAAAGAAGAAAGGAAAGCATCACTTATACCACTCCAAACTAATAGAGGTAATAACATAAAGCAATAATCTCTGGTGTTACTAATTTCACATATAACGAAGAAAACAACATGTCCCCATCAAATTCATGGGCATTGTACACCTCAAAACTGATAAGAACGATGATATTGCAACAATGTTTCATAGCAAGTTATTGAGTCCATTAACCAAAAAGAAAGTAAGGCATCCCCTGGTCAAACTCGTTGTGTTTGTACAATGGAGTCAGGAGTCGATAACACAAACCAATGACATTTAGTCCCTAGTGACTGACTGGCTTCACATATAAAGAAGACAGCAAGGCAACCCTTGATCAAACACGATGCCCTTGTATGTTTATATCATACCTTTCAAACTGGTGAAAAAGAAAAAAGTATATAAACTAGGGACAGAACTATATCACAGCTCATTCAGGAGACCCAATTAAGCTTACCCAAAAAAAAACTAAAAATGGTTCTTCCTTGCTGATCAAAATTGAATTTTGCATGATTTACATTGTTGCCCCGCGTTCAAAAATTTACCAGAAAGGATAATCCTCCTTACCCAGTGAATCAATCGCCAGACCAAACCATACAAACATGCTTCTTTTCCAGAGCCATCTGCCTTCAAGAAAAATAAGGATCTATGGATGGTTTCAGCAGTCACAATGTCACATTCTTCTAGGTTCTGACGAAGCAACCTCAAAGCACTGCCCTGGCAACCTCATTTTCCTTTGGTGGCACAGGGTAGTTCTGCGTGAAGCAAGCGTGGCAGTACGTAGGCGCCTCCTCTCCCAGAGAGGCCTTCAAGCTGTCCAGGGACAGGAAGGCCAACGAGTCCGACCCAATCTCCCTGCACACTCCCTCCACATCCATCCGGTTGGAGATGAGCTCCTCCGACCTGGGCGTGTCCACCCCGTAGTAGCACGAACCCACAATGGGTGGGCTGGCAATCCTCATGTGCACCTCTTTCGCCCCGGCATCCCTTATGAGGCGTACGATTTTGGAGCTGGTGGTGCCCCGGACGATGGAGTCGTCGACGACCACTACGCGCTTGCCCTCCAGGATGCCGCGCACAGGAGCGAGCTTGAGGCGGACGCCGAGGTCTCTGATCTCCTGGGACGGCTGGATGAATGTACGGCCGACGTAGTGGGAGCGTATCAGGCCCTGCTGGAAGGGGAGGCCCGACTTCTCAGCGTAGCCGAGCGCAGCGAAGAAGCCGGAGTCGGGAACAGGGATGACGACGTCTGCGCCGCCGGGAACGGGGGACTCCGTCGCGAGGGTGGCCCCGAAGTTGTAGCGCTCACGGTGGACGGGCCGGCCGAAGACCACCGAGTTCGGGAGCGCGAAGTAGATGTGCTCAAAGACGCAAGCTTGGCGATCACGGTGCGGCATGAGGCAGAGGGAGGAGACCTTGCCGTTGGCGTCCACGACGAGGAGCTCTCCCGGGTTCACCTCGCGCTCGTAATCGGCGTCGATGAGGTCAAGGGCGCAGGTCTCGGAGGCGAAGACGACGGCGCCGTTGGCGCGGCGGCGGCCCATGACGAGAGGACGGAAGCCGTAGGGGTCCCGGACGGCGATGAGCTTATCAGAGGTGAGGAAGAGGAGGGAGTAGGCACCCTCCAACTGCTCGCAGGCCTCGACAACGCGGGCGACGAAAGGGCGGGTTTTGGAAATGGCTATGAGGTGGAGGACGACCTCGGTATCGGAGGAGGTGTTGAAGATGGAGCCGCTCTCCTCGAGGCGGGCGCGCAGGACGGAGTAGTTGACCAGGTTACCGTTGTGGGCGACGGCAACGTGGCCGAAGCGGTAGCCGGCGAGGAAGGGTTGGACGTTGTGGGGGGAGGAGGCGGCGCCGGCGGTGGAGTAGCGGACATGGCCGATGGCGGAGTCGCCGGTAAGGGAGTCGAGCCTGGAAGGGTCGCTCCCAAAGACCTCGGAGACAAGGCCGAGGCCCGTGACGGACTTGAGCTTCCCCTGGTCGCAGGACACGATGCCGGCGCCCTCCTGCCCGCGGTGCTGCAAAGCGTGGAGCCCGAGGGAGCACAACCTCGACGCCTGCGGGTCGCCCAGTATCCCCACCACCCCGCACTCCTCCCGCAGCTTGTCGTCCTCATTCCACTCGATACGGCCACCATGGCCGCCCTCCGCGGCCCGCTCTCCCTGCAGTTGCTGCTGCTGGCACTGCTGGAGATGCCACAAGATAGGATTTTGAGCAGCGGAAGAGGAGTAAACGGGCACGAGACGGCGGGAGGAGGAGGAAGGGTCAAGCGCTGACGGGGCTACGTGGTGACAAGGCTGCCGAAGGGGATTGGGGAGGGAAGGGGAAAAGGGGCAGCGCTGGGCGTGGCCCCTCTGTTGCGGAGCAAAGGAGGACAGGCGACGGGAGGGGGAAGAAGCGGCTGCAGCAGCATGGGCGGGGGCAGCGGCCATGAAAGAGAGAGAGGCGGGCGAAACTGGCTCTTGCAGAAGCAGGGAGGAGGAAGGGGAGCTGGTGGAGGCGGCCCAAAACAAGCAGGGGAGGCGACGTGAGGCGAGGGCACCCAAAAATGATATCCAAACGGCTACGGCGCAACGGAAGCAAGCGATTGGTGGGCTTTCGGCGCCGCACAAAAGGCGGCGAAGGGTTCACTAGGAAAATTGAGGAAATGGCCAACAAAAAGAGTGGGGCTCAAAATTTCTGGATGATTCAGAGAATCTGAAGAGGGCAGAGGTGGTGGGTCCCCGATGATTCCAGCGCTCACCCATGGCTGGAACTGGAAGGAAGGGACCGAGGATTAACGATGTGGTCGGATGGGCGCGACGGGCTGTTTCGGTGTTCAGTGGATCTATGTGGGTTGGTTCTCTCCGGTGGGGAAGAAACGACTGATTCCAAGGGTTGCCGCCGTTGGTGGGAGAGAGGGGCCTGGCGTACAGCCGAGACTAGGTTGTCCCAAGTTGCGTGTACAGAACGGAATCGGAAGGAAAGGGGCGGGGGGGTTAGCCTTGGAGAAGGTGGTCGTGGTCGCACAAATATATAAAATATTATATAGAGAAAAAACTTAAATACAATAAGAGCTGTTTCAAGGACACCAACAGAATAAGTCTCAATAAGAAATAGTAAATAACACAACAAGAAGTTAACATGGAGAAATTTCATAATATCAATTATAAGTACTGAAATTGAAATTAGACAAAGTGCAAAAGCAAAGAGCACTTCTCCAAATCATGAACTATGATCAAATAAATTTGATAAATATTTGAGCAAAACTCAATAAGAGCTGTGGTAAGAGTTTGCTCTAGAAGAGAAGGGCTACCAAAAAAAAACTCGTTTTGATGGTTTGATGAGGACCAAGTTTGGAGCCACCAAAGGAAAGGATAAGTATGGAATTTACATGACTAATAGAATAAGCTATATTGAGTGATGTCTCCTCTCTCTTTTATCTTATCATGGTATATCATATTTATCTAAACTAATTACATGATAATGTACTTGATAGCATTTGCTCCACAACCGATATCTTGGTCGGATTAAGAAGAGAGCAAACCTTGTGCACCTAGGTATGACCCAAGTAATAATGGTATTTCTTAGGTAGCTAGCTACAAGTTGTTGTTGCCCAACAGCAAGTCCAGAGGGGGGTGAATAGGATTCTTAAAATTTGATTATCTAAATCTGTCAACAAAAACATTCAATACAAAACACTACGTTCGACTGTTAGTGATAGAAATAATGAAAAGATAACAATCACAAGCAGACAATCACACGACACCAGGATTTTATCCTGGTTCGGACCTCCTTTCTAAAAGAGTCCTACGTCCAGTTCTTGAGCAACAACTCAGGATTCAACTACCTAAGAGTACAGTCCCCCTCAAAGACACTTATACATCCAGCCACAGTTGGCTTTCTCTTCACAACCCGAAGAGAAAAACAACACCCTGATTCACAGGTCTTCCTTCAACACGAAGGGAACACTCTCCACCTGTTTCCAACAGGTCTTCTCTTCACACACAAAGAGGAACTTCTCAAGAAAGAGAGAAAACAGGCGAAATGCCCCTAGACTAAGCTTATAGAAAACGTTTGATCTGAGGCAGTGACTGAGAGAGAAAGATCTACAATAATGAAATCTCTCAGATCACAAGGGCTCTACAAAACTAACAACAATGATGCACGGAGAGTAAGAGCTACAATGTTGGAGTGGAAAGCAAGAAGCTCTTTCACTAAGACTTTGTTGCGCAAGATTTCTAGTTGAGATTTTGAATGCTTCAGGAACTCTTCTTCCTGTCTTACCATGAGTCTTCAGTCTTGTATAAATATCTTCTCTTGCTAAAATAGCCGTTGAGATGTTCGTTGTCTCTAACTTTGGTATACATTAGACTGCATGGTATAGTGGTATAGGTGAGAACCATATATGCTTTTCGTTAAACACCTTTTTGTTCCATGCACGCAAAGAGTAGATCCTTCTAGATATCCTTCAACCTATATTTTGTCCAATCATTGTATGAGGTTGTGCTGTCAGAGACCTGCACATAATAAATATCAAACTACAGACAACTATGTTGTCTCTTGTTGTCAGTCAACGTTAGAATCTATGTAGTAAGACTGTTCACCATAATAGAAAAGTCATTCTGCTTTCAGAAAAAGGTTTCTTATAGACGTATGAGAATAGAAGATATCCAGATATGCATCATGCAGTGAAATGTACAGTCCCATCGAATGCATGGATATTAGAGAAGCACGCGGGAAGACTTTGACTCAATATTTAAAAATATATTTGAATATCAAGTCGATGTAATCCATGAAGTCGTTATGACATTGATAGCCCATGAATGAGTCGTTAAACACGTGACTAACAATCTCAAAATTATCGGCCTATACTAAATATTTTGACAATAGTTAAGTGGTGAGAGTCGAGTCGAATCCACGGAGAAAAAGATTTTAGAGTTGAAAACCTTGAGTTTTTGTTTAAGAAAATAACGTGGTAGTATTAAGACTAAGTTGCACGAAATAAATTTAAACTACGCTAAATAAGTAAAGAGAGAGATAAAGAGAGAATGAAAGAACACAAGACACTATTTAAAACTATAATCTATTAAACAATAGAAAATGTTTAACACAAAGATTTTATTCTACTCAAAAACCATTAACAAGTACACTGAAATAAAGAGAAAAAAATAGAGAGAACTAGAGAGAGAACAGAGAGACAAGAGAAGAGAGAGAAAGAAAAGAGGGAGAGGAGAGAGACGCAGGGAGAGGAGAGAGAGAGAGAGAGAGAGAGAGAGAGAAGGAAGCGAGAGAGAGAGAACGAGAGAGGGATAGAGGAGAGAGAGAAGAGAAGAGATAAGAGAGCGCGCGCGCGCGCGCGAGAGAGAGAGAGAGAGAGAGGAGATAAGAGAGAGAGGCATGCGAGGGAGAGAGAGGAGAGAGGCGCGAGAGAGAGAGAGGGCAACGTGGCCGGCGGCTCCTCTACGTGCATGCAAAAGCATGCACGTGGAGGAGGAGGGCGGGTGGAGCGCGCAGGGGGCTGCTGCTGGCGCGGGCTGCTGCTGGTGCGCGCGCGACGTACACGGCAGGCGGTGGCGCGCAGGCGACTCGCGGAGCGAGTGCGCTAGTGTGGCGATCGCGCGCAGGTGGGTGAGTGCTCGGGGGCAGGCAGTAGGCTGGCGCGGGATAGGTGCCTGGCGTGCGGCCTGGTGCGGGGCGTGTGCTGCTGCTGGTGTGCATGGAGCAGGCGAACGCGCCTGTTGCTGCTGCTTCTATCTGCTTCCGAAGAGGGAGACTGGTCCAGAGAGATCGGGAGAGAGCAAGAAGGGAGGAAGAAACCGAGCAAGAAGAAGAAGAAGGGAAAGAGAAAGAGGAGGAAGGCGGTGCGCAGGAGAGAGGGAGAAAGTAGAAGAGAGAATACGAATGAGAGAGAGAGGGGGAGGGTTTATAAAGTAGTAGAGAAAGAGAGGAAGGGGGAGAGAGGAAAGTGTTACTGTTATAGTAACATAGATTGGCTCCGGCCGAGGTGACCGTTGAGGCGCTTCTCGCCAGATGGAGCCGAGACGACCAAGCCGATGGATCCCTTTGAGGCGCGCTTGGCCGATGTGTGACGCTGCTCCTGACGTCCCGACCTGACCTGCAGAGCCCGCCGAGTGGGCTCGGCGGGGAGACACTCCGACGCTCAAGTCAGTTGCTAGCCGAACAGAATGGCGTAGCGTGGGGGGAGAAATAGTGTACCTTGGCCTGTGGAGTGTCTACCCTTTATATAGTGTTAGGACACGTACGTGTGAGCTGGACGAGCCGCCAATCTCACTGGGGAGTTACCGAGATTCCCGCCGGATTGGGTGTCGTTACTTCCGCCGAGTTGCGATGATTGTGGTTGCCACCTGTAGGCCTGATCGTTGAGATCGTGGCCTTAATGGTCGTGACTAGCGGTTCCGCGAGACTTGGTGGTTACCTTATTTGTCCGTTGACCCCGTAAAGACTGATGGGGTGCGCGAGGACGCCGAGCTCTAGGTCGGCGTGACCTGAGCTTTGATAACCCGAGGTGCTCAACTGGAGACTTATTTGAGGATGTTACGAGAATGCTCGGGTCGAGATGTAGATGGGCCCGCCTGGGCCGAGCTGCCGATACTGAGGTCGGACGAACCGAGCTGTAGCTGGTATTTGGTGAGACAAAAGACGAGATGTCAGCCAATGGCCTTATTGAGGTCGGATGAGCCGAGGTCCGAGCTTATGGGAATGTCCTGATCAGTTTGGATGCCGCCCTTTTCGTTGACTGCCGAATCGGAGGCGAGGTCCTTGCCAATCAGCCAAGGCTGCTGAATGTCGGGCTATCCTCAGAAGTGGTCGGCTACACTGGGGGTTAGCCGACCTGCTTGGAGACCCCCGTAACAGAAAGGAAGGAGAGATTTTTGGAAAATAGGAGAGGAGATTTTTAAAAGTGAGAAAGTGTTTTAAAAAAAAATAATAGAATCTCTCCTTTATTCTCTCTTGCTTCAATCCAATCCATTGGCCCATTAAGCACTTCATAGAATGGCCCATTAACCTGTAAATACAACATATAATTGAATTTCATCAATTATAGTCCATGATAAGAGAAATCTATGAATTTATCAAGTATTTGTCAATAAAATGGCATGATTATTCATGATAATTATGAGATTATCACATCCCCCAACTTACTCATTGCTAGTCCCTTAGCAATGCACACAAGTGAATAATTGGGACTAACAGGAACTCAAAATATCAATTTTCATGTCAAGAAAGCAGAGATGAGACTGATCAACACTAAGTATTTTCAGTTCTAGTAGCAAGTGTCAAAGATAAACATGTCAGTTCATGTTATTAGGCAGTTTCCTCAAAATACACTTGAAATTATCATTTCCTTCGTGAATGTACTTGTGAACAATAAGCATTACTCAGATAGTGCATGGGCTTTTTACCTATTACTTAGAGATGATATCCACTCTACACTCCTTAAATCCAATCCTCGAATTACAGGTAGCTTTCACTCTGCCTTTTCTGTCTCTTTATTTCATTCATTTTTTTTTCAACTTGGATATCCTTTCACCGTTTGACGCGAACTTCTACACTTCTTGAGGTGCCGAAGCCCGGTTACTAAGCTAGGGATTTCCTTCTTCATTTTGTCATTTTTTTTATATATATAACTTGCAGGAAGGTAACTTTTTCCCCACGATTAATTTTCAATAAGAGTGTAGAATGTCAATCCTTAACATGAGTATTAGGTAAAACTCTCATCACCCTCATGAATGACACTTATTCATCATGTAATTCATGTGTGTAGAAAATTTCAAATGTAGTTTGAGGAAAATGCTAAGAACATAACTACAAAATTCATCCTCTAACGTACCACTAGCACAAGTATATACTTAGAGTAAAATCATTCTAGAATGAAGTGTTCTTTCCATGAAAAATGATATATGAAGTATAATGTTTGGGATGTTTAGTAGGATTTTAAAATTTGAAAGATTTCCCTCCCCCAACTTGAATGACATTGTCCTCAATGGCATAAAAGTAATGAACATAGAATAAAGCCAATGTAAGTTAAGAAAGGAGAGATGCAACCTGATGATCACATGAGGATGGTTGCACACTAGCTTCATCAAAGGTAATGGGCCTTCAAAAACCTAGAACACAATAGAAACAAAGAAATAAGTTAAATATCCTAAAAATATTGGGTTGCCTCCCAATAAGCGCTAAGTTTAATGTCTTCAGCCAGACACAATGAAGTCTTTATGCAGCTACTCAAGATCATTCAGGGGAATGGATTCTTTAGGTGAGAGCTGCATGTTTTCCATGTAAGGTTTGAGACGTTGATCATTAACAGTGAAAGTGTGACCATTTTTTGGATCAAGAATTTTAACAGCACCATGGTCAAAAGTTTTTACAACAATGAATGGTCCATCCCATCAAGATTTCAATTTACCTAGAAATAAGCGCAGCCTAGAGTTAAAGAGCCAAACCTTTTGGTCAGGATGGAAGGATTTTCTCAAAATGTGTTTGTCATGAAAGATTTTGGTCTTGGCTTTATATATTTTGGAATTCTCATAGGCTTCATTGCGCAATTCCTCAAGCTCATGCAATTGGAGGGCTCTATGTGATCCAGCTTGGGCTAAGTCTAGATTGAATTGTTTAATGGCCCAATAAGCCCTATGCCCTAACTCAACAGGAAGGTGACAGGCATTACCAAAAATCAACCTGTAGGGAGACATGCCAATGGGAGTCTTATAAGCAGTCTGATAGGCCCACAAAGCATCATCCAATCTTTCTGACCAATCTTTCCTATCGGGCCTAACAGTCTTTTGGAGAATGTTCTTGATCTCCCTATTGGACACTTCCACTTGGCCACTAGTCTGGGGATGGTAGGGGGTAGCAATCTTGTGAGTGATCCCATATCTTTTAAGCAAAGCTCGAAATTGGGAATGAGTGAAGTGAGATCCCCCATC
Source organism: Colocasia esculenta (assembly GCA_014218235.1). NCBI lineage: Eukaryota > Viridiplantae > Streptophyta > Magnoliopsida > Alismatales > Araceae > Colocasia > Colocasia esculenta. The sequence continues at coordinate 168,263,560 of CM024754.1, forward strand.
ACTTATGATGGCCCGAGGGCACCCAAATCTAGAGAAGATATTCCTCCGCACAAATTTCATGACAACCTTATGGTCATTGGTGCGGGTGGCAATGGCCTCGATCCATTTAGACACATAATCAACAACCACAAGGATATACTCATTGCCAAAGGATGAAGGAAATGGGCCCATGAAATCTATTCCCTAGACATCAAACATTTCTACCACCAAAATGGGGTTGAGTGGCATCATGTCTCTCCTAGAATTGTTGCCTACTGCTTGGCATCTCAGACAGGTCTTACTGAATTCATAAGCATCCTTGAACAATGTGGGCCAGTAAAACCCACTTTGTAAGACCTTGGCAGCAGTTTTCTTCCCCGAGAAGTGTCCCCCACAAGCTAGAGTATGACAGAAATTTAAGATGCTTTGTTGCTCTTCCTCAGGGACACATCTCTTAATGACTTGGTCTGGACCCATGAAAAATAATTCAGGGTCATCCCAGAAATAGTGTTTGACTTTAGAGAAAAAATGATCCCTTTCATTCTTTGACCATCCTTCAGGAATTTGACCCACCGCAAGGTAATTGACAATGTGAGCATACCATGGGGGTGTATTATGAGAAATAGCAAGGAGGTGTTCATCGGGAAAGGAGTCATGCATGGGAGCACTTTCTGGGATGAGAATTCGGGACAGATGATCAGCAACAACATTTTCAGTACCTTTCTTATTCCGAATCTCCAAATCAAATTCTTGAAGGAGAAGGATCCATCTGATAAGTCTTGGTTTGGAGTCCTTCTTTGCTAGGAGATATTTCAAAGTAGAATGATCTGAGTAGATGATGATTTTTGCTCCCAAAAGATAAGATCGAAATTTTTCTAGGGCAAAAACCACAGCAAGGAGTTCTTTTTCTGTGGTGGTGTAGTGCAATTGAGCATCAGCGAGGGTGCGACTCGCATAATAAATCACCACAGGACGTTTATTAATTCTTTGTCCCAAAATAGCACCTATGGCATAGTCAGAGGCATCACACATGATCTCAAAGGGCAATGACCAATCAGGAGTTTGAAGAATGGGAGCTTTGGTCAAAGCCTCTTTCAAAGTAGTGAATGCCTCTAAACAAGCATCATCAAATTGAAATGGGACATCCTTTGCTAGGAGAAGAGTTAAGGGACGGGCAATTTTGGAAAAAATTTCAATGAACCGGCGATAGAAACCGGCATGGCCAAGAAATGCACGAATCTGTCTTACGGAGGTAGGGGGAGGAAGATCAGCAATGAGACCCACTTTGGCTCTATCTACCTCAATTCCCCGCTCAGACACAATGTGGCCTAAGACTATGCCCTCTTGAACCATAAAGTGGCTCTTCTCCCAACTGAGCACCAAGTTTGTTTCCACACATCTAGCCAAAACTTTCTCTAAATTTTGTAGACATTTTTCAAATGAATCCCCATAAATAGAAAAATCATCCATGAATACCTCAAGGAATTCTCCCACCATGTCAGAGAAGATTGCCATCATGCACCTTTGAAAAGTGGCTGGTGCATTGCAAAGTCCGAATGGCATTCTCCTAAAAGCAAATGTGCCATAGGGGCACGTAAAGGTGGTCTTTTCTTGATCTTCTGGGTAAATTGCCACTTGATTGTACCCAGAGTAACCATCCAAAAAGCAAAAGAATTGCTGGCCCGCCAGTCTCTCAAGAATTTGATCCATGAATGGGAGTGGAAAGTGATCTTTCTTGGTCATGGCATTGAGCTTCCTATAGTCTATGCACACTCTCCATCCTGTGGTCAATCTGGTGGGTATCTCCTCCCCTTGTTCATTTTTCACCACTGTCAGCCCAGACTTCTTGGGAACCACTTGGGTTGGGCTGACCCACTGGCTATCTGATATTGGATAAGCAATTCCAGCATCTAGCCACTTCACTACTTCCTTCTTCACCACTTCCTTCATGTTGGGGTTTAACCTCCTTTGCGTTTCCCGGCTTGGTTTAGCATTGTCCTCCAAGTAGATGTGGTGCATGCAAACAGATGGACTAATCCCTTTAAGGTCGGCCACTGTCCAACCTATGGCACCCCTATGTTCCCCTAAGACTTCTATCAATTGGGCTTCTTGGGTAGGGCTCAAATTGGAGGCAATGATAACAGGCAAAGTTTGGTTGGGGCCTAGGAATACATACTTGAGGGAGTCTGGAAGAGGTTTAAGCTCAAGATCTGGAGGGCTTTGAAGTGAAGGTAGAGCTGGTTCAGATTGCAAGGCCGGTAGAGGTTCGACTTTGGACCAAGGTGCCAGATGGAGTGGTGAGCCATGTAAAGCATTGGTTTCCTCAAGATGGTCAACATCGAGATCATTATCAATGGACTCAGTCAAAATGTCAATAGAATGACATCCTTCTTCTTGATCTGGATATTGAGATGCTTTAAACACATTGAGAGAAACCTTTTGTCCCCCAAATGAAATGTCCATCATCCCCGTAGCACAGTTGATGTTGGCTTTGGCAGTGGCGAGGAAGGGACGACCAAGAATGATAGGAGTGTGTTTCAACTCCTGGTTGGTGGACATATCAAGGATGAGAAAGTCCACGGGGAAATAACAATCATTGACTTTGACAATTACATCCTCTATCAATCCCCGTGGAGTCTTGACCGAACGATCGGCCAACTGCAGAATGATGGAAGTGGGCTTGAGTTCCCCTATGTTGAATTGTTCATAAATAAAGGTGGGAAGAAGATTGACACTTGCCCCTAAATCAAGAAGGGCTCGGTCAAAGGTTATACCACCTATATCACATGAAATGAGGGGAGCACCAGGGTCCTTCAACTTCCTAGGGAGGTGGTTTGTCAAGACTTCACTAACATCTTCAGATAGCCAGATTTTCTGAATTGCAGTCTTGGATTCCCTTCGTGGAGTGCACATTTCTTTCAAAAATTTAGCATAAGTCGGGACATGCTTGATGGCATCCAGGAGTGGAATATTGATGTGGACTTGTTTGAACAATTCCAACAACTCCTCATCTTGGACCGACTTTGACTTCTTCTTAATGGGCTTGGATTCTAGAGCACTTGGAAATGGCACTTTGGGCTGGTAGGAATTTGGATCTACATGAGCTTTCTCTTTTCCTTTGTTCTCTTCCCCCAACTTAGTTTGAATGGGTTCCTCTTCGCTATCACTAGTTTCATCTTGGACCTCTAGTGCAAGATTATTCACAACCTCTTTTCCCTTATGTGGGTCACTTAGCACCTTACCACTTCTCAGGCTTGAAATGGCTTTTATGTTCTCCAATTGTGGGCCTCTTGGTTGGACTTGTTGGACAGGTTGAGGTAAGAGGCCTGGTTGTGAAGCAAAGCCTGGTGGTTGGTTCCTTGGGTTGGGCACAGGTTGGCTAGGCAATTGGCCCACTTCCCTTCTCGTGGTGGTCTCAGCCATCTGGCCCACTTGGGCTTCTAACCTAGCCATGGTCTGTTGGTTTGTAGCCAAGAGTTGTTGTTGTTGGTGCAATTGTTGTTGTTGGGCCAAGATGATTTGTTGGAGTTGATTGAATTGTTCTTCAAAATTTTGTTGAGGGGGTTGTTGAAAGGTGAGCTGAACTTGCTTGGGCTGATAAGGAGGATATTGGACTGCCTGAGAGAATTGGGCCTGGGGCCCTCTAGCATAAGTGCCACTATAAGGATTCGGCTGGGCCTGAAGTTGGTTCTGGAATGGTTGTTTTGGGGCTTGAGGCATGGAGGGGTTAGGTCTTTGAGGTGGGGCTTGTTGATTTTTCCAAGAGAAATTAGGATGGTTTCTCCAGCCTAGATTGTATGAACTAGAGAATGGGTCCAGATTGGGCTTGGGAAATCCTTGGGCTACTTGGACCTGTTCTTGGACTTGTTCTTGGATGAAAGGTGGAAGTTGAGCTGCAGTTGGGCAGTCATTAATGTGGTGGGCTGGACTAGCACACAAGCCATAGACTTCCTGATGATAGGAGTCTGGGCCAACATATGGGCTCGAGGGGGATGGGCCAAAGGAATCCTGATGGGTCCTAGACAAGATTTGGTCCATCTTTTGAGCCAGAGATGCAACAGTTTGGGCCATAGTATCCACTTTCTCCCACTTTTGGGCCATGATATTATTCTCGAATTTGGGCTCTAATTCAGCCAGATTTCTCACTTCATACAACCCAGCCCGCTTGGATGGCCCAATAGACCTCTCATAAGATGAAAGTGAGGCATGATTAATTGAATTTTCACTTAGCATTTCAAAGAGATCATAAGCCTCATCCTCACTTCTACTCATGAAAGCCCCTCCACACGAAGCATCCACCATTTGTCTATATTGTTCAGTCAATCCCTCATAAAATGCTTGGACAATTTGCCATTTTGAGAGACCATGGTGGGGGCATTTTCTCAAAAGCTCCTTCAGCCTTTCCCATGACTCATGGATTAATTCCCCTAGTGTTTGAGAAAATCCAGTAATGGCTCTTCTCATGGTATTGGTTCGGCCTATGGGATAGAATTTTTTCAAAAATTCTTGTTGCATTTCTGCCCAAGTTCTAATAGTTTTCCCTACAGTGCCCAACCAATATTTAGCTTTATCCTTAAGAGAGAATGGGAAAAGAGTCAGTCTGAGGGCATCATCAGTGAAGTTCTGGATCTTGACAATGGAACAAATTTCCAGAAATTCATCTATGTGTTTGTACGGGTCCTCATTGGTATTTCCATAAAAAGATGGGAGCATTTGGATGGTGCTGGATTTAATCTCATATTGGATGGCTTGATGTTGTGGGAGATGAATACAAGATGATGGCTGATATTGGTTTGGATGAAGTAGTCCTTCATTTGTTTGGGAGGCTCTTGCTGGTCATGATTTTCCCCATTGTGATTTAGCAATCTATTTTGATTTTCAGCCATTTGATTTTTCAGAAGATTTTTCCTTGGATGGAGAAGTCTCTCAATTTCTGGGATTGGTCCTAGCAAATTAGGATTTTGTGATCTCCTACCATGCATGCACTAGGACCAAATGAGAGAAGAGAGAGAATTTTTTTAAAACAAAATTGTTTTTTTTTAGATTTTTTTTTAAAAGACAAACAAGTTTCAAACAATTACCCTATTTGACCTAGAGATCATAGACTTGACAGTGAGATTTCTCACAAAGTGGCCTAGACCAACTTAAGTCCACTATTAGATATATCCACTGGCCAGGTAAGAGGTGGGGTAGTGGGAGGCTCCAACCTAATTAGAGAACCACTTTCCCGCTTAGGCGTTTGCCTTTTAACCTCAAGCCTTAGACACCAGTTTCCAAAACCAATTAGTGGGCCCAAGTGGACCTGAAACTCAGTGTGAACCCTAAGGCCAATGTTTACTGACTTTTATTAAGGCTTGGGAATGCAAAAGATGCAAGAGATTGTGGTTTGTGGGCTAAGGAAGGGTGATCAAATTCCCACCTTATCTTGTTAAGAAAATTACCCTTAAAGTATTTTAGAAATGATGTGCACACCACAAAATCAAGCAAGGGGTTCTATGCAAGCATGGCAATGCATGATCATGCTTTTTTTAAGAAAAAGAAAGTTGAGACTCTCACCTTGCCTCCCGCAATCTTCGACAAGAAATGAAACTTTTCAAAAAAAAAGAAATTACCTAAAGATGGAATTCTAAATGATGCATGTCCTAAAGATGGAAGGTTTCTAATCTTGACATGACATCTTTTATTGGATTCAAGTGATTGATTTTTTTATTATTTTATTATTTTTTTATTAATTATCTAAACATGGTAACTAAGAAAAGGAAACTAAATCAAGAGGGTTTTAATGGTACTTACCTCCAATGCAATCCCTCGTTCTTTTGGAAATGAAAACAAATGGAAAGAGTGAGAGAAGGAAACTCACCTCACTTACCCCTTTTTTCTGATTTTTCCTGCAATTTTCAGATTTTTCTTCCCAAAGCAGAACTTTTTACCTACAGATTTGGCTTTCAATGACAGTTTTCTGACAGATTCTTCAATTTTGAAATTTTCAAGATTTTTCACTTTTTATTTGATATCTACAAAAAGAAAGAAAATGTTAGCATGAATATATACAAATAACACCAAGATTATCAAAACTAAAATTCTAATCCCCGGCAACGGCGCCAAAAATTGATAGCCCACGAATGCGTCATTAAACACGTGACTAACAATCTCAAAATTATCGGCCTACACTAAATATTTTGACAATAGTTAAGTGGTGAGAGCCGAGTCGAATCCACGGGGAAAAAGATTTTAGAGTTGAAAACCTTGAGTTTTTGTTTAAGAAAATAACGTGGTAGTATTAAGACTAAGTTGCACGAAATAAATTTAAACTACGCTAAATAAGTAAAGAGAGAGATAAAGAGAGAATGAGAGAACACAAGACACTATTTAAAACTATAATCTATTAAACAATAGAAATGTTTAACACAAAGATTTTATTCTACTCAAAACCATTAACAAGTACACTGAAATAAGAGAAAAAAATAGAGAGAACTAGAGAGAGAACAAGAGAGACGAGAGAAGAGAGAGAAAAGAAAAGAGGGAGAGGAGAGAGAGCGCATGGAGAGAAGAGAGAGAGAGAAGAAGCGGGAGAGAGAGAAACGAGAGAGGGATAGAGAGAGAGAGAAGAGAAGAGATAAGAGAGCGCGAGAGAGAGAGAGCGAGAGAGAGAGAGAGGAGAAGAGAGCGAGAGAGAGAGGAAAGAAGAGAGAGAGGCGCGCGAGGGAGAGAGAGGAGAGAGAGAGGGCGATGCGGCCGGCAGCTCCTCTACGTGCATGCAAAAGAATGCACGTGGAGGAGGAGGCGGGTGGAGCGCGCAGAGGGCTGCTGCTGGCGCGGGCTGCTGCTAGCACGCGCGCGACGTACGCGGCAGGCGGTGGCGTGCAGGCGACTCGTGGAGCAAGCGCGCTGGTGTGGCGATCGCGCGCAGGTGGGCGAGTGCTCGGGGCAGGCAGTAGGCTGGTGCGGGACAGGTGCCTGGCGTGCGGCCTAGTGCGGGGTGTGTGCTGCTGCTGGTGTGCGTGGAGCAGGCGAGCGTGCCTGTTGCTGCTGCTTCTGTCTGCTTCCGAAGAGGGAGACTGGGCCAGAGAGATCGGGAGAGAGCAAGAAGGGAGGAAGAAACTGGGCAAGAAGAAGAAGAAGGGAAAGAGAAAGAGGAGGAAGGCGGTGCACAGGAGAGAGGGAGAAAGTAGAAGAGAGAATATGAATGAGAGAGAGAGGAGGAGGGTTTATAAAGTAGTAGAGAAAGAGAGGAAGGGGGAGAGAGGAAAGGAAGGAGAGATTTTTGGAAAATAGGAGATGAGATTTTTAAAAGTGAGAAAGTGTTTTAAAAAAATAATAGAATCTCTCCTTTATTCTCTCTTGCTTCAATCCAATACATTGGCCCATTAAGCACTTCATAGAATGGCCCATTAACCTGCAAATACAACATATAATTGAATTTCATCAATTATAGTCCATGATAAGAGAAATCTATGAATTTATCAAGTATTTGTCAATAAAATGGCATGATTATTCATGAAATATGATATTATCTGACATAGAAATAGTTGTACAACTTATGAAATCGTTGTGTGTACAAATCGTTGTATGCTAGTAAGCAAATCGTTATACAAACATAAGTAAGTCATTGAGAGTGAATCGTTATAAGCAAATTGTTATAAGCAAGTCGTTGTGAACACAAATCGTTGTGCTACTTATCAAATCGATGTAGTGACCAAATCGTTGTTTGCTTTATCGAATCGTTACGGCGACCAAGTCGTTGTTGTGACTTTTCGAATCGTTACAGTAACCAAATCGTTGTGTAACTTATCGAATCGATATGAGAACCAAATTGATGTGAAACTGATCAAATCGTTACGGCGACCAAGTCGATGTGAGACTTATCAAATCATTACGGCAACCAAGTCGATGTGTGACTTATCAAATCGTTATGGCGACCAAGTCGATGTGAGACTTATTGATAGCCCACGAATGCGTCGTTTAACACGTGACTAACAATCTCAAAAGTATCGGCCTACACTAATTATTTTGACAATAGTTAAGTGGTGAGAGCCGAGTCGAATCCACGGAGAACTAGATTTTAGAGTTGAAAACCTTGAGTTTTTTAGTTAAGAAAATAATGTGGTGAGAATAAACTAAGTTGCACAAAATAAACCTAAACTAAAGAGGGCGGTTGAGAGAGAGATAAACAGTAGAGTAGAGAGAGACACAACAGAAAGTAATTATTTAACCACACTTACCTAATCCAAATTAAACAAACTGTAAAAAAACATGATAGAGAGATGGACAGAATAGAGAGAGTGGGAGGAATAATTAACAAACCACAACTAACATTATTTAAATAAATATAACTATTTAACACAATGTAGGAATAAACTAAACTAACTGGAGGGGTGAGAGGAGAGAGAAGTAGCATAAAGAGATAGAAGAGAGATGAGAGAAAACAGAAAAGAGAGAAAAGAGAGAGAAGAGAGAGAGAGAGAGCCTATGTGTGAGAGAGAGAGAGGAGAGAGAGAGGAGAGAGGCGAGAGAGAGACGAGAGAGAGGAAGCGATAGATAGGGGGCGCAATGTAGTAAATCGCGTTATTGTAGCTGCTACAGTAACACGATTTTGCTCCACTCCACCACATTGCATGCTTTTGCATGCAACGTAGAAGAAGGTGCAATGGCCGCGGTGGGCGGCCAAGGTGGTAGGCGCGGTGGGCGACGTGCGCTGGGGCTGGCAGCCGCAGGCGGACGGCCGCGGGTAGGCTTGCTGGCATACGCGCAGGCGCGGGCGTGAAGGCGAAGGCGGGCGTGGACGCTGGCGGCCTCAGACGCGGGTGTGCGCAGGCGTGGGCAGATGTGCGCAGGCGGGCGAACGCTGGCACAGGTGCTGGCGGGCCTCACAGGCGGGCTGCTGCTTCTGTCTCCCGAAGAGAGACCGGGCCAGAGAGAAAGAAGAGAGAGAGAGAGAAAGAGAAAGAAGAAGAGAAAGAAAAGAGAAGGGGGGAAGGAGAGATCGCAGGAGGGGGGGCAAGAGAGCGTTCATCGAGAAAAGAAATGAGAGCCACTTTTAAAAGGGAGGGAATTCTTTTAAAATATAGATAGAAGGAAGAGGAAAGAAGAGAGAATTAAGAGGAAGGGTTTTAAAAATAGAGAGAGAGATTAAAATGAGAGAGTTTTGAAAATTAGAAAGAGAGAGAGAGAAAGAGAAATATATTTTAAAATTAGAATCTCTTCTCATTGTCTCTTATCCATCCTGGTCCATTAGCAAATTCTTGTTGAGTGGCCCATTATCCTAAAAACAAAGCATATACAAAGATTTAATCAAATTATCCTTTTTGTAACAAAATAATAATGGATTAATATAAAATTAAGGATCAGTAGATAATAAAGCATCATGATTATCATCAATAATTATCCATTTATCACACCCCCCAACTTACTCATTGTTAGTCCCTTAGCAATGCACACAAGTGAATAATTGGGACAAACAAGAGTTCAAAACACCATACTTCATGACAAGAAAATAAGAATGAGAATGCTTGATCATAAGTATTTCAAGTTCCAGTCGAGAGTGTCAAAGGCAAATATGTCAGTTCATGTCATTAGATAGTTCCTCAAGATACACAAAATTTCATGACTTTTTGTATAATGTTTGAGCATTAATAAGAGGATGTATGGGTTTTTTACTTATCACTCAAGGATGGTATCAACTCTCCACTCCTTAAATTCGATCCTCGAATTACAGGTAGCTTTCACTCTGCCTAATTCTCTTTTTCATGCTCTTTTTTTTTATTTTCTTTTCATTTACATGGTGCTACACTTCCCTTCACCATTTGACGCGAGCCTCAACTCTTACCTTAGGAGCAACATGTCCGGTTACTAAGATCAGGGGCATTTTCCATTTTTTTTTTTTTTTTTGCACATTTATTTATAGACATGTAACTTTTTCCCCACGATTAGTCGTCAATAGAAGTGTAGAATATCAATCAATCAGCATGAATGTTAGGTAAAACTCTCATCATCTATCTGAATACTCCTAATAATACTTTTCTATGTTGATGAAATTTCAAATGTATTTTGAGGAAGATGCTAAAAACATAACTAGTTAACTCACCCCTTCAACTCATAACCTTCACAAGTACACACTATGAGTCAAGCTAGAAGAAAAAAAAAATTTCTTGCATGAAATATGAAGCATGAAGCACAATGTTAGGGACAAAATTTGAAATACAATTTGTCTCTCCCCCCAACTTAAATGACATTGTCCTCAATGGCATAAAATAATGACAATAGAATAAAGCCAATGTAAGTTAAGAAATGAGAGATGCAACCTGATGATCACATGCGGGTGGTTGCATACTAGCTTTATCAAAGGATAGTGGCCAGCAAACACCTAAGACACAAAATAAAAACGAATCAATAGAAATCAATTTTCCTAAAAATATTGGGTTGCCTCCCAACAAGCGCTAAGTTTAATGTCTTCAGCCAGACACATGGGGGTAACAGGGTCACGTAACACCCCCAATCAATTGACGCCAAATTTTTTCTTTGTAGGGCATCACCAGCCATGGTGGGTCAAGTGGGCCAAACTTACCCTTCATATCATTAAATGATAGAGAAATTGAGGTATTCAAGATCATATCTTCAATTAAGAAATATTCATTTGGACACTTAAAATCTTTATATGTGTTGAACACATCAATGCAGACTTTATTGTTTTCATCCTTTTCACCCACAACTTCCATTTTCAGATCCTCTTTCATGATATTGAGGTCAGATTGAGTTGGATGCTCAGAGGATTGCTTGAACTCCACAGCCTGACTTGAGTCAAAATAGTAGCATGATCAGGAATGAAATGGATATGACTTTCAACACAAGGATGCTTAAAAGGTTCAAGTGTAGTTTACCAATCAGCTAGTGGTAGCATATCCATGTACATGTTGGATTTGCCAAGATCAGGGAGAGGTAGGAGTTCCATGTCTTTGTCGACATCAAGAGAGACCCAGTCAATGTGGACTTCAGACATAATTTCTAATTCTTCTCTTACCCAAGAAGAATGATTGATGATTACACCCAGCTCTTTCTCCACACTCACATCTTCTCTGTCATCCACTTGAAACAATGTCACATCAAACTTGGACCTAACATCTAGATGACATTCTTTTTCATCTCCCCCCAACTTGAGTTCAGCTAACTCACTAGAGCTTTCCTCAAGTATGACATTATGGATGGAGTCTTCTTGATGATCAGTTTCAAGTTGGGCCAAGACTTTGGATTGATTTTCAGTGGCACCCATCTCCTCCTGATTTGACTCATTAATATTATCTCTCATTTTTCAAGTGGGCGTGTCCACAATCATGTTGGACTGAGAAGTTGTGGATGGAATTTAGAGTCAAATTGTTGGTCACAATCAAGATAATGATGTGCATGATTGTTAATGGGTTGGCATGGTGACTGATTATCTTGCCTCCTTCTGATTTCCATCAGTTAAGTAATCAGGAGGTCAGTTTTGACAAAGGATTGCTCTAATTCTTGTTGTTGTAGGGTGAATGTTTGCTCAAAGCCTTGTTGATTATCATGAATTTTTGCATAAATTGCTCAAACTGATCATCAAAGATGCCTGATTGCGAGGGAGATGTATGAGTGGGCCATGGATATGCATGTTGCCCCTCATGATGGCCTTGATCATGAATGTCAATTTGGCATTGGACCCAATGTTGAAAGTTGTGGATAGGTGGACTTTGAGCTTGGGCCAGAATAGGTTGATCTTTAGGTGTTAAATGTGGCATTACTTCTCCAAGTGGTTGGAAGGGTGTGCCTTCAGGAGCATTTGTTAAGCACACCGGCAGATCAATGCCAAAAAAATTTTGATCGAACCATGATATGATTTTGGCACCTAGAAAGGGTCCTTGAATTTCTCTTTGAGGATCTTGGTAGAGTAAACTCAATTTCTCAGGGGAGACACCTTGGTCAACTTTTGAGTAAAGAGTGGGTGCAGATGACACTTGAAAATTTTGGGTCTGTTCTTGGGTTGAGGGAGGTGATGAGGTGTAAAGTGGGTCAACATATTTCCTCCACCCTGAATCATACATGTGATCTTTAATTGGGTGACCATGAATCAGATGGGCTTGAGTCCATTTGGAGCCATTGGACTGGTAGGTAGAGGTTGATGGATAAAGTGGGTGAGGTTGAGAGTGAATACCATAATGGGTTGATCCAATTTGCCCAATTGATGTGCCAATTTCATAACCGTGATTGTCAAACCACATAAATCTTTTTTTTTGAAATATTTGATTTTTTTGTATTTTCAAATAAGTTAGCAAACAATTAATCCTATGACACCTATGGTTCCCTAGGACATAAACATTTGATTTCTCACTAATCAACTGAGGCCTAGCTCAAATCCACTCTCAAGCTCGTTAACTGGCCAAGTAAGAGGTGGGAAAGTGGGAGGTTCCCCCTGCTCTCGCAGGGACCTAATTAAGTAACCACTTGTCCACTTAGGCGTTTGCCAATGAACCTCTAGCCTTAGACACCAGTCTCCAAACTTGATAGTGGGCCCAAGTGGGCCTAAATCTCAAAGCAAACCCTAGGTCAAGTTTCTACTTTCTTTTATTGGGCTTGGGTGTGCAAAAGATGCAGGAAGTTGTGGTTTGTGGGCTAAGGAAGGGTGATCAAATCCCCACCTTATCTTGTTAAGGAAGCTGCCCTTAAAATGTTTTAGAAATGATGTGCACACCACAAAATCAAGCAAGGGGTTCTATGCAAGCATGGCAATTCATGATCATGCTTTCAAGAAAGTTAAGATTCTCACCTTGCCTCCAGCAATCTTCGACATGAAAGGAAACTTTTCAAAAAAAGAAACTTACCTAAAGATGAAAGTCTAAATGATGCATATCTCTAATCTTGACATGACATCTTTTATTAGATTCAAGTGATTGATTTTTTTTTATTTTTTTAATGAATTATCTAAACGTGTCAACTAAAAAAAGGAAACTCAATCAAGTGGGTTTTAAGGGTACTTACCTCCAACGCAATCCCTCGTTCTTTTGGAAAGTAAAACAAACAGAAAGAGTGAGAGAGAGAAGGAAACTCACCTCACTTACCTTTGTTTCTGATTTTTTTGTGCAATTTTCAGATTTTTTTTCCAAAATAGCCCCTTTTACTTACAGATCTCCCTTTCAGTGACAGATTTCTGACAGATTCTTCAATTTTGCAATTTTCACTTTTTATTTGATACCTACAAAAAGAAAGAAAATGTTAGCCTGAATATATACAAAAAAAACCAAGATTATCAAACTAAAAATCTAATTCACCGGCAACGGCGCTAAAAATTGACAGCCCACGAATGCGTCGTTTAACACGTGACTAACAATCTCAAAAGTATCGGCCTACACTAATTATTTTGACAATAGTTAATGGTGAGAGCTGAGTCGAATCCACGGAGAACTAGATTTTAGAGTTGAAATCTTGAGTTTTTTAGTTAAGAAAATAATGTGGTGAAATAAACTAAGTTGCACAAAATAAACCTAAACTAAAGATGGTGGTTGAGAGAGAGATAAACAGTAGAGTAGAGAGAGACACAACAGAAAGTATTATTTAACCACACTTACCTAATCCAAATTAAACAAACTGTAAAAAACATGATAGAGAGATAGACAGAATAGAGAGAGTGGGAGGAATAATTAACAAACCACAACTAACATTATTTAAATAAATATAACTATTTAACACATGTAGGAATAAACTAAACTAACTGGAGGGTGAGAGGAGAGAGAAATAGCATAAAGAGAGAGAAGAGAGATGAGAGAAAATAGAAAAGAGAGAGAAGAGAGAGAGAGAGCCTACGTGAGAGAGAGAGAGGAGAGAGCGAGAGAGAAACGAGAGAGAGGAGAGAGAGGAAGCGATAGATAGGGGGCACCACTGTAGCAAATCGCGTTACTGTAGCTGCTACAGTAACGCGATTTTACTCCACTCCACCACGTTGCATGCTTTTGCATGCAACGTGGAAGAAGGTGCAATGGCCGCGGTGGGCGGCCAAGGTGGCAGGCGCGGTGGGCGACCCGCGCTGGGGCTGGCAGCTACGGGCAGACGGCCGCGGGTAGGCTTGCTGGCGCGCGCGCAGGCACGGGCGTGAAGGCGGAGGCGGGCGTGGACGCTGGCGGCCTCGGACGCGGGTGTGCGCAGGCGCGGGCAGACGCGCGCAGGCGGGCGAACATTGGCACAGGTGCTGGCGGGCCTCGCAGGCAGGCTGCTGCTTCTGTCTCCCGAAGAGAGAGACCGGGCCAGAGAGAAAGAAGAGAGAGAGAGAGAGAAAGAGAAAGAAGAAGAGAAAGAGAAGAGAAGGGGGGGAAGGAGAGATCGCAGGAGAGGGGGCAAGGAGAGCGTTCACCGGAGAAAAGAAATGAGAGCTGCTTTTAAAAAGGGGAGGGAATTCTTTTAAAATATAGATAGAAGGAAGAGAGGAAAGAAGAGAGAATTAAGAGGAAGGGTTTTAAAAATGGAGAGAGAGATTAAAATGAGAGAGTTTTGAAAATTAGAAAGAAAGAGAGAGAAAGAGAAAATATATTTTAAAATTAAATCTCTCCTCATTGTCTCTTATCCATCCTGGTCCATTAGCAAATTCTTGTTGAGTGGCCCATTATCTTGCAAACAAAGCACATACAAAGATTTAATCAAAATATCCTTTTTGTAACAAAATAATAATGGATTAATATAAAATTAAGATCAGTAGATAATAATCATCATGATTATCATCATAATTATCCATTTATCACTTATCAAATCGTTACGGCGACCAAGTCGATGTGAGACTTATCAAATCGTTACAGCGACCAAGTCGTTATGTGACTTATCAAATCGATGTAAAAGCAAATCGTTGTGAGACCAAATCGTTGTTCTCACTTAACAAATCGTTACAGAAACCAAATCGATGCGGCGACCAAATCGTTATGGCCACGAAGTCGTTCTGCTGACTTATCAATCGTTATGGATATCGAAGTCGTTATGCTCACTTAACGAATTGTTGTGAGATCGAAATTGTTGTGAGACTGAGAACAATGTAACACTTATGAAATCATTATAGAACTGAAATCGATATGATACTTATGAATCCTTGTGAACCTGAAATTGATAGAAGTGTAGAAATCGTTATGGTTCTAATGAAATCGTTATCACATAGGAAGTCGATGTATACTTGAAAAAATTACATGCTTTGAACTTTAAATGCTACAGTGTAAGAATACTTACATATTTTCTTGATTTCGCCCGATTTACTTCATGTGCCTAAGCTTCATGAAAACTTATTAGATACACTTTATTGAAGTTTTGTTAATCACTAAAATAGATATATAATTCATGAAATTATATGGGATGACTGATCATCAATCTCCTCCTTTTTTGGTGATGACAAAACACAAAGGTTCTGAAATAAGTCTAAGTAATTTTACGGAATGAGAAATGTATTCATAATGGTTATTTTTCCCCCTTTTTTTGCCATTAAGCAAAAAGATAAACTAATGAGACAAAGCCAGAAAGAGAAAAGGTAAATAAGAGAGCAA
>CM024754.1:168279168-168574919 GCA_014218235.1 Colocasia esculenta
AGGCCACGCCTTCCTACGTCCACGTCCACAAAGCGATTCAATACTATATGTCAGAATCATCATCATAATACAAGGAGAATCTGCCCCACTTTATATACTGGGAGGTTAGGGCGCCATAATTGAGAATTACAAGGACAATAATGCCCTTAACTCAGAAACGCAGAGTCGTCTGTCCTGGGGTGCGTCGACCTTACTCATGGGTGCGTCGACCTTACTCATGAGTGTGTCGACCTTATTCATGGGTGTGTCGACACACCTCAAGCAGTGTCGACCTGAACCAGTCCACTTTGAGAGTTTAGGCTCCACACTCTAACAGAGCTACCAGTCTGGCCTTGTTTCTAGTGATCACACCAGCTTCATCCAATTTGTTCCTGAACACCCATTTGGTGCCGATCACAGGATGATCTGATGGTCTTGGAACAAGGGACCACACTTGGTTTCTCTTGAACTGATTAAGTTCATCTTGCATGGCTAATATCCAAGATTCATCAGACAGTGCTTCATTGACTGTCTTAGGCTCTATTTGAGATACAAAAGCTAAATAATCACAGGGAATTACATTACCTCTGGTTCTTACCCCAACTGATGGATCTCCAATAATGTTACCCAATGGTGATCTTTCTTGTATCTCCATTCTTTTGGAAGATCATCATGTGATATATTTTTTGTTGTAGTTCTTCCAAGGGTGGATCTTCCTTGTCCTTGATAGATGTATTATTTAATTTCTTGGACAAATCTTCTGCATCATCAAATCACTATCTACTTCTTTTCTGAAGAAGGGTTAGTTTCATCAAAAATAATATGTACTGTTTGCTCAATTAATAAACTTTGCTTATTAAATACTCTATATCCTTTGGGTTTAGAAGCATACCCCATAAATATACCTTTATCGGATTTGGAGTCTAGCTTACCAATATCACTTTTGCCATTATTGTGGATGAAGCATGGACATCTGAAGGTTCTGAAGTGACTGATCTTTGGTTTCTTTTGCTTGAATAACTCGTATGTGTCTTCTTTAAGATTGGTCTGATCATTACTCTGTTAATTATGTAGCAGACTGTGTTGATGGCTTCAGCCCAGAAGTACCTTGGTAGGTTGTATTCCGATAGCATAGTTCTGGCCATGTCTAATAAAGTTCTGTTCTTTCTCTCAGTAACTCCATTTTGCTGTGGTGTCCTTGGTGCTGAGAAATTGTGCTCTATTCCTTGATCATCACAGAACTCAGCAAATCTTTCATTCTGAAACTCTCCACCATGATCTGATCGAATACCAGTTATGTTGTATTTCTTATCCTTCTGAACTTTCTTACTGAAGCTAACAAAGCTATCGAAAGTGTCATCTTTGTGTTCTAAGAATGATATCCATGTGAATCTTGAATAGTCATCCACTATTACGAATCCAAAGTTCTTTCCTCCAAGACTAGTAGTTCTCATTGGCCCAAATAGATCCATATGTAACAGTTCCAATGGTTTTGAAGTTGTTACAACTGTCTTTGAATTGAAAGATGATTTAGTGTGCTTTCCTTTTGCACACGGTTCACAGATGCCATCCATTCTTGTGCTTACTTTGGGCAGTCCTTCCACTAGATTTCTCTTGATTAGCTTTCTGATCCCATCCAAGCTACAATGACCCAATCTTCTGTGCCAAAGCTCAACTGAATGATGTTTGCTTGCTGCAAGGCACACATCCTGATCTTTCAACTCTTCCAACTGAAGTACATAGAGATTCTTCTCTCTGCATGTAACGACCCTCCTCATACCAGTACGATTATACCAATCCTCATCGGTATGAAGAGCGTCGTCACAGTGGGATAGTAACCCAACACTAAACGATAAGGTTGATATGTCCATGAATATTAAAAGAGTACAGCGGAAATAAAAAAAAAAATATGCTTACTTCATTCCATCATCATCACACATCCCACAGTCTATATAGTAAAAGAAAGTACTAGAGTCCACATTATTACAGCTTGAAAAGAACTACCTTGTCCATTACATTGTCCATATGAATACATTTATTCAAGCTATGAAATAAAGCAACTACCAAAAGAAAATCTCCTCAAGTACTACTTCTTGTATGCAGCGTCAATCTTCACTATTCTCTCCTCAGCTACGGGATAACCTGTCACACCTGTACGCCGAAGCAAGTATGATCTTACAAGACTCAGCAAGTAATCTAAAGCATCAAACCTATACATATCACATACACACTAAGCTACCAACAATAAGAAAACACCGTTATCATTTTAACTACAATAATTCACATAGCACATGTTTCTTATTGTCAACAACACGTAACTTACCCAAACATATATCTAATTAACATATGTTCATATTAATCATGAAAGATAACATACACCTACACAAGTTCTCTACACATGATATATCCTATGATACATGGTTCAAAACTTTATCATATCATTGCACAATTTAATCAATTTAAAACACAAGATTATGTACATGATAATGAACACTCCTAGCATGGTATCTAGTCAATTTCTCATGCAATTATATCATTTTATCATACAATTAACTTGCTGTTTTAATGTATGATTCATCATACTCTTTTGATACTTGCACATGCTTTTTAATAAACTACGTATCATGTTACTATACATTCTATCATAATTAAGCTTAATCATATTAATACATACATGACATAAACATATGTACTCTTAAACACCTATCATGTAACATGATTTATTTCTCTAAACATTATCCATATCATGGAACCATTCTACCAATAGAACATGGAATTAAGAAGCATAAGTAGATAGCAACTTAACATGATCTCTATTCATATTTCACATGTATTTTTCTCAATTGTTTATACAACTCATTTGCTGTTTTAATATGATTAAATCACAATGGTATCGCCTTTATTAAACATGGATTAAAATCTAGAACATATTCAAATCGGATGACAATTATCTACAATTTAAGCATGAAACTATGTACTAAATGAATAGAAATTCTATCATGGAACTTAGACTTGGTTTCATGTATTTATCAAAATCATAATCTCATTTAGCTTGCTGTTTTGACATGAATTAAACTTAATTACGTGGATTTATACTTATTCTCATGCCATTTTATTCATTTGTCAATTCTTATATGCTCATTTTCCACCTTGCATTCCTTTACATATTTACATGCACATATTCATATACCCTACCATATGGATATTATTAAACTATATCACGTAATATTAAACATGGTATTAAACATAATAATACAATCATGATGTTAACACATGAATAACATGAATGTATATACATGCATTTTACATTGGTTTTCACATGCAATTGTACTCTCTTTATCATTTACTCTCCCTTACATGTCAATTTACACTCATTCCAATTCATTTACTCTTGCATTCACGTTTATCACTTATCACAACAATTGCACTCTATCACGTGCCATATTCACTTATCACTTTGTACTTTTATTCACATTTAATCTCTTAAGTTGCCGTGACACATAGTCCTAACTACCAAGTAGAGGAAAAACACTCACTTTAGCACTTAGTGCTTATCACTTAGCACTTAGCACTCACTTTCACATATTTGTCACCTGGGCAAGCTAGTGACAAACCTTGGATACTGCGCCGACCGGGAGAAGCACTCTCCACCCTAACCATCGGTACTTGTCCACCTCCAGGATTTCATCCCAATGTCCTTAGGATTTATATAGGACGTTAAGCCTTCCATAGGGACTTTTCTATGGTACAACTCTCAGACCCCTATGGTAGCAATGTCACACATGGCACAATTTTACATTAATCACATTATCATTCTTATCACATCTTACTCATGCTCATATACATATTTTCATCTCATTTTACATTCACTTTGCATAGTTTTCACATTTCCATTTAAAGAAATTCACCTTACTATTTTAACAGTGATAAACAACTTAAAATAAGATATTAACATGCTGCTAACTTTTGATTTATACATAATTAACTCTAACATGCACAACATGGCTATTTTCACATTTAAAACTATAATAATACCTATTGTCATCAAAATATCATGAAATTTTTATCACAAGTTAAGAATAGTAATCATAACATATATTCAATTTTTCAGATTTTTTTGAATAGAAAATATATTTATAACAATTAAACAAATCACATGTGCATTTCTCACTAATTTCTCTTAAATAGAAAATTCAATAAAATAGTCAAATCTAACAGTATAAATGTGTAGATATATCATCCCATGATTTCAGAAAATTCATGAAACCCTAACTCACATCTGACCTATTTATACAGATTAAACATGGTCATAATATGCTCACAGTCCAATTATCTTAATTTTAATAATTCACATAAATCATGAAAATTCATGAAAACCTCATGACATGACCTACTGATCACCCTTGACCCCACATAAAAGTTACAGCATGCACACATACCCAGAAATCATTTAAATATATCAAAGAAGATCAATCAGCATTTTTCAGAAAGTGCTGGCCGCCTACTGGGTTAACTACAACATCTCTTGCTGCCAACACAAGAGCTTGGCGGTAGAGGATGTTGCCGCCAACCTCCACACAGCAATCTGCACAGCCAGCACTCACATATACAGGGAAATTGGAGGGTCCAGGACACGAGGAAAAATCCGGAAAAATTCTAGGACCTATGGGACATGTATAGGGTTGATATCCATAGGTTACTTGGCTCTAATAAAATCCGAGAAGATCAAATCTTGCTGTTGAAGCCCTCCTCAGCCAAGCCAAGAGGGTGCTCAGAAACTCCTTAAATCTGGTTCTCCAGTTGATGTGGGTTGATCCTCGTAGTTGGGGATGCTTCCTTGATGGTTGGACTATACTCCAGTCATTGTAGATCTCTCAGAAACTCCTCCAGTCGCCGGATCAAAGCCTTGGAACTTCAGCTTTTCTCACAGGAAATACTAGGGTTTCTCAAACACCAAAAAGCTTGGCGCGGCCAGAATATGGTGTTTTTATAAGGCTGGGTAGGTTGGGCACGCATTAGGGTAGGTTGCCTATGGTTTAGGATGGGTTTCCTAAACTGGAACCGGGCATAACGCAGGCATTACCAAATCTGAAACCGTTACGCAGGAGGGATATTAACGTCAACATCTGCTGTAGTTGACCATGGGTTGGCATCCAGACATGTGGCCGCCTACCTGCTGATTAGCATCCATCGATCTAGACGCCAATCTCAGGCAAGGGGTCAGCGGCACAGTGGTGGACTCCAACTATACCAGACAGTCCCCACAACACAGATTTGCATCCAATCTACATATAATTATGATCCAACAACGAAGTGTGTGCATAAATAATATATTTACATTCACTATTTAAATTACATACATTATATATTATTTATTTAAATAGAAATTGTGCTATTCTTAATAAAAGATAATCCGCACAAATAACATGCTTATATAAGCATGTTATTTGTGCGGATTATCTTTTATTAAGAATAGCACAATTTCTATTTAAATAATAATATATATATAATACATATATATATATATATATACATATATATATATATATACATATATATATATCAAGCTGATACATGTAATTATGTAGATGTATTACATATATATATTATATATATATATATATATAATATATATATATAACATGCACTTCATAATTAGACACTACATGTACACCTAAACACACAGAAATAAATATACATATATATATCCATAGGATGCATAGCAACAACTACATACTATATATTCCTCATTTCTTAAGTCCAATATACGTAGGATTTAAATAAACTCTATGATGTACATTATAACTAAGCACGTATATCCACAGAAAATTATATATATATATATAATATTATATATATATAATATATATATATATATATATATATATATATATATATATACGCGTGAGGAATTATGATTATATATGCACAAGGTTAAACATATACATCTATCCGAGTACAAAGCATAATTACTCATAACATGCATGTACTTACATAGATATAGCATGCTTATAATATTTTGATATATTATACATGCACTGTATTATTTAAGTACCATATACACCATAAACAATTTAACATGCCAAGAATAGACAAATATCATTTACGCAAGATAAGTGTATACATATTTACATTCATGCATCATAGTTACGTAAAATATGCATGGAATATATAAATACAATATGCATCTCAACCATTAGATAATACATACACATTTAGATATATTACATGTACAGAAGTAAACTCACATATGCTTACAATATGCATGGTAGTACTCCCTATTATATGCACAACATTGCTTAGTATTTAAACAAGTACATCATATACAAAATTAGCTAATTAACTATATTCTCGAAAAATAACATATGTACATGCATATGCACATGAACAATTTAATAATTATAGTATGCAAAATTTTAATACACGCACTATATTTATAACAGGTAATTATCGCATGAACAATATAAAATGACAAAAATTCGGGGTCTCACACTGCAGGCTTCAAATACTGTTACACCATCTTTCATGATACTGCATCTTGACTCTTAAAACTTGATTTGATGGCCTTTGTCACACAGTTGGCTGATGCTGATTAGATTATGCTTGAGTCCTCTCACGCATAGAACATCCTCTATGAGAGTTCTGCCTTGACTGCCAACTGATCTGTAACCAATTACTGTCCCTTTTCCATTGTCGCCATACGTTACTGTGCCTTCTTTACTTTCAAGGTGGGAGAACAGCTTTCTATTCCCTGTCATGTGCCTTGAGCACCCGCTGTCCAGGTACCACTTAGATGCTCGAAGGCTTCCCTGCAATGAAAACACTAAACTTTAGGTACCCAAGTTCTTTTGGGTCCTTGCTGGTTAGTTTCCTCATTTTTCCTTTTAATTATCTATTTTATGTGTTTAGTTGGACATGTTATTTTAATATGACCTAATTTGTTACAGCGGCTACAACAAGATGTTTTACTTATTTTTTCAGTTTGAATATATTTAAAGTTAGACTTGTATGCAGTGTCTTGTTCGGCTACAAACTAAGGTGTTGGATATATTTTAGGATGCACTATTATTTCCTCATTATCAGGAGGGGTGTATCCTAAGCCATATTTCTTTTTCCCTGACCTTCTAGCTCCTTTTAGTATTAATGTTGTTTTTCCATTTGTAAATTTTTCTAATGTACTGGATAACTGTTCATTTTCTTTTGTTAATGTGTTAATTTCTTGATTTAGTTTGCTTATAGTTTCTTGGTTTTCCAGATTAGCTATTTGATTATTTTTATCTTTTAAATCTTCACATAGTAATTCATTTCTTCTTTTTAGTTCAGAAACTTGTTTTTCTAATTGCTCATTTTCGGATCTTAGATCTGAATTAGTGTTTTCTAAACAAGCATGATTTTTCTTAATAGTTTTTAGTAGTTTACAAACATCTTTATATTTACTATACAGCTCATTGAAAGCATCTTCTAAACTGTCGGAATCAGATTCGTTGCAAGAAGTAAAAGAGGAGTCAGAGGTTACCTTCTCCACGATATTTGCTATGAAGGCCAGATTGGCCTTTTCTTCTTCTTCTTCGCTTGAGCTTGACTGTCACGCCCCGACGCAGAATATCGGAACGCGAGGCAGTTGCAAGTAAACGGGTACAGAGCAAGTACTAGATATCAAACTATTGCACAATGAATAATACTAAAGAAAATTCTTCTCATTAATAACTTTCCAATGTCTAGTTACAACCACTAATATCAGAGCCATTCTATAGGGCCCAATTACATTGAAATGAAAAGTAAGAGACTAAACTAAGACTCTAACATAATGCTAGGACGCTAGGGTGCTCATAACATCGCTCCTGGTCATTCCCGTCCTCTTGAGTGTATAGTTAATCCTTGGTCTTACCTGAGAACACAATGACAAATAACGCAGGGTGAGCGATACCGCCCAGTAGGACTTAAATATCAATAGTCAAGCAGGCTTTAAATGATTAATGCATTAAAGGTAGAGTACCTAATGATAGAGCGAGAGAGTCAAGTAACGTAAGAGATAGAATGATAGCATGTGAACGAAATAGCAAAACTTTCCAAATATAGCACAAGAGTCGAGTATAGCACAAATAGCAAGATGGCCATAGCACAAATAGCACAAAGTATAGCAATAGCACAACGAGTATAGTATAGAACTTTGTTTGTCATGTAGACAACAAGATAATATAGCACTTTTGATTGTCATTTAGATAGTCGAGATAGGTAGCACTTGAGTGTAATGCCAAACACTCTGATCATTTAACTCCCATGGGCACTAGCTGTAACGTCGTGTGCTTTTCGGATCCTTATGGATCATGTGTGTAATGGTTGTGATGGCCATTGTGAGGCCAGTGTGGTGTGTGCAGGTGTGATACAAGTTTGGTTCTGAGATAAGTTAGAACCTACTGCAGTTGATAGGGAGTTGACGGCCAGGTGTGGACGTTGACTGTATTGGCGTCCATCGAAGGTGATGCCAACCCTATGAACTTAACGGCAGGATATGTGGACGTTCATGGTGGCGGTTTCCCTAGACGGCATTAGGGTTGACGCCAACCTGTGCGATCTGCAGAATATAGGTCTACCCGAGGGCAGTTCCCTCACTCCATTCTCCCTCTCCCTCGCCCTATTTTCATGCCCCTGCTTCCCTAATGCTTCCAATGGTTGTGGAAGGCTAGTTGGAGGATCGTGGAACGAGTGGCGGCGATCAATTGTGCCGGGAAACACCGGACCGTGGCGCAATTACCGTGGGAGCTCGCGGAGGGTTCGGTGTGGATCAGGAGAATTTAGGAGGTTTAAGCGTATATTGAGGTAGGGAACGATCCCTTTAGTTCCTATAGGTTGTGATAATGCAATTGGAAAGCATGAATCTGCATGATAATTGTGTTTTCGGGTAATGGTATCCATGCGGGGTACATGGGTGGTTGAGTAATTTAACAATGGAAACATGTTGTTTTAAGTTAACTAGAATTCATGCATGTTAGAGGAAGATGTTTAAGCGTTTTTCTGTTAAATTTAGGCTGAGAATACCTGAGGTATCAGCCCAGGTTTCTGTGAAGTTGATGGCTAAAGATCTTAGCGTCAACATCGTTTGACGCCAGGTTCTTCAGCTGGGAGCTTAACGGCCAGATACCTTGTCGTTTACACCCCATCGACGGCAGTCGATGTTGCCGTCAGCATGCTTTTGGTTAAATATTGATATATTGAACATTTGTTGATATCGAGCGGTGCAATGATAATTGTGGGGCACCTAGTGCTCGTGGTTTCTGAGACTAGCGTACTGGGTACACAGTTGGCTGGTTCTTTACGTGTTTACGTAGTGTTCATGTGTAGTGAACTACTAGTGCACGCGGTTTACGCGAGTCTTCACGTGGTTTGTGTGACGTGCACGTGGTTTTGTGTACGTGGCGAGTAGTATGATGCCTACCGTGGTTACCTCTCTAGTTGGGTGCCCCAGGTTCTTTGTGAGCCAGGCTGTTAGCTCAGGGCTTTGTCTCGGTACTTGTGTTGTACCGACGAGGTCTGTGTCGTCTGACCTGGACACCCTCACTCCTGTGTTTGAGTTGTACGTCCAGCTGAGGGAAAGACGACAGTGGGACAGTGACTGTCGTACTTGTCTTTTAGTCACTTGTAGCGCGCTCGTAGTTGGGGGTACGGACACCAGTAGTCGACACTGGTCCCCAGCTAGTCCTTTTCAGTTGCCTCACTCTAGCGAGCCTGGGCCAGGGTCTCTGGAGGTGCCAGGCATGGGCCTGCGACCGTGTGGTCCGCAGATGGTGGTGTTTAGTTGGTCTCCACAGTTGCTTGACCTTTTCACATGGAACGGTAGTTGGACCTTTCGTCCGTGGCTGCGAGACTGAGAGGTAGACCTGTGTTAGCTTGTCCGAGTCAGTCTCTGGTGTCACGAACCAGTTCACGTGACTCATGTTTGGCTGTCTCTACTTTAGCTTGTACACTTGTACTGGTTTGCCGTTTAATTTTTACAGTTGTTTTTCGTAGTCGACAGACATGAGTACTTTTACAGCTTTCATATCCTGCTTAGCTGTTCTATAAATTGTTGGTATGTTTACTGCTTTCGTACCTATGTTTTGGTTTTTGCTCGGTGTTGGGGGAGTTCCCTACTGAGCCAGTGACTCGCGAGGCTCACCCCTACCTCCACAGGTGAGATCGATGAGGACGTTTCTCGACCGTCGTCTAGCTCAGAGCCGCGTTGCAGCGGTGCAGGGTCAGTACCTCCAGCTGTGTAGTAGTACCTCCAGCAGTGTAGTCTCAGTAGTGCAGTGTAGTAGCAGCAATGTGGTTAGTTGTTTACTTTCTTCAGTTGTACCTTGGGGTATGCCCCAGGCTCTTGTACTTTCTTTTCAGTTTTTATGGAAATATGGCTATGTAAACTTGTGAAATATATATGTGAAATGGTGTGTTTCTTTGTGTTTACACGGACTATGGTTTGGTATCCCTTGCGAGGCTTCGGCCCGTTCGCGGGAGGCGGACTCGGATCAAGTACGTTATCGGTTTAACGGGCTTGGCCGAGGTGTTCCGCCACAGTTGGTATCAGAGCTGAGTCCGTGTTAATATAAGGGAACTAGAAAGATACATAGCCTTATTTTGGTCTTTGTACACTGCTGGTAGGGGCCCTGGTTTCTGATAATTTGTTGTTTTGTTTTTGTTTGGTGTTTTGTTTATGTAGAAATTTGAAATGGCTGATAGAAGAGATTGGGGTGGTGGAGGAGATGATCCAGAGGAAAGTACTCAGCGTATGATAGAGAGGATTTGGGAGAGCCTCACTGATATTCAAAGGAGGATGGATCAGCAGGCGCCGGTACCACCGGTTGCAGTGCCACCTGGGGATGGAGAAACTGTACCTATTGCTCCAGTTCCGCCAGGAGTGGAGGTGCCTTTTGTAGCACCCGTTCCACCACCACCACCAGTGTTATTAGCAGAGGAACCAGTGATGCAAGTTGAGAAATTTCTGAGATTGCAGCCGCCTACTTACTCAGGAGGGCCGAATCCAGATACAGCAGAACACTGGGTCCATGAGATTGAAAGAGTTTTTGTGACCATGAGATGTCCGGCAGCAGATAAAGTCGTGTTAGCTGCTTATCAGTTGCGGGGCTTTGCATTGGAATGGTGGCAATTGAAGATGCAGACCACTTTTGCAGGCAGGACAGAAGAGGCTATCACTTGGTCGAAATTTCTTGATGTATTTAACGATACATTCTTCCCGATTCAAGTGCAGCAAGTGAAGAGAGAGCAGTTTCGGACACTCCAGCAAGGTAACTCTTCAGTTTTAGAGTACCAGATGAGGTTTATGGCGCTTAGCCAATATGCGCCTTATGTAGTATCAGATAATATTATGATGGTTGAGTATTTCATTAGAGGTTTGAGAGTGGAATTGCAGGATGCAATAGTACCTCTCATGTGTAAAACAGTGGAAGAAGCAGCTCAGAGGGCAGCTACGTTGGAGAGGTCTATTCGGACTCGTCAGGTGGGCGAGTCAGGCTCAGGTAGTTTTCGGCTACCGCAGCAGTCAGTAGGTGCGAGTAAGGGTAAAGCACCAGCAGGACCTTCTTCATCAGGCTTTGGTAAATGGGGCCAGAAATTGAAGCAAGCATTTAAAGGTAAAGGAAGAGGATGGGGAGGTCGTCAGCAATTTCAGCATGGTCGTGGTAGGCCAGAGGTGGAAGAGTCGCAGCAGAGCACTGCTAGGCAGCCCATTATTCCACCAGGATATAGATGTTATAATTGTAATCAGCCGGGGCATTTGATTCGTAATTGCCCCTATCCGAGAGAGTATGGGTATGGAAGAGGTGTGCAGCAGCAGCAGCCTCAGCAGTCTCAGCAGCCGCAGGCAGTTCGTGGCAGAGGAGCACCGCAGCAGCGAGGAAGAGGTTGGGTTATGGCTATCACCCGAGCCCAGGCGGAGGCATCAAATATGATAGAAGGTACTTTACCTCTTTATGACTATTCAGCAAGAGTTTTATTTGATTCGGGTGCCTCTCATTCTTTCATTTCCAAAGAATTTCTGGATTGCTTGACTCATCCTTTAGAGGAAAAGCCTTGTGAGTTAGTAGTGGAGGTTCCCTCGGGTAAGTTCCTGCTCACTTCGAGCTATATAGATGAAGCTCCTGTTATGATTGAAGGGAACCAGATGCCGGGTCGGTTATATGCCCTGTAGTTGATAGATTATGATATTATTTTGGGTATGGATTGGCTTGAGACTTATGGAGCAATGTTAGATTGCAGAAAGAAAAGGATCAGGTTTTGTCATCCTAATGGTGCAATATTTGAATATCAAGGTATGCCTTTTTATACCTCTAAGCTTCTAATTTCTGCAATTAGAGCTAGAAAGTTGATAAATGCTGGATGTGTGGCTTATTTAGCCTCGGTAAGTCTGGTAGAAGCTAGTCAGTCAGTGGAAGCAGTTCCCGTGGTTAGGGATTTGCTGATGTTTTTCCTGAAGATTTGCCTGGTTTAGCTCCACATAGAGAGGTGGACTTTACCATTGAGTTGCTGCCAGGTACCATGCCGATTTCTAAAGCCCCATATCGGATGGCACCAGCAGAACTTAAAGAATTGAAAAAGTAATTAGAAGAGCTATTGCAGAAAGGTTTATTAGACCGAGTCATTCCCCGTGGGGAGCGCCGGTATTGTTTGTGAAAAAGAAAGATGGAAGTTTTCGTATGTGTATTGATTATAGAAAGTTGAATGATGTGACCATTAAGAATAAGTACCCGTTGCCGAGGATACATGATCTATTTGATCAGTTGCAATCAGCAAAGGTATTTTCTAAAATTGATTTAAGGTCCAGGTACCATCAGTTGAGAATTAAAGAGGAAGATATAGATAAAACAGCATTCAGAACCAGATATGGTCACTATGAGTTTGTGGTTATGCCATTTGGGTTGACCAAAGCTCCTGCAGGTTTTATGGATCTGATGAATAGAATTTTTCATCCGTATTTAGACCAATTCATTGTGGTCTTTATAGATGATATTCTAATTTATTCAGCATCTGATGAGGAGCATGCAACTCATTTGAGGTTTACTCTGCAATTGTTAAGGGATAACCAGTTGTTTGCCAAATTCAGTAAGTGTGAATTTTGGTTAAAAGAAATTCAATTTCTGGGTCATGTCATCTCAGCTAAAGGAGTAGCAGTGGACCCAAGTAAAGTAGAAGCAGTGATGAAATGGGAAGTGCCTAAGACAATTACTGAGATTAGAAGTTTTCTGGGATTGGCAGGTTATTATAGGCGCTTTATACAAGATTTTTCTAAGATTGCAGCACCTATGACCAAGTTGACTAGGAAAGGTGTACCATTTGTGTGGTCCGGTGAATGTCAGAAAAGTTTTATGGAATTAAAGAAGAGACTTACAACAGCACCCATATTGACATTACCGGCAGGAAGTGGTGGATTTGTGGTATATGCAGATGCTTCAAGGAGAGGACTTGGCGCAGTGCTTATGCAGCATGGCAAAGTGATAGCTTATGTATCTAGGCAATTGAAGCCAACAGAGGAGAATTACCCCACTCATGATTTGGAATTGGCAGCAATTGTGTTTGCTTTGAAAATGTGGAGGCATTATTTGTATGGCGAGAGATTTGAGATCTTTACAGATCATAAAAGTTTGAAATATATCTTTTCACAGAAGGATTTAAATCTTTGTCAGCGCAGATGGATCGAATATTTGAAAGATTATGATTTCAGTTTGGCTTACCATCCGGGTAAGGCCAATGTTGTAGCAGATGCCTTGAGTAGAAAGGCATATATAAATCTAATGATGATTAAAGAATGGAAGTTGTATGAAGAAATAGTGGAGAAATCCTTGTATGTGCCCAGTAGTCAGCGACGGGCAGTCCTAGCTGCTAGCGCTGTAGAGCCATCCTTGTATTGGCAGATTGTTGAAGCTCAGAGAACAGATGTAAATTTAGCTGAAATTGTAAAAATGGAAGGAGTTACCATTGATGATAGCTGCGTGGTTAGGCTCAGAGGCAGGTTATTTGTTCCAGCTGAAAGAGAAGTAAAGCAGAGAGTGTTGGAAGAGGCTCATAATCCAGATACACTATCCATCCGGGTAGTACTAAAATGTACCACAATTTGAGGAAGCATTTCTAGTGGCCTCATATGAAAAAGGAAATAGCAGAATTTGTTGCAAGATGTGCTATCTGTCAACAGATTAAAGCAGAACATCAGAAGCCTGGAGGTCTATTGCAACCGTTGCCCATTCCACAGTGAAAATGTGATGATATTGCCATGGACTTTGTGGCAGGTTTACCAAGATCGAGTTCCGGGCATAATGGAATATGGGTATTTGTTGATAGATTGACTAAGGTGTGTAGATTAGTGGCAGTAAGCATGTCTTGGACAACGGATAAATTAGCAAAAGTTTATGTTGAAAGAATTGTTCCACTGCATAGTATTCCAAAGACTATTGTGTCTGACAGAGATCCAAGATTTACTTCTGGTTTTTAGAGAAGTTTGCAGAAAGTAATTGGTACTGAGCTGAGATATAGCTCCGCTTATCATCCCCAGACAGATGGTCAGATAGAGAGGACTATCCAGACAATTGAAGATATGTTGCGGGCTTGTTGTTTAGTTTGGGGAGGTAACTGGGAGCATCATTTGGAATGGTTGAGTTTTCCTATAATAATAGTTATCATACCAGTCTTGGGATGGCACCATATGAAGCTTTATATGGAAGGCCATGTAGAACCCCATTGAACTGGCATGAAGTGGAGAAAGGCAATTAGTGGGTCCTGAATTGATTCAGCAAACCACAGAAATAGTGAAGCTTATTAAGGAAAAATTGCAGGCAGCTCAAAGCAGGCAAAAGAGTTATGCTGATATTCAGAGAGACCACTTCAGTTTGAGATGGGAGATTTTGTTTTCTTAAGAGTTTCCCCGAGTAAAGGTATTATGAGATTTGGTAAGACTGGAAAGTTGAGCCCAAGGTATGTGGGACCTTTCCAGGTGATTGAAAGAATTGGGGAAACAGCTTATAGGCTGGATTTGCCAGCAGATTTTGCAGATGTTCATGATATATTTCATGTTTCTATGTTAAGAAAGTGTATTGAAGATCCAGCTCAGATAATCAGTTATCAAGGTGGTGACCTGAGGCCGGATATGACTATGCCAGAGTATCCGGTGCAGATCACGGATCGAAAGATAAAGAAGCTGAGAAATAAAGAAATTGAATTAGTTAAAGTGAGATGGGAAAATAGGTTGGATGGTCAGGATACCTGGGAGTTAGCCGAGGAGATGGCTAAAGGGTATCCCTATCTGTTTGAATAAGCTTTTGTATTTCTTTATAGATGATAGTACTTGTAAAGGTGTGTATGTTTAAATTGTTTAAGTTTGAGTTGTGTTATGAATTTTGAGGTCGAAATTTTCTTTTTAGATGTTAGTAATGTAACATCGTGTGTTTTTTGGATCCTTATGAATCATGTGTGTAATGGTTGTGATGGCCATTGTGAGGCCAGTGTGGTGTGGACGTGTGGTGTGTGCAGGTGTGATACAGGTTTGGTTCTGAGATAAGTTGGAACCTACTGCAGTTGATAGGGAGTTGATGGCCAGGTGTGGACGTTGACTGTATTGGCGTCCATCAAAGGTGACACCAACCCTATGAAATTAACGGCAGGATATGTGGACGTTCGTGGTGGCGGTTTCCCTAGACGACATTAGGGTTGACGCCAACCTGTGCGACCTACAGAATATAGGTATACCCGAGGGCAGTTCCCTCACTCCATTCTCCCTCTCCCTCGCCCTATTTTCATGCCCCTGCTTCCCCAATGCTTCCAATGGTTGCGGAAGGCTAGTTGGAGGATCTTGGAACGAGTGGCGGCGATCAATTGTGCCAGGAAACGCCGGACCGTAGTGCAATTGCCATGGGAGCTCGCGGAGGGTTCGGTGTGGATCAGAAGAATTTAGGAGGTTTAAGCGTATATTGAGGTAGGGAACGATCCCTTTAGTTCCTATAGGTTGTGATAATGCAATTGGAAAGCATGAATCTGCATGATAATTGTGTTTTCGGGTAATGGTATCCATGCGGGGTACATGGGTGGTTTGAGTAATTTAACAATGGAAACATGTTGTTTTGAGTTAACTAGAATTCATGCATGTTAGAGGAAGTGATTCCTCATGTTTTTCTGTTAAATTTAGGGCTGAGAATACCTGAGGTATCAGCCCAGGGTTTCTGTGAAGTTGATGGCCGAAGATCTTAGCGTCAACATCGTTTGACGCCAGGTTCTTCAGCTGGGAGCTTAACGGCCAGATATCTTGCTGTTTACAACCCATCGTCGGTAGTCGATGTTGCCGTCAGCATGCTTTTGGTTTAAATATTGATATATTGAACATTTGTTGATATCGAGCGGTGCAACGATAATTGTGGTGCACCTAGTGCTCGTGGTTTCTGAGACTAGCGTACTGGGTACGCAGTTGGCTGGTTCTTTACGTGTTTACGTAGTGTTCACGTGTAGTGAACTACTAGTGCACGCGGTTTACGCGAGTCTTCACGTGGTTTGTGTGACGTGCATGTGGTTTTATGTACGTGGCGAGTAGTACGACGCCTACCGTGGTTACCTCTCTAGTTGGGTGCCCCAGGCTCTTTGTGAGCCAGGCTATTAGCTCGGGGCTTTGTCCCGGTACTTGTGTTGTACCGTCGAGGTCTGTGTCGTCTGACCTGGACACCCTCACTCCTGTGTTTGAGTTGTACGTCCGGCTGAGGGAAAGACGACAGTGGGACAGTGACTGTCGTGCTTGTCTTTTAGTCACTTGTAGCGCGCTCGTAGTTGGGGGTACGGACACCAGTAGTCGACACTGGTCCCCAACTAGTCCTTTTCTAGTGCCTCACTCTAGCGAGCCCGGGCCAGGGTCTCTAGAGGTGCCAGGCATGGGCCTGCGACCGTGTGGTCCGCAGGTGGTGGTGTTTAGTTGGTCTCCACAGTTGCTTGACCTTTTCACGTGGAGCGGCAGCTGGACCTTTCATCCGTGGCTGCGAGACTAAGAGGTAGACCTGTGTTAGCTTGTCCGAGTCAGTCTCTGGTGTCGCGAACCAGTTCACGTGACTCGTGTTTGGCTGTCTCTACTTTAGCTTGTACACTTGTACTGGTTTTCCGTTTAATTATTACAGTTATTTTTCGTAGTCGGTAGACGGTGAGTACTTTTATAGCTTTCATATCCTGCTTAGCTGTTCTATAAATTATTGGTACTGTTTACTGCTTTCGTACCTGTGTTTTGGTTTTTGCTCGGTGATGGGGGAGTTCCCTACTGAGCTAGTGACTCGCGAGGCTCACCCCTACCCCCACAGGTGAGAGCGAGGAGGACGTTTCTCGACCGTCGTCTAGCTCAGAGCCGCGTCGCAGCGGTGCAAGGTCAGTACCTCCAACTGTGTAGTAGTACCTCCAGCAGTGTAGTCTTAGTAGTGCAGTGTAGTAGCAGCAGTGTGGTTAGTTGTTTACTTTCTTCAGTTGTACCTTGGGGTATGCCCCAGGCTCTTGTACTTTCTTTTCAGTTTTTTGGAAATATGGCTATGTAAACTTGTGAAATATATATGTGAAATGGTGTGTTCCTTTGTGTTTACACGGACTGTGGTTTGGTATCTCTTGCGAGGCTTCGGCCCGTTCGTGGGAGGCGGACTTAGCTCAAGTACGTTATCGATTTAACGGGCTTGGCCGAGGTGTTCCGCCACACTAGCACTTTCGGACGCACATCCCAAGACCAGATCGGGCCCTTTATATATTGCCAGGCATTGGTTATATTGTTTATCTTTAGACAATCAGTCAATGGCCAATATAGAGTACCAAGAAATAGATGAGAGCACTAGATGAACAGACGAGATAGTAGAGTGAACGTGAATAGATGAGCGAGTAGTATAGATGAGAGCTAGTGGACATTGCACGTAAAACGTCGAGTAAACAGGCGATAGTAACAGTTGCACAACACGCGCACTTGGTGTTGGCAGTCAGGTGGAATTCACTACCCTTCCACTGGCCATGTTACGCACAGGTCTAGAGGTCCGGCGTGATTCAAAATAAGAGCGAACTTCTAATAGCCGTTTGGATCATGTTGATCCCTAAAGGGTATCATAGGTGTTAGGATACAACTAGCTCATCGACCATGTGAGAATCCATGGACATAGGAGACTTACGGAGGCCTTGAACAAGGATTCACTAGTCCGGCAGAAGAAGTATCCATTGGAGAGTTCGTCCAAGTCAAGAGAGAGTGTGTATATAGAAACAAGTGCTCGACGTTCTAGAGGAATTCTAGAACAGTGGAGTGTCGATATCGGTATTCCCAAAACATCGTGAGGAAATATAGACAAGTCTATTTAAAATATGGCAATTTAATTACATAAATTACCAGATGTATTATGAGTTAATTACATGCCAAGTTAAGCCATAATTGGATGGTTCAAAGTGTGTACATGTGTCATGAAATTGTAGATAGAAATAAGTCATGTGTATGTCTTTTAAAATCACACAAAAATGTTCAGTTTATAACAGGTATTTTTACTGCGTATATGACTGTTAAGAGAGGGTACAAACACTGTAGAAAGTCAAGACTTGCAGAGATAGGGGGTTTCATGCAAAAAACCCAGATCGCGACATATCCTAATGAGGGTCGCGACGGGGTCAAGCAGAACGCGACAGGCTCTTGTACAGGTTGCGACGACCTCATCGGTTCAAGCAGACAGATCGCGACGACAGGCCCTATCGCGATCAGATCGCGATGGAAGGCTCTGTCGCGACGGCTCATCAGATCGGGCAGCAGATCGCAACGACAGGCCCCGTCGCGATCAGATCGTGATGGAAGGCTCTGTCACGACGGCCCAGTGAACGCGGCCTATCGGGCCGTCGCGTTCACAGGGTCTACATCCGAGTCCGACAGGGAGAGTATAGTGCATTGGATTGCAGACCTGACTTACCCTATTTTGACATAGGGTGATTCATAAAATCATATCTGTTTGTACATGCAATGAAAAATCATGAAACTAGTTGCGAATTGATCTAGACATGCATGGGTACCCACAGTAAATAGGAATTTGAAAATAGACATGGTTTCAACATGGTTTAATCATGATACTTCACGAAGAACATGGGACAGTACACAGTTAGGGTAAAAGAATTAATTCTCGATGTAGGGTGAATGAAAATTAGGGCTTTTAGGGGCAAAAGAAGCCTAACATGCATTAGTACCCCTAATAAAAATTTCGTAGCATGGGATTTAGTATACATGGAGATCAAGAATTAAGAAGGGTGCTCGGGGTCATGGAGTTTACAGAACTTCAAAAATTAAGAACAAAAGATTTACTCGATGGAACAATATGAGATAAGAGGGCTTTGATTCCTGAGATTTAGATCAACCGACAGACGAAATTAATTTAGTTTTGCTCGTGAGAATGCCTACCTTTGGCCGATTTCCTCTTCTAGGGCTAGATCTTAAAGAACGAGAGAGAAAGCTTGAGAGAGGCTTCTTCCCACGAAATCTCCTCCTCCTTGGCCTCTCCTCCTAGTCCAACAAGCCTTGGGTACGAGCTAGGGATGGCCATGGGGGTTTAAAGAGAGTATTTATGCCTCTTGGGTTTCTATTTCCTAATAGGACTCTAATTACTATTAATTCCAAGATTTCCTATTTCTCTCCTCTTTCTAAGCATACCAATTCCAATTTGGGTTAGGTTGGGACCCAAATTCGTGGCCAACCTATTAGGGTAGGTTTAGGAATCCAAATCTAACTCAAATTAGCTATTTAATACATTAAATATCCCTTTTCTATTTAAGTATTAATTAAGTTACGAATTTAGGGTATTTTCCTATTAATCCCCTTTTAAAAATCTCTATTTTGGCCCACTAATTTCTAATGGGTCCATTTAACAAAGCCCATTACTTCTTTTCATTTAATGGGTTTTATTTAATTCTCTTTTATTTAATTTTCTAATTGCTTTTATTTCTATTATTATTAAATTTTTATTTTTTGAAAAATCCATGTTGCTACATCCTCCCCCTCTTAAAAAGAATTTGGTCCCCCAAATTTATATGATCATCGAGGAGAGAATGTCTTACCGAAAAGATCGGGGTAGTTCTATCTGATGGTTCCTTCCGGTTCCCATGTGGCTTCTTCCACTCTACGGTTATTCCATAAGACTTGAACCACGTGAATGGGACGGTTCCTGAGCTGTTGTATCTTCCGTTCCAATATCTTGACTGGCTTCTCTTCATAAGTCACATCCTTGTTTAATACCAGCTTCTCGTGGCGAATGATGTGTGTAGGATCATATACATATTTCCTGAGCATGGAGACATGGAACACATTGTGTACACATGCCAGATTCGGTGGCAACACCAGTCGGTATGCAACCTCACCAATCCTTTCGAGTACTTCAAAAGGACCGATAAATCTAGGACTGAGCTTTCCTTTCACACCAAATCTTTGGATGCCACGAGTAGGTGACACCTTTAAGAATACATGATCACCGACTTGGAATTCTAAGTCTCGCATTCTTTTATCGGCATAGCTCTTTTGTCTAGACTGAGCAGTCTTAAGCCGGTCTCTAATCACCTAAATGTCCTTTGTTGTTCGTTGTACCATATCCGGGCCTAGCCATTGCTGTTCTCCCACCTCATTCCAGCATGCAGGAGATCTACAATTTCTTCTGTAGAGTGCTTCGAACGGTGCCATCTTAATACTCTCATGGTAACTGTTGTTATAGGCAAACTCAATGAGGGATAGGTGCTCATTCCAATACCCTTAGAAGTCAATAGTGCAAGCTCTCAACATGTCTTCCACTATTTGGTGGGTTCTTTAAGTTTGCCCATCAGTTTGTGGATGGAATGCTGTACTAAAGTTGAGTTTAGTACCCAGTGCACCTTGTAGTCCTTTCCAAAAATGAGATGTGAATCTCGGATCTCGATCCGAGACAATAGATGATGGAACTCCGTGCAGTCTTACTATCTCCTTGACATACAGGGCAGCCAGTACCTCCACCGACCACTTACTTTTTATGGCTAGGAAGTGGGCAGATTTGGTTAGTCGGTCGACAATGACCATATGGCATCGAGTCCACCACGAGTCTTGGGTAAACCCATGATGAAGTCCATGCCAATGCTTTCCCATTTCCATTCCAGAATATCTAGCAGTCTGAGTACACCAGCAGGGCACAAGTGTTCTACTTTTACTTGTTGGCAAGTAAGGCAGTGTGCGGCATGTTCAGCTACCTCTCTTTTCATGTTCGGCCACCAAAACGTTCTTTTCATGTCTTGATACATTTTGGTACCTCCAGGATGAATAATGTACTTCGTCTTGTGAGCTTCATCCATTAACCTTCTCTTCAGTTCTTCATTATCGGGGACACACGTCCTTCCTTGAAATACTAGCCTTCCATCTTCGGTCATAGCAAAGTCTGGTCTTTCGGCTAAAGTTTCCTTGATGCGAACCAAGAATGGATCATCATCTTGTTGAACTTTGATCTCTTCCAACAAGTCGGATTGAATCTTGATATTGGCAACCAAGACTCGATCATCCCTATGTTCAATGTTTAAGTCTAACCTTGCGAATTGTTCTAGAAGTTGCATCTCGCCAAGGACTAGACTTGAAACAGATGCCATTGGCTTCCTACTAAGAGCATCAGCCACGGCGTTTCCATTGCCTGGATGGTATTGGATGTTGAAGTCGAAATCTTTTAAGTATTCAAGCCATCTTCTCTATCTCATGTTGAGTTCCTTCTGGGAGAATAAGTACTTCAGGCTTTTATGGTCTGAGTAGACAGTGAATTTCTCACCATACAAGTAATGTCTCCAGATCTTCAAGGCGAAGACCACGGCAGCCAACTCTAGATCATGCACGGGGTAGTTGACTTCATACGTCTTCAGTTGTCTTGAAGAATAAGCAATAGCCTTTTCCTTTTGCATCAATACACACCCTAGCCCAATTCCCGAGGCATCGGTGTTGACAGAGAAACCTTCTCCCTCTATTGGCAGAGCGAGAACAGGTGCTGAGGTAAGGCAATATTTAAGAGTTTGGAAACTTTTCTCACACTCTTTACTCCAGGAGTAGGGATTCTCCTTTCGTGTCAGACGCGTGAGAGGAACGGAGATCTTTGAGAAGTCCTTGATGAACCGTCTGTAGTAGCCAGCCAATCCTAAGAAGCTTCTTATCTCGGTGACAGTGGTTGGTCTCTCCCAATTGAGTACAGCTTCGACTTTGGAGGGATCAACTGAGATGTCATCCTTTGAGATGACATGGCCCAAGAAGGACACTTCTTCGAGCCAGAACTCGCACTTGCTATGCTTTGCATACAGTTTGTTGTCTCGCAAGACTTGCAATGCAATCTTCAGGTGTTCTTCATGCTCTTCTTTGGTCTTTGAATATATGAGGATATCGTCGATGAAGACGACCACGAAATTGTCAAGGTATTGCCGATATATGATGTTCATGAGTTGCATAAAGGCTGCAGGAGCATTGGTTAGACCAAAAGGCATAACGATGAATTCATAATGTCCATACCTGCTCCTGAAAGCCATTTTGAAGATATCGTCATCCTTGATCCTCATTTGGTGATAGCCAGATCGAAGATCGATCTTGGAGAAATATTGAGCTTCTGATACTTGGTCGAATAGTTCATCGACCCTGGGCAATGGGTATTTGTTCTTGATGGTCAGCTGATTGAGTTGACGATAGTCGATGTATAGCCTCATCGATCCATCTTTCTTCTTGACGAATAGCACAGGTGCTCCCCATGGGGGGTACTTGGTGTGATGAACCCCTTTTCTAATAGTTCCATCAGTTGTGTCTTCAATTCTTTGAGCTCGGAAGGTGACATCCAGTACGGTTGACGCGATACTGGGGGGGCTCCAGGGATCAACTCTATGGCGAAGTTGACATCACGTTCCGGGGGAATCCCTGGCAAATCTTCATGAAACACATCGAGGTAATCCTGGACTATGTGGATGTCTTCTATCTTAGAACCCTTCTTTTCAACAACTACGGCTGCTAGGAAAGCAATGCAACCTTTGCTTATCATGTTGTGGGCTTTTATGGCGAAGATTAGAGACATCCGTCTCTTATGTCAAATCCCAGTGAATACCAATTTAGGAAAGTCACTAAAGGTAACCTTCCCTTTCTTACAGTCGACACTCGCCCCATAAGTGGACAACCAGTCGGCTCCCAAAATTACATCATAGCCTTCCATAGGCATACACACAAGGTCAGCTTTTAGGTTATGGTCTCTGATCATTCGGCATCGCAGAGGGAAAGTATTGTTTAATTTCTCCTTTTCCCCATGTGGCATTGTGATAGAGAACTCACAACCCATGGATATAGGCTTTGCAATTAGGGTATCAGCAAAGTGTTGAGATATAAATGAATGAGTGGCCCCAGTATCAAATAAGACAAATGCTGATAAGGAAAAACTTGTAGAGAGTACCTTCTACCACGCCACCATCCGTAGCGGGTTCCTCATCATGCAGGGCTTGCAGCTTTCCCTGTTTCTTAGGTGTATAGGGTGCCTCTCATAATTTTTTCAGCAGGCGGGCACTCGGGGATGCGGTGCTCGCAACTTCTGCAATGCAAACAGTGCACAGCTTTCCTCACCAGCATCCACAACGTCAACGGTGTGCCTAGCTTGTCACAGTGCTTGCAAATACTTTTTTTTGGAGTGTGGAGACTAGGATCTTGGGTTTCCTCTTGGATGAACCCCTCTGTGATGTGAAGGGACGTTTCTTGCCATTGTTCAGCTTGGAAGATGATGGTCCAGAAGTCATTTCCTTCTTCACGAACTTCCCTTTGATACGGTCGGTAAAGTCCGTAGCATCTTCCAACAGCTGAGCTTTCTTTACCATCTCGGTGTAGGTCTGGATGTCGAGAGGTGCCAATTGGGTAATGTATTGAGGCTTAAGGCCGTTGAGGAAGCGCTTAGCCTTCATTCTCTCCGTGTTCACCAGGTGTTCAGCATACCTTGCCAGTCTAGAGAATTAGGCCTCATATTCGGCCACAGTCAAGCTCCGCTGTTTAAGAGCAGCGAATTCTGCAGCCTTCCTTTCTTGGACACACTCTGAGAAGTATTTGGAATTAAAAGCTTCTTTGAACTCGGTCCAGATGAACTGACCATTAGCTCTAGTTGCTTCAACAGACTCCCACCAAGCGCCGGTGTCCTTTTCAAGTTGAAATGTGGCTAGTAGCAGCTTATCTCCCGCTGCGCATTGCATGACACGAATGATTCTTTCTGTTTCTTTTAGCCAGTGTTCTGCTTCATCCAGATCCATGGATCCACTGAACCTGGGTGGGTTCAGACTCCGGAAGTTATGATGCAGGTCGCCTGCACCACGATTGCCACCTCCTTGGGTAGCTTGCACAATCGCGCGAGTAAGTTCTTGAATGGTCTATTGCATGCCCCTCATTTGAGCACGTTCAGCCGTCATCTTGATTGCTTAGTTCCTACAAAAATAACTTATTGTTATGATATTGATGTGAAATTTAATTCGTGCGTGTGAGAGTTTATTTTAGCTAGTTACCCATGGCTCTAACCACAACTCACATAGGTAGGATAATTGACTCTAGTCGAGGCTGGTCAACCTAGATCATCCTATACTTAAGAATAAACTAGGCTCTGATACCACAAAACTGTCACGCCCTGACGCGAGAATATGGAACGTGAGGCAGTTGCAAGTAAACAGGTACAGAGCAAGTACTAGACATCAAACCATTGCACAA
Source organism: Colocasia esculenta (assembly GCA_014218235.1). Classification (NCBI taxonomy): domain Eukaryota; kingdom Viridiplantae; phylum Streptophyta; class Magnoliopsida; order Alismatales; family Araceae; genus Colocasia; species Colocasia esculenta. The sequence goes on from CM024754.1 coordinate 168,303,857, forward strand.
TAAATAATACTAAAAAAAATTCTTCTCATTAATAACTTTCCAATGTCTAGTTACAACCACTAATATCAGAGCCATTCTATAGGGCCCAATTACATTGAAATGAAAAGTAACAGACTAAACTAAGACTCTAACATAATGCTTGAAGGGTTGCGGAAATTCCCAATATGGTAATCTAGAAGGGGGGTTGAATAGATTACTGTCTCTTAAAAACTATTATCACGTTCTTTTTCTTAAAGCACAGATTATCAAGACAGTATCAAGATCTAAACTATGTGTAGATGATGTAGAAACCTATCTAGCGTGTGAATATGCAACGTGTCTATCAACATCTATCGTAGAAACGATCAAACCACGAGACACGCAGATTTACGTGGTTCGGAGTACACAACAGTGTATCCTACGTCCACGGCACACACACACACACAGAGTAAACTGCTTATGAGCGAGTTCGGTGACTACAACTCACACACACACGTGTTTCTGATGTGCACCCACAATCAGAACAACACACACACGTGATCTCAAGCACAAGAGACGCTTGAATCACACAAACACACACACACCGGTTGATGAGAATTATGAAACAGGAAGAGTTCAGAGTGTAGGAGTAAATCCATGTGGAACTCTTCTGAGAACGCCTGGATGGAGTTCAAACTTCGACTTGAGTTTCTTATTGATGGGAGAAGGTTGAATCCACGACGATCTATCTTCAGTACTGCAGGATCAACAGATCTTTCGGTCTCTGCACTGCAGACTTGAAGCAGAGCAGCAGCAACTTCTTTTTCTCTTGGACTTGGCTTTAGGGTTTTTGTGTGGGCTTCTGTACGAGATTCTCTTCAAAAGATGCTTATATAGTTGTGTTTTCATGTGGAAGTCGTAGACTTGAAAACACAATCTTGGATATGAAGGAAGGTTTCCGTATTTGAAGATCCTCTGCGTCTGTCGACAGGTGCTGAGAGTCTGTCGACAGATTGCAACAGATTTGCAATAGACAACTCAGGTTGCTCTGGCCTGTGGCATCTGTCGACAGGCGACACATATCTGTCGACAGGTAGAGTCAGTTTTGTGCCAAAACCAGAACTCTGGCATTTCTGTCTGTGACATCTGTCGACAGTATCTGAGCATCTGTCGACAGGTGCTCTCAGTACTTTTCTGTCTGATCAACTGTGGCATCTGTCGACATATGCCTTTGGGTCTGTCGACAGGTACATGTATACACTGTGATTGTGATCATTTTCTCATGATTTGAGAAGACTTGGTTATATGCATTTGTACCTACATGATAAACATGTATAGTTAGGTATAATGAAGACATAGATACCAAATATTGTATCATGTTAATTGACATGTATGAAACCTCAATTCAACTCATTCATCATTAAAAACATTGTTTGACTTTCATTTATCACTTAGAGTGTGAATTCACTTAGTTTCCAGAATATGAACCCAACAATGCTAGGGCGCTAGGGTGCTCATAACATCACTCCTGGTCGTTCCCGTCCTCTTGAGTGTATAGTTCATCCTCGGTCTCACCTGAGAACATAATGACAAATAACGCAGGGTGAGCGATAACGCCTAGTAGGACTTAAATCTCAATAGTCTAGCAGACTTTAAATGATTAATACATTAAAGGCAGAGTAACTAATGATAGAGCAAGAGAGTCAAGTAATGTAAGAGAGAGCATGATAGCACGTGAACGAAATAGCACAACTTTCCAAATATGGCACAAGAGTCAAGTATAGCACAAATAGCAAGATGGTCATAGCACAAATAGCACAAAGTATAGCAATAGCACAAAGAGTATAGTATAACACTTTGTTTGTCATGTAGACAACGAGAGAATATAGCACTTTTGATTGTCATTTAGATAGTCGAGATAGATAGCACTCGAGTGTAATGCCAAACACTCTAATCCTTTAACTCCCATGGGCACTAGCACTTTCGGGCGCACATCCCAGGACCAGATCAGGCCCTTTATATATTGCCAGACATTGTTTATATTGTTTATCTTTAGACAATCAGTCAATGGCCAATATAGAGTACCAAGAAATAGATGAGAGCACTAGATGAACACACGAGATAGTAGAGTGAACGTGAATAGATGAGCGAGTACAGTATAGATGAGAGCTAGTGGACATTGCACGTAACACGTCGAGCAAACAGGCAATAGTAACAGTTGCACAGGTGGAATTCACACCCTTCCACTGGCAGGTCCGGCGTGATTAAGATAAGAGCGAACTTCTAATAGCCGTTTGGATCATGTTGATCCCTAAAGGGTATCATAGGTGTTAGGATACAACCAGCTCATCGACCATGTGAGAATCCAGGGACAGAGGAGACTTACGGAGGCCTTGAACAAGGATTCACTAGTCCGGCAGAAGGAGTATCCAACGGAGAGTTCGTCCAAGTCAAGAGAGAGTGTATATATAGAAACAAGTGCTCGAAGTTCTAGAGGAATTCTAGAACAGTGGAGCGTCGATATTGGTATTCCCAAACATCGCGGGGAAATATAGACAAGTCTATTTAAAATATGGCAATTTAATTACATAAATTACTAGATGTATTATGAGTTAATTACATGCCAAGTTAAGCCATAATTTGAAGGTTCAAAGTGTGTGCATGTGTCATGAAATTGTAGATAGAAATAAGTCATGTGTATGTCTTTTAAAATCTCAAAATAATATTCAGTTTATAATAGATTTTTTACAGCGTATATGACTGTTAAGAGAGGGTACAAACACTGTAGAAAGTCAAGACTTGTAGAGATAGGGGGTTTCATGCAAAAAGCCCAGATCACAACGTACCCTAATGAGGGTCGCGACGGGGTCAAGCAGAATGCGACTGGCTCTTGTACAGGTTGTGACGGCCTCATCGGTTCAGGCAGACAGATCGCGACGACAGGCCCTGTCATGATTAGATCGCGACGGAAGGCTCTGTCGCAATGGCCCAGTGAACACGGCCTATCGGGCCGTCGCATTCACAGGGTCTGCGCCCGAGTCCAACAGGGAGAGTACAGTGCATTGGATTGCGGACCTGACTTACCCTATTTTGACACATGGTGATTCAAAAAATCATATCTATTTGTACAGGTGATGAAAAATCATGAAACTAGTTGCGAATTGATCTGGACATGCATGGGTACTTACAGTAAAAAATTTGAAAACAGACATGGTTTCAGCATGGTTTAATCATGATACTTCATGAAGAATATGGGACAGTACACAGTTAGGGTAAAAGAATTAATTCTCGATGTATGGTGGATGAAAATTAGGGCTTTTAGTGGAAAAAGAAGCCTAACATGCATCAGTACCCCTAATAAAAATTTCATAGCATGGATTTAGTATACATGGAGATCAAGAATTAAGAAGGGGCTCGGGGTCATGGAGTTTACAGAACTTCAAAAATTAAGAACAAAAGATTTACTCGATGGAAAAATATGAGACAAGAGGGCTTTGATTCCTGAGGTTTAGATCAACCTACAGACGAAATTAATTTAGTTTTGCTCGTGAGAATGCCTACATTTGGCCGATTTCCTCTTCTAGGGCTAGAAAGAACGAGAGAGAGAGCTTGAGAGAGGCTTCTTCCCACGAAATCTCCTCCTCCTTGGCCTCTCCTCCTGGTCCAACAAGCCTTGGGTATGAGCTAGAGCCGGCCATGGGGGTTTAAAGAGAGTATTTATGCCGCTTGGGTTTCTATTTCTTAATAGAACTCTAATTACTATTTAATTCCGAGATTTCCTATTTCTCTCCTCTTTCTAAGCATACCAATTCCAATTTGGGTTAGGTTGGGACCCAATTCGTGGCCAACCTATTAGGGTTGGTTTAGGAATCCAAATCTAACTCAAATTAGCTATTTAATGCATTAAATACCCCTTTTCTATTTAAGTATTAATTAAGTTACGAATTTAGGGTATTTTCCTATTAATCCCCTTTTAAAAATCTCTATTTTGGCCAACTAATTTCTAATGGGTCCATTTAACAAAGCTCATTACTTTTTTCATTTAATGGATTTTATTTAATTCTCTTTTATTTGATTTTCTAATTACTTTTATTTCTATTATTATTAAATTTTTATTTTTGAAAAATCCAGGTTGCTACATTGACTCACTATCTGAGTCGTTGTTGTTGTCCCAGGCTGTTGTCATGGCTTTCTTCTTATATTTTCTGAATTTTCTAGAGTTGTCTTTCTTTCTGAATTCAGTCTTCTTCAGCTTTGGACACTCGGCCTTGATGTGTCCAGGCTTCTTGCACTCATAACAGATAGGTTCAGCTTTCTTTGAGTCCTTGACTTCTGGTTTCTTGAAGTCTTTTTCTTTCTTAAAATATCTCCTTTCAGACTGGTACTTCTTCTTATCTAGTATTCTTTGCAATCTTCTGGAGAGGAAAGCTTCTTCATCTTCACTGCTTCCCATGCTCTTATTGTCATCTGATTCATCACCAGATGTCTCTTCTGCGGCCTTGAGAGCGTTGCTTTGCTTCTTTCTGCTAGACGACTGTCCTAAATCTTTCCATGTTGATCTCGTGGGCTATGAGTGACCCAACAAGCTTTTCTAAAGACATTCTTCTTAAATCATTGGCTTCCTCTATGGCTGTTACTTTAGGAGTCCATGATGCTGGTAGAGATCTCAAGATTTTTCTTACCATGTCTCCCATTTCGTAATTCTTTCCAAGTCCAGCCAAGCCATTTGTAATGTCGGTGAATCTGCTGTACATTTGTGTGATTGTTTCACCTGGCTGCATCTGAAACCATTCATACTGAGCTACTAAAATATCTATTCTGGTTTCCTTCACTTTATTTGTGCCTTCATAGGTGATCCTCAATTTTTCCCACATCTCCATAGCAGATTTGCAGGCTGAGATCCTGTTGAACTTCTTCTTGCTTAGTGCACAACACAAGATACTTTTTGCTTTGCAATTTAATGATATCTTCTTCTTGTCATCTTCTGTCCACTTATCCTTTTCGTTGGTGACTAGAAGATCTCCTTCTTCTATGATTGACCAAATTTGATAATTAAGCCCTTGAAGAAAGAATTTCATTCTGGTTTTTCAGTAGTTGTAGTCTTCACCGTCGAACAGTGGTGGCGGCCTGACCCTCGAAGTGACCTTGAGCTGCCATTTAATCTTTTCTCTTCAGATCGTGAGATCTTCTTTGTCGAAGAGACTTGGCTCTGATACCACTTGTTGCCCAACTAGCAAGCCCAGAGGGGGGGGGGGGTGAATGGGATTCTTAAAATTCGATTATCTAAACATGTCAACAAAAATGTTCAACACAAAACACTACGTTCGACTGTTAGTGATAGTAATAATGAAAAGATAACAATCACAAGCAGGAAATCACACGACACAAGGATTTTATCCTGGTTCGGACCTCCTTTCCAAAGGATTCCTACGTCCAGTCCCTGAGCAACAACTCAGGATTCCACTACCCAAGGGTACAGTCCCCCTCAAGGACACTTACACATCCAGCCGCAGTTGGCCTTCTCTTCACAACCCGAAGAGGAAAACAATACCCTGATTCATAGGTCTTCCTTCAACACGAAGGGAACACTCTCCATCTGTTTCCAACAGATCTTATCTTCACATACGAAGAGGAACTTCTCAAGAAAGAGAGAAAATAGGCGAAATGCCCCTAGACCAAGTTTATAGCAAACGCTTGATCTGAGGCAGTGATTGAGAGAGAAAGATCTACAATAATGAAATCTCTCAGATCACAAGGGCTCTCCAAAACTAACAACAATGATGCATGGAGAGCAAGAGCTACAAGGTTGGAGTGGAAAGCAAGAAGCTCTTTCACTAAGACTTTGTTGTGCAAGATTTCTAGTTGAGATTTTGAATGCTTCAGGAACTCTTCTTCCTGTCTTACCATGAGTCTTCAGTCTTGTATAAATATATTCTCTTGCTAAAATAGTCGTTGAGATGTCCGTTGTCTCTAGCTCTGGTATACGTTAGACTGCATGGTATAGGTGAGAACTATGTACGCTTTTCGTTAAACACCTTTTTGTTCCATGCACGCAAAGAGTAGATCCTTCTAGATATCCTTCAACCTCTATTTTGTCCAATCGTTGTATGAGGTTGTGCTGTCAGAGACCTGCACATAATAAATATCAAACTATAGACAGCTATGCTGTCTCTTGTTGTCAGTCAACGTTAGAATCCATGTAGTAGGACTATTCACCATAATAGAAAAGTCATTCTGCTTTCAGAAAAAGGTTTCTTATAGACGTATGAGAATAGAAGATATCCAAATATGCATCGTGCAGTGAAATGTACAGTCCCATCGAATGCATGGATATTAGAGAAGCATGCGGGAAGACTTTGACTCAATATTTGAAAATATATTTTAATATCAAGTCGATGTAATCCATGAAGTCGTTATGACATAGAAATAGTTGTACAACTTATGAAATCGTTGTGTGTACAAATCGTTGTATGCTAGTAAGCAAATTGTTATACAAATATAAGCAAGTCGTTGAGAGCGAATCGTTATAAGCAAATAATTATAAGCAAGTCGTTGTGAACACAAATCGTTGTGCTACTTATCAAATCGATGCAGAGAGCAAATCGTTGTTTGCTTTATCGAATCGTTACGGAGACCAAGTCGTTGTTGTGACTTATTGAATCGTAACAGCAACCAAATCATTGTGTAACTTATCGAATTGATGTGATAACCAAATCGATGTGAAACTGATCAAATCGTTACGGCGACCAAGTCGATGTGTGACTTATCAAATCGTTATGGCGACCAAGTCAATGTGAGACTTATCAAATCGTTACGGCGACCAAGTCGATGTGAGACTTATCAAATCGTTACGGCGACCAAGTCATTATGTGACTTGTCAAATTGATGTGAAAGCAAATCGTTGTGAGACCAAATTGTTGTTCTCACTTAACAAATCGTTACAGAAACCAAATCGATGTAGTGACCAAATCGTTATGGCACACGAAGTCGTTCTACTGACTTATCAAATCGTTATGATATCGAAGTCATTATGCTCACTTAACGAATCGTTGTAAGATTGAAATTGTTGTGAGACTGAGAACAATGTAACACTTATGAAATCATTATAGAACTGAAATTGATATGATACTTATGAAATCCTTGTGAAACTGAAATTGATAGAAGTGTAGAAATCGTTATGGTTCTAATGAAATCGTTATGTCACATAGGAAGTCGATGTACACTTAGAAAAATTACATGCTTTGAACTTTAAATGCTACAGTGTAAGAAATACTTACATATTTTCTTGATTTCGCCTGATTTACTTCCTGTGCCTAAGCTTCATGAAAACTTGTTAGATAACACTTTATTGAAGTTTTGTTAATCACCAAAATAGATATATAATTCATGAAATTATATGGGGATGAACTGATCATCAGTTGCCTATGTGATTTTCATTCTCAAAGTTGCTTTTAATGGATGGGGAGAGAATTTTGGACCCTTAACGTGGGGCTCTCCATAACCTGAGTGCCACAACGCATATTATCTAATGCAAATGTTTAAGATACAATCCATTCCACATATGACATAACTCTTCACCCTCAATGTTCACAAGGTGATACTCATTCCCTAGATATTCCTCCCTAACAACTAATGGGCCTTCCCAATTTGCTTGATGTTTAGACCTTAGACCTTTGACCTCTTATTTGACAAAACTGCATTTCAAGATCATATTGCCCTCTTGAAATTTACACTCAATTACCTTTTTAAAAGATTTTGAGTATCGTCTTTGATAAGTCAACACATGGTCGACTACCATTAAATATTTTTCATCTAAGAATTCCAACTGAACTAGTAATGTCTCTCGACATTCATCAAGAATAAATTATTTATCTAGTTGCATCCTTAATGATGGAACTAGAATCTCGTATAGAACCACTATCTCCATCCCACAAGTGAAAGTGTAAGGAGGTTGTGTGGATAGAGATATGGTAAGCCCATAGAACTTCTATCCATTGAGTCCTGACACTTCGTTGTAGGTTTGGGAAGTTGCATTCGACCTTTTTTTTTGCTTGTGTGGAGGTGTTTTCGTAATTTTCAAGTGACTGCATATGAATGCGATGAGTGCCTTAAGTTGATGTCACGTTCTTATAGTGAATGCAACAACTATGCATGTCATGTTCATAGTCAATGGTTTGTGAGCTATTTATCAATATATTTCTGTGCTTTTCGAGTTGGGCGATTGTTAGTGCTACATTCCTAACATGACACCTTATTAGTCGGATATCCCAGTACTTCTAGCACATTATGATTGACAATTCAGGGGTTTGGTTCTCGTGCGAAGGCACGACTGACGTTTTGAGCCATCTTCTTGGACCCCCCTTGTTGTGAGCCTATGTCTAGGTTGGGGGAAAATAGCCCCAAACAGTGCTCTGTGTTCGTCGCTTGAGTGTATCCATAGTTGGGAGAGAGGACACCATGCAAGGGGTTGTGTGGGCACTATCTCCAACTGGTCCCTTTCTTCTTACAAACCTCACTCTACGAAGTTTCGAAAGTAGGGGTGGATAGGTGTGAGACCGTGGCTCGACCAAGCTGTGACTTTACCAATATGTGTTGTAGTCTTCACACGCCTCACTCCTAGATTAGAGGGTGGATAGCCGTGGGGTGGTTGTCAAGAGATAAGACGATAGTGGATGCCTTGACTGCGAGACTAGTGGCTGAATTTTCGATTATTGTTGCTAGTGTTTCTATGGCCAAACTGGAGATGATCTAGCATAGGTTGACTAGCCCGAATCCAAGTGTGTAGCTTTGAATCATCTGTTTCTTGTGGTGTGTGTGAGATTTTTGTACTTGTCATTTGGTCAGGGTTGCCTACTTGTTTCTTGTAGTTGGCATAGTTCCCTTGTTAATTCTTGTCATAGCTATTATCACTTTATTAGCTATTATTGCTTTATTACATATTACTCTTGTGCATTATTTTAGTTGAGTGGTGGGATTGGGGATCCATATTAAGCTTATGATTTCGTAAGATTCATCCCTTACTTTTGTAGATGAGAGCTTGCAAGTTTAGCACCTACCTCGAACTAAGTAGTAGAGTGCAATGGCTTCTTCTGGCACACTACTTGTTAGTTCTTTTGATACTTTTTTAGGGTATGTCCCTTAAGAAGATATAATTTATTATTGTACTATATTGTACTACTCAAATGATATAATTTTCTTTCTATTATAATTGTTTAGTTACTTATTCATCCATCTAGACCAACGATAACCTTTCGAGCCTACAGGCTCATGGGTGGTGAAACAGGGTATGTGTCCTTAATGGATCTCGGATCCCGAATTATTATAGGTGGCGACCCTACGAACTTTGTTAGGGTGTTCTCTCAAGCACATGAGCCCTAGAGATTTATTTATAAGGAAAAAAATCATAATCCCTCTTGGAGAGGATAATTAACTCAAATTCTTAGTGATAAATCTCACAAAAATAGAGCCCAAATTGGCTGCAATATAAGCATGAAGGGTTCGAGTCCGATCCCTGGCCCTTAAATCTACTCAAACATAGAATTTTAAAGAGATAAGGATGTTCTATTGTGAAAGGAAACAAACTACATGAAAACATGAGATTCATGTTGCAGGTTGTAGTGCTGCCCTCATTGTGATTTTGAGTGGTTAACAAAATATTAACACTAATTCTTAGGGATAAATCTCACAAAAATAGAGCACAAATTGGCCGCAAGATAAGTGTGAAAGGTTGAAGTCCAATCCCTATCCCTTAAATCCACTTAAACATGAAATTTCAAATAGATAAGGACATTCTATTGTGAAAGGAAACAAACCACGTGAAAACTACATGGACTTAATGTTGCAGGTTTTACTGCTTCCCTCAATGTGATTTTTAGTAATTAATGAAATATTAAGGATTTCATTTTATGTTGGTTCCATCGATCATGTCATTATAATGATCAAGTGTTTTAATCATGCTTAGAACAATTTGAATCGATCATCAAGTCTATTGTTGCAATCGACTATGTTTTGAATCTTTTGATCGAGTATCGATTGTGACTCAATAAGGCTTCTATTTTTTTTTCTATGTCCACAAGACATCATGTCTATCAATTTTGTGGAATGAGAATATTCTAAGTCCTATAGAGGACTCAAGTACTAATTAAGTTTCAAGATTGTAATCGATAGAGTTTTCAAGTCTTTACAATGGTATCAATTATACCCTATTGAGTATCAATTATGTTTTATACTTGTAGTGCCATGTCACCCCTCCCGGCCGGTTAAGAGGCGACACGCATACTAACCAAACAAAAGTATCTTACACATTCTTATGAGAAGGCCTTCTGTGTTGCATGCAATATATTAGTAGACCAAACACAAGAACTGCACATGATAAAAATACTAAATATACAAATTTCTATTACAGCATCAAACACCCGTGAAAAGCACCATATATACATATATACAATATCATAGTCTGTTCAAATTTACATGCCAGAAAGTCTGAATATAAAAAGGGTACAACCATAGCTTAAACAACTTTTTAAAGCCCTAAAGGTCGCCCAGCCTGAAGCGTGAGTGCAGCAAGGGGTTGGCTTGAAGAGAGGACCGCATCATGAAGAAGAATCTAAAATGGTTTTGTAATGACACAATCTTTCCAGATCCGTGTGTAATGGTTTTGGAGTGGTGCTCTTGACTAAGAGGTGGTCATTGGGCCTTGGACGAGGTTTCCGTGTGTTACGTGGGTGTTGTGGGCCGGAGGTTCTAGCCCAAACAGCCCGTTGGTTCACTGTATGTGAAACGCGACAGAGCAGTATGTCGCGATTTAAACTCGACGGTCTCTCCCGTCGCAATTCACAGAACCGCCTTTGTGTTTAGCAGTGCTTTGGGTTTCGATTGGTGATGGCTAGGGTTGTCGCGTTTAACTCTTAAACGTGACGTCTGACTACGTCGTGATTTTGAACCGTGGTTTAATTGCCCTGTTTCGCCCAGATAGAGCAGAGGAGCTCTGTCCAGGCGAAGGGGGAGCTACTGTGAAGCTCCTGGGGTGATTTTCGGTGGCTGGTGGCTCGTGCGACATGGGTTCCACGCGGGGATGGCGTCCGGAGCGTGGACATGTCGGCGACGTGGTGTTTCTAGCGTTCTCCGGGCTCATTTAATGGTAGGGAGACTTCCCCTTTTGTTTAATTCATTTTAAAGGGTATAAAGGGGTGGAATCCATGTTGGGGTGGTGTGTGCTATAGCATAGCTTTAATATGTACTGTTGTTATGGCTTTGTGAATGGATTTGTATGAGTTTCTTGGTAGAGAAGGTGGGCTCGGCTGTTGAGCTGGGTTTACTATCACGTTTGAAACACGACGGGGTTCACTGTCATGTTCATGGTATGAACGCGACGCCGTGAGTCGTCGCATTTTTGTTTCCGATTGGTGTGTTGTTTTGACTGGTGTAATCGCAACCATTAGGGTTGTCGCAATTTGAACTCCGACTGACGGTTTGACCTAAAGGCGACGTGTCAGGCCGTTGCGGTTCTATCGCGACTTTGGGCCCTATCGCATTAAGGTTTTGAATTGCGTCTAAATAGGTCATCGTGATTTGAAAGGCGACCTGTGTCCGTCGCATTTTAGCTTCTATGGTTAGCTTGTGGTGGCTGGGTAGTGAGGTTTCAGTGTGAACCTAGCCTTGGTCTTTTGCTGTCTTTTAAATGTTACTTAAGATGGTTAATGTTAGTAAAGCATGTGTAGGGTCAAGAGTTAGTGTATGGTTAGTTAGTGGTTTATGTTGATTATCGTTATATTAAGTTAAGTGGTTATTGTTCATTGTATTTAATGTCACTATGGAGGTCATGAGATGACCAATGACAGGCAAGGTTATTATACAATAATATGTTTCATGTATATATAGGTGTATGTTGGCTTGGAGGTCATTTAGTGACAGGTGACAAGCTAACTATAAAATTGATGTATTGTGGTTTATAAATAAAGGTTGCATAAGTACATATCGTGGTTTGTGTGTTTGCCGAGTCTGGTGGTCCGGCGCCTATTCCGGAATACCTCTTCAGTCGGGTACCCCAAGTTTTGTGTGAGCCAAGAACGTGTGTTTGTTGTGCTCAGGGCGTGTCCCGGTACGGTGTGTATCACTGAGGTCTGAGTCTTCTTCCTGGACACCCTCACTCCTGTGTTTGAGTTGTACGTCCGACTGAGGGAAAGATGATTGGGGGCAGCGACTTATGTTTGTGGGTGTGCAGTCGCTTGTACCGCGCTCGTGGTTGGGGGGACGAACACCAGTAGATGTAGTGGTCCCCAGCAAGTCCTGTGTTTCCTGTTCCTCACTTTAGGGAGCTCAGGCCGGAGTCCCTAAAGGTGCCAGGCATGGGCCTACAGTTGTGTGGTCTGCAGGTGTGGTGTTGGTTGGTCTCTACTGTTGGTTGGCTTACTTTGTGTGTTTGTGGAGCGGTAGCTGGACTGAGTTGTCCGTGGCTACGAGACTGAGAGGTGGTTCTTGTGCTGCGTTGTCCGAGTTGGATACTGGCGTCATGAACCAGTAGTCTGTTCCCGTGTGGTGGCGTCGTTCCTTTCCGACTTGTGTTTTGCCACTAGTTGTGGCTTGTGTGTAGTGACTCGCTAGTTGAGGTTTTATCCGTTGGGGTGTGCCTTGGTGGTGGCACCGTTGTCATTGTGGTTCCATGGTGGTACCTCGTGATAGTAGGTACTTATACCCTTTGTGAGTAGCTTTGTGTTGTGGTACATCGGGTATCAGCCTCTTCAGGTGTTGAGGTGAGCTTGGGTTTCATGATGGTCGTGTGGTGTGACCCTCCGCACATTGTGTTTTACCCTTCTCTAGGTAAGCTTCCGATTATGGTTTTAGTGTGTGGTGGATTGGCTTGCTAATGCCAGTCCTGTTGCCCTACATTGGTAGGTTGCCTGTGAAGCTTGTAGCCTAGGCAGTGGTTTGCCTGTGAGGCTTATAGCTTAGACGACCTGATGTTGTGGTGGTTTGTCTATGAGGCATGTGGCCTAGGCATTTCAGTTGTTGGGTAGACTAGTAGTGATGTGCTAGTCCTGTTGTTCCTCTTACCTTCCAAAGATCTATGTTAGCTGATGTAATTATGTTTTAATTACTGTTAATCTTGATTATTATGAGCATGATATGGTTTGGTTATCGGTGTTGCCAATGAGGCCCTTTGGGGTTGAGGTTGTTGCCCAGATAGCAAGCCCAGAGAGGGGGTGAATGGATTGCTAAAAATTCTTCTTACAATAATTCCTGTAAATAAACACGCTTGACAGACAACACTAAGATCGATAGTTAGAGTTAGTGTTAATCAAAACAAAGAGAATAATCACACAGACAACAGGAAATTTTATCTTAGTTCAGATCTCCTATCCCAAGGAGTCCTACGTCCAGTCCCCAAGCAACCACTTAGGATTCCACTAAATAAGGGTATAGTCCCCCTTAAGGACACTTACTTTAACGGACCATGATATTTATGCCCATTAAGGCTCCATATCCAAATCCGTCTCCTGCGAACGGACCGAAGTCTCGCAAGGGATAGCTCGTACACGTGTCCAGTAAGAATATAAAAGACAACCACAACAGTATAAGACATAAGAAAGTACATGTGCTCATACCTGTATATAACAATTTACAACTATCCCAATAAATTATTACATGTCCAATTAAAAAGTACAACTACCTGGGGCATACCCCCAGGGAGCACAAGCTCACACAACACAACTAACACTACTGCTGGTGGTACAAGTCTGCCACAACGCCATCGCATGTCATACCAATGGTAAGTCCTGAAAAAAACTGTAGGGGAGTGAGCCTCAACAAGTCATAGGCTCAGTAGGGGACCACCCAAAAACAACACATGAAACTAAAGAGAGACCTCAACCCCAAAGGGTCTCACTGGCAACACCGTTAGCCAAACCATTTCATGCTCACAACAACATATAATTAATAACAATTAAACATAATCATTTCAACTAATACAAATCACAGTGCGGAAGAGGAACGGAAGGACTAGTCTAACACCACTAGTCTGCTCAACAACTAATATGCCTAGGCCACAAGCCTTACAGGCAAACTACAACAACAACTGGTCGCCTAAGCTATAAGCCACACAGGAAAACCGCTGCCTAGGCTACGAGCTTCACGGGCGAACCTCAACCACCTGGGTATTAGGACTGCTAACCAAGAACTAGTCCATTATATACATGTTGAAAGCCACACACAAGGTAGTAAGATTGGCTACAATAATGCCAGTCCATCAACACTAAAACTATAATCGGAAGTTTACCCGAAGAAGAGTAAAATACAATGAGTGGAAGGTCTCACCACACGACCTCCTCGGAGCACAGCTCCACCACACCACCTGAAAAGGATGGTACATAGCATACCACGAGAAACAGATACCCACGAAGGGTACAGGTACCACCTCCATGAGGTACCACCACAGAACCACAAACACAACTGTGCCACCACCAGGGCACACCACAACCAGTCAAACCACGACGGTGAGTCAACACTCACAAACCTACACCATAAGAAAAGCACGAGTCAAAAGGAACAACGCCACCACACGGGAATGGACTACTGGTTTATGACGCCAGTATCCAACCCGAACAACACAACACAAGAACTACCTCTCAGTCTCGCAGTCAAGGACGAAAGGTCCAACTGTCGCTCCACAAGCACAAGCCAAAGAACAATGGAGACCAACCAGCATCACACCTGCAGGTCACACACCCCGCAGGCCCATGCCTGGCACCTTTAGGGACTCCGGCACGAGCTCCCTAAAGTGAGGCACTGGAAAATAGGACTAGCTGGGGACCAGTGTCGACTACTGGTGTTCGTACCCCCAACTACGAGAGCGCTACAAGCGACCAAACACAAACTCTCACAAGTCGCTGCCCTCTGTCGTCTTTCCCTCAGCCGGACATACAACTCAAACACAGGAGTGAGGGTGTCCAGGTCAGACGACACAGACCTCGACGGTACAAGACAAGTATTGGGACAAACCCTGAGCACTAACGTGTCTGGCTCACACAAAACCTGGGGTACCCGACTAGAGAGGTATTCCAGAATAGGCGCCGGACCACCACACTCGGCTAGCACACAAACTACGATACTTACACATAATATCTTTATTACAAACCACGGTACATATGTGAGGAATAGCTTGTCTCAGTCACCCTGTGACTTACAAGCTAGCCTACACAGACACATATATAAATTACGTTAACCAATAATAACTTGGCCTATCATTGGTCACCTTGTGACCTCCATTGCCACATTAAACTCAACATACGATAACCACTTAATAATTGTACTTATGCCTTACTAATCAACCATCTTAAACAATCTATAACAGACATTAAAGGACCAAGGCTAGGTTCACGCTGGAACCTCACTGCCTAACCATCATGACCAACAAGTTAAACCACGATAGAGTATGTTCCATGCACACACTCAAACTACGTAAACACCCCATCAACCACGTAAACAACACGCTAACTATGTAAACGACACGCTCAAGGAGCGCTACAGGTGCCAATGCACCACTCACACTAACCACACACATAAAACACCGATAATTGAATAATCATACCATTTAAAGCATACACAACAAGACCTCTCAGCTGAGGTCGCGACATGAGGTAATGTCGCCTTCAGAACACGACACCTTGATATGTCACCTTCAGAACGCAACACCCCGATACGTCGCGTTCACAAGCTGAACATGACGGATCGGCCTGTCACGTTCGACGGGTCGGCCTATCGCGTTCTAAATGCGACGGGTCGGCCTGTCTCATTCTGAACGCGATGGGTCGGCCTATCGCATTCTGAATGCGATAGGGGGCTCCGTCGTCTTCACAGGCGGAAACCCTAATCCGGAATTCTCTCCCCAGATCACCCCCCACAAGCCATGTAAAACACATTTAATTCCTATTTTTCATGCTTTAATGAATGCCCTAGCATGATATCTACTGTTTATAAAGCAATAAATAGTCTAAGCATGCATCACACACGATCCACGCAACGAAACCAGGTGGAATCTCCCTACCTTCGCGAAGAACGTGAAAACCATCCACAGCACTGCGTCTCCCTTGCTCCATGCGACATCCTTGCGACCTGAACGCGATGTAGGTGGCCTTCGCCTTCCCACTCCCGACGTCAGCAAGCCCTGCCCCGTGCGCGACACGCGGTGCGCATGCAGACGTCAACCCAAACAGCGGCAACAAGAATGCGACCACCAGGGCCGTCGCTTTCAGAACACCACCCACACCCGTGTCGCATTCACATGCAGAAAACCTGTGAGCACTTTGGGCCCAATCTGCCGGCCCATGAAGCCTCACAACCGACGAGAGCACCTTAAACACAAGCTAATGGGCCACACATTGGCCACCGAATCCGTTAAGATAGGATCCACGAAGATCTGAAAAATGCAGAACGTTACATTATGATCACCTAAAAAGGAATGTCATCCTCGACATTCAAAATAAAGCACAATAACCCGAATTATCACCTAAAAGAAACAAAGCTATACACAGAACAAGTAGATACACTTTCTTTGCACTTGCCTTCCAAATCATTATGTACTAACTAATTCATCCGTTCATTTCCGTATTTGTTCTGCTTCCCTTTCCATTTAATTTATTTCATAACTGCTCTTCCTGATTGTTACATTATGCCCTTTCTATACTTTTCAGCAGTAGGTGATTCTACCCTGCTACTGACGCTTTATCTCCTTAGACTCAACCCATTTCCACATTTTTCCTGGCTTTGTTTGCAACATTTCTTTCTGGGCCGCTTCTCTTGCTTAAAACCTTGCACTTTACTCTGTTACTTTTGGGTATTTTGCCCTGCTAAACCTTGCTTAATTTCTCAAATTCCTCAATACCATTCCATTATCTGCTTATCACTGCCAACTGCTACTCTGCTTTATCTGTGTTCACATTCTCAACTGCCAACTTCTCAAAGAAAATCACATTACCATAACTAAATTCCTTGCCTCTCTATACTATTCTGTCCATACTGTCTTTATTCCTTTCTGGCCAAAACCACTGCCTCTTTACTTAACAGTGCAACAACCTCAAACTTTCTTTTATTCACTCAAACTTCGGATAACTTGAAAATATTAAACCTTCCATGCTTCCGCTGCGCCACTCCAATTATACTGAATATCTAACAAAATATTCCATAAATTCTGTTCCCATTATTATTCACAATTGCCTCGCAGATTCATTATTATTCTGACTCCAGTTGGATTCAATATTAACCTTTCTCACTTTTCAAATCACTTTACTCAATCAATCAATGCTAGAAGAAAATATCGAAATTTCTAGACTACATCCTCTAATACTTCAATTCTAATTGTACCACATACTTTAATTCTGAATCCTACCATACCATTACTGACATACCTTACTTTTTACATTCCTTTCTTATTTAAATAACATTCTCTAATTAATCCAATCAATCTATTACATAATCTTTCAAAATATCTGCTTTTATTGCTATAACATTATATTCTTTAATCAGCAAATAAAACTGGTCAATTAATTCTGCACATATTCTACCTTTAGCTTTATTAAACTTTCTCTCAATTAGGTGCCATCTGACCTTAAGTTGTTCACTGTTCTGCGCACTATTTTATAATATACTGTACTCTTTTTTTCTTTAATCAATAACCTACTAATTGCATCAACCATAATATCATTTCTGCAAAGCATTTCACGTAATTATTCTGTATCTGGCTTATCACACTTTACCTTTCACACTGCAATTCTTGCTATTACACAAACATCCTTTACTGACAACTGCCAAAACCATGACCAGAAACTGATCTCTTTAAATACCATAATCTGCTCTACCTGATTTCACTGTTCCATTTTGCTACTTTACTTTCTAATGCTGAAATTATTATTGTTACTTCATACTTACTGCTATCCTTTCATTTAAATCTTTACTTTAATTCCTGGTTATTCCATTTTACCTGATGATGCTTAACTGCTTCTCGGCTAATCCATCTCTTTCTATTCTAACTCTCATAACTCTATCTTATTCCAAACATTCTTAATTTTAGCTTCAATCTTTCCTGACCAATTTTACCTCTCTTCTTCACAAACTATACCCAATTGCTAAATATCATTAACCTTATTTTTAACACTTTAACAAACCATTCTATGCAATCTTCACAAACTGTCACTTGCCAAACGAATATCTCTCTTATGAAATTCTCAGAAAAGTCTAACTATGCACTGATCTTTCTTTATTCTCTCTTTATTTAACTAATCACCTCTGCATATACTTACACTAATCTTCTATCAATCTTTTTATTACCACCATTACTCACAACAGCACTATTCTCAAGCTCTTTACTGCAACCATCTCTAATCATAAATATTTTTTTATCAGACTGCCACACATTGCTACTCCTCTCTTTACCAGTATCTTATTTCAAACTGCACTGCCTCATACACTCATTTTAAACCTTCCATAATTCTAATCATATTATTATTTACACTGTTTCTTAGCACTGATTAATACAAATCTCAAATATTACAATTACTCCTACTAATATCCTCGACTATAATTCACAAACTTAGCAATCCTTATTACGCATTGATTTATTCTTCATTCACAACACTATTTCACTACTTCTTTACCATATCATTACCCTATACCTATCTCTGCCAGCTCTGTATCTTACCAAAATATCTCAAACATACCTTTTTAAAAAAATTACTCTTCCATTTCTGATTATCACAATCAAATTCACTAATCCATTTTCGTTTCTATAATCAAAAGCCTTTAGACAACAGCACTTTGGCTGCAACAGGCACACAAATGTAACCACTCAACTTATACCACTAATTTCATCATTTTCTGCCATTACTAACAACTGCCAAACTGGCCAATATACACACAATTCAAACACCAGAAACTCACGTAAAAATCATACTAAAGATCACACAAAACCACAGACTTACTACCAGCAGTGGACATTAAACCATGTCTTGGGACATTGTAACCTCAAGGTCTTTTCATATTCTAACTGGGCCATCGCTCTGATACCAACTGTAACGGACCACGATATTTATGCCCATTAAGGCTCCATATCCAGATCCGTCTCACGCGAACGGACCGAAGTCTCGCAAGGGATAGCTCGTACACGTGTCCAGTAAGAATATAAAAGACAACCACAATAGTACAAGATACAAGAAAGTACATGTGCTCATACCTATATATAACAATTTACAATTGTCCCAATACATTATTACATGTCCAATTAAAAAGTACAACTACCTGGGGCATACCCCCAGGGAGCACAAGCTCACACAACACAACTAACACTACTGCTGGTGGTACAAGTCTGCCACAACGCCATCGCATGTCATACCAATGGTAAGTCCTGAAAAAACTGTAGGGGAGTGAGCCTCAACAAGTCATAGGCTCAGTAGGGGACCACCCAAAAACAACACATGAAACTAAAGAGAGACCTCAACCCCAAAGGGTCTCACTGGCAACACCGTTAGCCAAACCATTTCATGCTCACAACAACATATAATTAATAATAATTAAACATAATCATTTCAACTAATACAAATCACAGTGCGGAAGAGGAACGGAAGGACTAGTCTAACACCACTAGTCTGCTCAACAACTAATATGCCTAGGACACAAGCCTCACAGGCAAACTACAACAACAACTGGTCGCCTAAGCTATAAGCCACACAAGCAAACCGCTGCCTAGGCTACGAGCTTCACGGGCGAACCTCAACCACTTGGGTATCAGGACTGCTAACCAAGAACTAGTCCATTATATCCATGTTGAAAGCCACACACAAGGTAGAAAGATTGGCTACAATAATGCCAATCCATCAACACTAAAAACATAATCGGAAGTTTACCCGAAGAAGAGTAAAATACAATGAGTGGAAGGTCTCACCACATGACCTCCTCGGAGCACAGCTTCACCACACCACCTGAAAAGGATGGTACATAGCGTACCATGAGAAACAGATACCCACGAAGGGTACAGGTACTACCTCCATGAGGTACCACCACAGAACCACAAACACAATTGTGCCACCACCAGGGCACACCACAACCATTCAAACCACGATGGTGAGTCAACACTCACAAGCCTACACCACAGGAAAAGCACGAGTCGGAAGGAACAATGCCACCACACGGGAACGGACTATTGGTTCATGACGGCAGTATCCAACCCGAACAACACAACACAAGAACTACCTCTCAGTCTCGTGGTCAAGGACGAAAGGTCCAACTGCTGCTCCACAAGCACAAGCCAAAGAACAATGGAGACCAACCAGCATCACACATGCAGGTCACACACCCGCAGGCCCATGCCTGGCACCTTTAGGAACTCCGGCCTGAGCTCCCTAAAGTGAGGCACTGGAAAACAGGACTAGCTGGGGACTAGTGTCGACTACTGGTGTCTGTACCCCCAACTACGAGCGCGCTACAAGCGACCAAACACAAACTCTCACAAGTCGCTGCCCTCTGTCGTCTTTCCCTCAGCCGGACATACAACTCAAACACAGGAGTGAGGGTGTCCAGGTCAGACGACACAGACCTCGATGGTACAACACAAGTACCAGGATAAACCCTGAGCACTAACGTGTCTGGCTCACACAAAACCTGGGGTACCCGACTAGAGAGGTATTCTGCACCGGACCACCACACTTGGCTAGCACACAAACCATGATACTTACACATAATATCTTTATTACAAACCACGGTACGTATGTGAGGAATAGCTTGTCTCGGTCACCCTGTGACTTACAAGCTAGCCTACACACACACATATATAAATTACGTTAACCAATAATAACTTGGCCTATCATTGGTCACCTTGTGACCTCTATTGCCACATTAAACTCAACATACGATAACCACTTAATAATTGTACTTATGCCATACTAATCAACCATCTTAAACAATCTATAACAGATACTAAAGGACCAAGGCTAGGTTCACACTGGAACCTCACTGCCTAACCAAAACAACCAACAAGCTAAACCATGATAGAGTATGTGCCATGCACACACTCAAACTACGTAAACACCCCATCAACCACTTAAACAACACGCTAACTATGTAAACGACACGCTCAAGGAGCGCTACAGGTGCCAATGCACCACTCACACTAACCACACACATAAAACACTGATAATTGAATAATCATACCATTTAAAACATACACAACAAGACCTCTCAGCTGAGGTCGCGACATGGGGTAATGTCGCCTTCAGAACGCGACACCCCGATATGTCGCGTTCACAAGCTGAACGCGATGGGTCGGCCTGTCGCATTCTGAACGCGACAGGGGGCTCCGTCGCCTTCACAGGCAGAAACCCTTATCTGGGATCCTCTCCCGGATCACCCCCACAAGCCATGTAAAACACGTTTAATTCCCATTTTTCATGCTTTAATGAATGCCCTAGCATGATATCTACTGTTTATAAAGCAATAAACAGTCTAAGCATGCATCACACACGATCCACGCAACGAAACCAGGTGGAATCTCCCTACCTTCATGAAGAATGCGAAAACCATCCACGGCACGACGTCTCCCCCGCTCCATGCGACGTCCTTGCGATGAGAGCGCGCTGAAAACTAGCAAAGAAATGAACGTTGTTGTGCTCCCTCGTTGGCGTAGAAGATTGCTGGTTGACTTCTTTGACTCCAGTTTGACTAAGTTGACTAGAGAGAAGAAGAGGAAAACCAGCGAAGAAATGAATGGGATGTGATCTCCAGGGCCTTACCTGTGCCCAAGGAGGTACTATGATCGCGCCAGTGATGTAGTCTCGTGCAGCGGTGGATGGCAGGACTCCAACTTTCTCCTCTTCGGCTGGCCAAAGAGAAAAAGCTCCATGGTCTTGATTATGTGTTCCTACGACAAAGAGAGAACTCTATTAGACTTAGGGAAGTGTAGTGAACATCCAAAATGAAAAGAGAAGACCCAAAAGGAGAGCCCCGTACCGGTTGCGGGCTTGAGAAGAGGGGTGGCCAAGTGCTATGACCACCCTTCTTCCCTCCATTTTTTTGGTATGGAAAACCCCTTTTAGGTGTGTAGGAAGGTGCACTACGTGTCTAGGGTGTGTGTGTGTGTAGTGAAAAGCATGCAAAGCTAAAGGAAGAGGAAGAGGAAGAGAAGGAGAAGAGGGAGATGATCCTCATGTAGCAGCTTGGTTGGCTCCTTTGTGGGCTCCTCCAGCTCGTGGTGAAGCCTCCTGGATGCTCCGGATGTTGAGAGGAAGAGAGGAAGCAAGGGTGGAAGCTTAGGTGCACTTTCTCTCTCTTCTCTCAAAGCAACATGGCTTGGGCATCCAGCCTCTCCCCCCTCACTTAGAAGGCCAAGGAGTGTTGGGTTGAGTGTATATTCATATCATTTCCCTCCTATTTTGATGATGACAAGAGGTGAATTTAAAGCAATGTAAATGAAACATGTTAAAAACATCATACCTGAAGTCAATGTTCAAAAAGCATGTTTCAAATCACATTTATCATTTATGTTCATGATAAATCATTTAACTAATGATATATGTGTTTAATTTTCAGGTACAAACCCTTTTTGCAAAAGAAGTGTCGACACACCCCTCAATGGTGTCGACACAACACCTCAGTCTCAAAGGCAAAAAGCTAAAGAATTGCCTAGACTGTGTCGACACTAGTCCAGAAGTAGGTCGACACGAGTTGCAGATTCCAGGATTTACACTACTCAGGTCGACGCACTCTCAGGGCAGGTCGACACTGGATCCTGCTCCCAGAACAGCTATTTTCAGAACCAGGATAGCAGGTCGACACAATGCCAAAGCAGGTCGACACTGGATCCTGCTCCCAGAACAGCTATTTTCAGAACCAGGAGAGCAGGTCCACACAATGCCAAAGCAGGTCGACACTGGATCAGCTCCCAGAACAGTCTGTTTCAATATCTGGGCAGTGTGTCGACACCACCACCAGGGCAGGTCGACACACTACAGAAAGATTCCATCCTAAGTTGGATGTATGCCACGTGTCAGCCTAGGGCGATGGGGTATCAACCTAGAATCGTGTGCCCTTGTACCTAAAGGGTATCTTTGGAATCGTTTGGGTATAAAAGGTCCCTAATCGGCCCCCCATTACATCAGAGAGACCCAACCAACTCTTAGAGCCTCCTGAAAGTTTCCTGGCGGCTACAAGAGGTCGTCTCCCTCCTCTGCTCTCCAAGTGCTTCCAGAAGACCAATTCTCACCAATCCAAGTGTGAGAATTGGAGTGTGATCCCTGCAGAAACCTCTGAAGCATCCCAAGGAAGCAGATCCAGTAGAAGCCTTCGTTGGAGAAGAATTCAAGGAAGATCCAACAATTCCCAAGTGCAGAGCATCGGATTTGGACTTCAAGATTGCAAGCCTCTTCCAAATCCAAGCTTCTACAAGGGAGTACACTTGAAGAACGAAGTTATTTAATACAATTCATTGTACTTCTGTTCTTCTGAGATATCTTTTGAGATTATGCAAGTGCTTCTGCATAGCTCTCATTAGTGCTCTCATTTTCGACTAGATATGTTGCTAGAAGGTCTATGTCTTGAGTTGGTGTCTAAAAAGTCATTTGTGAGCATTGTGCTCAAGTTGTGTGAGCATTGTGCTCAGGTTGTTGTGAGCCGTTATGCTCAGTTTGAGTTGTCTAACTCAAGGTTGTGTTGAGCAGTCTTGCTCAGTTGTTCTAGAGTAGTCTTGCTCTAGAAGTTGTGTGAGTTGTAAGCTCTCAAGTGTTGGAGTTGTCAGGCTCCAGTGGGTGTGTTACCCAGTTGTTTTTAGTGAATCCTCACGGGGTGTGAGAGGTGGATGTAGGAATCACTTGGGTGATTTCCGAACCACCTAAAAATCCTTGTGCATTTGTCTAATTGTGGTTTGATCATTTCATCCGTTTGATGCTTGCATAGGATCGGTTAATATTCACTTAATCAACTTGTTTCACATCTATTTTACCAACTACTCAAATCTCATCAGATCTGTGGTTTTTCACTGATAAAATTGCCTCTGATTCAAAAGTATTTTTAAATTGTATAAGCTTCCGCAAAAAGTGGCATAGATCTATTCATCCCCCCCTTCTAGATCTTATCCACACCTTCACTTCGATCCTTCAAGGAGTACCTTATATAGACAGTGGGGGCGGAGCTAGGGAGCATAGGATGCTCAAGTGTTAAGAAACACACTTAAACATGTGGCAATCCATGTGTTAAGGCTTGAACCAATGAGAGGGGGCCATGTAGGATTTTTACTGGGTCAAGGGGGTGCCAAGGTGGCCCATTTGCTCGTTAGGAATGGCCCCATGCGTTGCATAGGCGAAGAGAGGGTGCAAGTGGGCTGGAATCTCGGGCAGTTGCGTAGACCAAGTAAACCCAGGTTGACGGCAAGCGATGCTGCCACCAACCCCATGCAGACGTCAACACCTGTAGCTGTCAACCATACTCAGCATCCAGGGACCAAGCCGTCAACCTGTAGTCAGCGGCAGTCGATGTGGACGTCTACATGGGATCTGAGGCAAGTCAACAAGCGGTCAAACCAGGCCTTATTGGGCCATGAACCACGCGAAGATGGGCCAAATCTCGCGTCTACAAATTCCCCTCTGAGACATCTGATCTTGCAAGGGAGCAGAGTGGACTGAAAGGTTGGTGTCTCGGTAAACAAAGGATGCAGAGATTTGATGGAAGGGCCATCTCCGAGGATAGGAATTCTAGCAAGCCACACGAATGAGTTAGGCTAGAAGCAAGTGACGAATCGTCTGAGAGACAAATGTGGAAAAGAGGGAGGGTGATCTACCCGTATAACTGCAACTGCAACCCAACGGTAGGGTCCCTGGCATTGCCGTGTAGGACTTTGACTAGTTTCTGGTGTTGTCTGAGTCAAAAGAGTTGTAATATGACGGTTGAATCGAGGGAATCTCACAACTGGAGTCTGTTTGGGCCCGCCAACCTAATTAGAATGTTTGTCCAATCAGGGGGTTGTGGAGACAAAGGGATTGATTGTGCTCTCAAAGGATTATCAAAAGATTCTAACTGGAATCAATGTTTGGAAAGTTGGAAGTCCAGAATTAAGCTCATGACTGGCGAAAGGTTCACATGAACTCAACAAGACTGCTGGACTATTTGTGATATGCACAGTGAGACAAGTTGGAGAATGGGCAACAAAGACCTGATATCAACTTGAATATTCAAGAAGGTGGTGCTGACCTGGTAGGCCACTTGAGCTGGATGAACCACAGAGCAATTGAGGAAAATCTCCTTTTTTTTTTTGAGTTAGTAAGAGAACGTTAGAAGTGAAATCCTAAATGCATGTTGGTGTGGGTTCCCTATCTAAAATGCAAGTTAGAACCAGAGGAAATTCTAAGGCCATACGAATAATTGAGAGATCGTAAACCCGTCATAGTTTTTGGTAAAGGGGAACTCTGGGTTCACGGTCGCCAAGTTATTCACCTCTGGTGACTAATCCTATGTTAGACATACTTGTGTGACACTCAAGGTCGCATGAGTGTTTATGAAATTGAAGCGCTGCTTGTGCTTAAATATCTGCAAGACAACTTGATGCACAAGATGAGAGATAATGGCCATATTGAACAGTAAAGATTTGAAAATTATGGGAGATTAACGTCCAGATCGATTGCTGCCAACTTACAAGTGACGTCAACATGTATTACCGTCTACAAAAGTCGTCATCTGTACATGATGTCATCAATAGTACACAGACATCGAACGATGTGGACGTTAACATGCTAGCGGATCAAACTGAAAAAATAGCTATTGGAAGGCCATCAGGACTCTTCTATCTTCTTCCTCCATCCTTCCCTTCCTCAACTCCGAACTAGAAAGTTTTGGGATGAATTGAAGCAACACATATGGCCTCCACATCAACCGGAACGTCCACGAGCATGATCCCGAGGATTTTAAGTGAAGTTCCAGGGCATCTAAGCACCCGACTGGCCAACGGGGAGGTATGTATTGCCTGCTCTTGCTTCTTCTCATGCTGAAAACGCCCCAAACTCTCTCTAATGGTGCTCCCTGGATATGCAGGAGGTGCCTGCCTTCCCAAGCCAGGGCCAGGTACGGGGCTTCTCCTGGCTGGTCAATCTGATGAACGTGATCACCCTCGATATGAGGAGATTCATTGGGGCATGGAATCTGAGCTTCATGGTGGTGCTGGTGAAGAATATGAAGGAGATGTGGTGGGGTTTTGATTCCCTGGGAGTGCTCGTGGAGTGGTGGCATCCACACACGCACACATTTGTGTTCTAGGGATTCGAAGCGAGCGTATTGTTGGAAGAGATGGAGCTGTTCTTGGGGTGGAGGCGGTGCCTGGAATATGATTTGATGACCCCTCCTCTCTCGTGGGAAGAGATTCTGGCGAACATCGTGCGGGACAAGAAGGAGGTGCTGAGGATGACAAACAAGCACGGGATCTTCCTGAACCAGCTGGCCTGGTGGTTGATCCAGCATGAGAAGGAAATTGGAGGTGAGAGGGCGACCCGGGGATTGACACTTTGCCTGGCTGTTGTGTTCTTGTTCTCCACCAGTGGCGACTTCCTCTTATACGAGCACGTGGGGATCCTGTCTTTGCTATGCCATGGGCAGTCACTAGCCCCTGCAGTGCTGGCACACCTTTACAGCTCCTTGACCATGATGAGCTTAGGCGGATGCACATGTGGGAGCTTGTTCCTGCTCCAGGTATAGATGGAAGCTCATTTGAAAATTGATTTTGCTGAGAAGCAACCTACCCCCTCCAGAATTTTCCTTTGGAGTTCAGTTCACTGCAGCAGGGCATGGTATGAGCCAGAGGATGAGATCAAGTGTGTGACAGCACATTTGAAGAGTAGAGATGCCTGGCGGGACTACCTAAGCTACTTCCCAGTGGAGGATTTCATAGTGAGGCCACTGTTCATGAGGACCATTGAGTTTAGAGTGCGTACCAGAGAGGACAGAGATTTGTGGCTGGTTGGTGCTGATCAGGCAGTGGTGTACCAGCCACACCGGTGCCAGTGTCAGCTCGGAATACCACGGGGAATTCCAGCTTCATCCCACTGCACCGACATGATCATCTCGGGGAGGAATGAGAAGCTCATGAAGAAAGCAAGGAAAACTTGGGAGAAGTACATAGTGAGCAGGAAAGTGGGACAGGCATTGCAGGAGAATTGGGAGGACATCTAGAAGTATGAGGAATTCATTGACACAATTCGCCTAATTTCTTGTGATTTCTTTATGGCTCGTAGAGCGAAATGATGTACTTTCCCAATTCCAATAAGTGTAACACAAGTGTGAATGAATAAACAATGAGTAGGTTTGTGTTCAATGTGTTGAATGGCTTGGATTGTGTGGAATGATGTGTTTGTGCTTTGAATTAAGTTGAATTGAGTGTTGAATTGTGTTCTACGAAGGACTGTGAACGCACCGGTTGGCGTCCACATCGATGGCCGCCAAGGACAAGTAGACGGCCACATTGTGGTTGCTAACCACCAGACAGACGATAGACAGCCCGATCGATGGCCGTCTACAATGAAGTAGACGTCCACTACCTGGTCGCCGATCGTGGTACTAGGTTTGACAGGGTGACCTCGAAACAAGATATCGACGACAATATATGTGCCATCAACCGGATATGAATGGCTGACAGGTTGACGCCAACAGAATTTCAATGGCCAGGACATTGATGTCAACTTTTAAACGCAGCTTTTGGCAAACTAAGGCCTCTTCGGCACCTTTTCACCTTTCAAACAAAATACTGGTAGCGCCTTCTCACCTTCCCACCGTTTCTCCCACACTCTATCAACCTTTGATCTTCCATTCTTTTAGTTCTCTTCAATTCTCTCTCTCTCTCTCTCTCTCTCTCTCTCTCTCTCTCTCTCTCTCTCTCTCTCTCTCTCTCTCTCTCGATCTGCGCTGGACTAACATTGCGAGATTGGACTAATGACGAGGCGGAAGAAATCTGCTCTCCAGGACCATCCTCGCCAGATGGAGGAGGAGGAAGAGATGATCGGGGGCTCGGCAGCGGAGGACACAGCCGAGGATGAGGAGGAGATGGCCACGGCGGCCAACGGTAGAGCACCGGAGGGGAATGACCCCACCGATGATGACGGAGGAGAGGGGGAAGAAACAGAGGCCGAAGCACCCTGGAGAGCCTCACGCCGTCCTAAGGTAGGCCAACCAACCCTAAAACTCTCCCTAAATGGTTGTAGAAAAAAGTGGGATAGAAAGGGAAACAGGGGACGCATCGTCGGGTTCAACAAGAATTTGACGTCAACATCTGTTGATGTCGGGTTCCTGTTGACGGTGAACCAGCTGCCGTCAATAAGAACTTGACGGCAAGGGCAGGACGTCAACTCTGGAGCTCGACGGCGACCTCCAAGCCATCAATTCTAGTTAAACGGCAACCCTTTGGATGCCACCTTTCAGTAAATGGCAACATGGTTGCCGTTAATTTGTTATTAACGGCCATCGATGCTGACGTTGACTTTTTTGTGTTTTGTGTAGGGAAAAGGCAGAATGAGGAGCCGGGTGACCTGGGACCTGTGCTGGGCGTGGTACGGAGTGCTGCCGGAGGCTCAGCAGATGAGGATTGCACGGATGGGGTTCGGGCACCTCTTGGCGATGTGCCCGTTCCATGTAGATGTCTCGTACCTCGAGGCACTGAGGGAGAGGTGGGACAAGGATTGCAAGGCATTCATCATGCCTTGGGGGCACATGATACCCACATTGGAGGATGTGGCATATCTTATAGGACTGCCGGTTCAGGGAGAGCTGGTGGTCTGACAGGAGAGGAGAGACTATTATGACGACGTGGTGGAGTTTCTGGGGCCAGAGTTTGTGGCCGGGAGGAGGAGACCGATCCGGAGCATCCTGCTCAGATCATTGTCGGAGGTGGTAGGACTGAGAGGAGGGAGGAGGGGAGCTTTGGAGACCCTCGAGGAGTTCGGCACCGGCGTCCAGGCGTCGATCCATCTGGGAGACAGGAGCGAGGAGCGGTCCGTCCGGATCTTCGTGGCGTACCTGTTTGGACGGCTGCTCTTCCCAACGCAGTCATCTCAAATGAACTGCAAGTTCATGCTCCCGCTACAGGACCTGGGGCAAGCAGGCAGGTACGCATGGGGCGCCGCGATGCTAGGACACCTTTTCTCACTCCTTCCTAGCAGCTCGTGGTGCTCTCAGAGCACCGGGGGCTTCACCCCCTTTCTACAGGTATGAAACTTTCTTTTAATGCTCATCATTGATTTAAATTGATAAATTGCCTGACTGACACTATTTCTTCTTGTGCAGATCTGGGAGTACACCCGCTTCCCCATGGGATGCGGTGTGCAGACAGAGGGGAGCCAGGCCATGGTCCCCCTCATGGCTAGGTGGGAGGTGGTGCCTGATCCAAGGGTGATGGATCGGCGCGTCGAGGATGTGCAGGCGGGACTCGACCTCTACCCTCATGATCGGGTATAAATCTCAACTAGCACTCTTTCTTTCTTGCATTCAATTTCCATTTGATGTGACTGACCAATGTTTTCTTCTTGCAGGTGGTCTGGACTCCCTACCTAGGGGAGGCAGCCGCGTCCCACCCGGCGGTGGCGGCGGGGTGCCCACTCTTCGACCACCACCTGCTCCTGCTCTGCCTAGGGACGTGCGAGCCTCTCTACCTAGAGATAGTGGTACGCACCTTGGGCTGGCACCAACTGGCCTTAGAGGTACCCTCTCTAGGGAGAGAGGGGCACTTCCGCCGATGGTTCTTCGCCGAGGACCGTGACTGGGGAGGGGGGGGAGCACGGGAGCACAGTCGCCTACTGGTGAGACGGAGGGGAGCAGATCCTCTAGCACACGGACCTCCAGGACAGGGCGGTGTACCTGGAGGACTACCAGGCACACTACGCCAGGCGACTCCAGCTAGACCGGCGAGTGGTGAGTGGACTCTTAACTATAAGCCTTGTCATTTAAATGATTGATTCTAACCTTGAAGTGTGGATGACAGATGCCATAGTCGGAGGCCGTGAGGCTCCTGGAGGGGAGATTAGTGGAGCAGGCGGTGGAGGTGGAGAGGCTCCACTCCGAGACACGATC
This sequence comes from Colocasia esculenta, assembly GCA_014218235.1. Taxonomy (NCBI): domain Eukaryota; kingdom Viridiplantae; phylum Streptophyta; class Magnoliopsida; order Alismatales; family Araceae; genus Colocasia; species Colocasia esculenta. The sequence continues at coordinate 168,333,890 of CM024754.1, forward strand.
ATTGGTAAGTCAGAATTACCCTTGATTTGATTTAATTTGAGTTGATTTGATTTGATTTGAAGACTGACCAAGGTATGTGAATGTAGAGGGGTGAGCTAGCGAGGGTACGGGCGAGCCGAGACGTGGGGGCGAGCTCGTCCGCACAGCCAGCTGGCAGGGACCTGGCGGTCCAAGTGCAGGAGGCCCTGGACCGGGCGGAGGTGAGGGTCCAGGAGCTACAGACGAGGACCCAGGAGCTAGAGGCGAGGATCCGAGAGCTAGAGGCGAGGATCCGGAAGCTGGAGGCAGAGGTAAGACACCGAGTCACTCCCTTTTCTGCACATGATTTGATTGACCTGGCATATTTGTTCATTTGTGTGCAGCGGCAGGGTGCGGGGGCGACCCTGGAGGGCATGAGGGAGGATCTGCTGACTACACGGGGTCGCCTGCTCGTGGTGAGGGAGCGAGAGAGGGAGGAGGAGAGGGCCTGGGCATGGATTGCCGCAGATTATGAGACCTTGAAGGATCGAGTGCTGAAGAAGCGCCGGGAGCAGCAGCGGCAGGCCCAGCAGGAGGCATAGGCGAGGACGGGGTCAGCCTTTGCATCACTTGATGACATCCTACCCTTGGGAGACCCGTCCGTGGTGCGGGGAGGGCTACGACCAGAGGCGTCGACAGCAATGCGACTTCCTCTCCCAGACCGGCATCGGGAGAGGGAGGAGGAGGAGGTGAGCAGCTCACGTAGGCAAAGGCCTAGTGAGGGAGAGAGGAGAGAGGAGAGAGGAGTGAGGAGCGAGGAGCGAGGCTCCAGATGTAGCACTAGGGGTATGCCCCTGTCATGATATGTACAAAACTTCTATCCTTTAGTGGATTTTTGTGTATTTTGTGCATTTTGTGCTTTGAATGGTTTACCAATGTCTCTTTGGTTCCTGCATCCACAACACTTAAAGGAAAAAGTTAGTGTAGATCTGTCTTTAGCCCATTGCCTAAAAGATATACATTTCTTGAGATCTGGTCAAGGGGCTAAAATCTAATTAAAGATAGGAATGCAAATAAAATAGTGAAGGGAAATATGTACATACATTTTTTTGATTTTTTTATTATTTTGAATAAGAAAATAAAGTTAGTATATGTACATGATACGACTAATTTTTTGGATTTTTATTTTTTGATTTTTTTTAAATCAAAATAAGAGGAAAGATATGTACATGGGCGAAACTATCCACATGAAGATAATCTTTTTTTTGTCCTTTTTCATTTTCATTTTCTTTTCTTTTTTTTTTTTAGACTCTAAGACACATATTCATCACAAGTCAAGGTATAGGGTCCTTATAATTTACTTAACCACATAAGCCATGAGCAAGGAGGATCATGCATGATATCCTTGACGTTGGAAATTGCCCCTAGCCTTCTTGATATTTTCCACCACGGAAGGTCTTACAAGGTCAAATTGCCCCTAGGGGGAGGAATTGGAAGAAATAAATAGGAAGTCGTATAAGGATTTGATTCAAACCACTTTTTGTTTCCAAACCAATATCTCATACCAAAAGACTTGGTCTTCAATTATTTTCAGGGGTATTTTTCATTTTGATTCTTTGGTGGAGGCACGTACTATTTGCTACCTCCTTGATTTGGTCAGCCTTTTTCTGGGTACGTACTTTTTGCTACCCTTTTTTGACATTTTGGCTCTTCATCCCCCTTTTGGGCTTGGTTTGGTTTTTTGCCCTTGCATTTTCATGATTGCCCCTGTTTATGGTGACCTTGTCTTTTAGGTGAGAGTGGATGGTCCCCTATTTGTAGTTTGCACCTTTTCCAGACTTGACCGAGTGGAAAGAGAAAGGTTATATTGACCAATTAGACACCTCCAAGTGTACTTATAATTTTCCAGCTAATGGAAAATGTCCCAACATCGTGTGGTGTGTGAAGAGACTCTACCTTGCTAATGGCCAAGCGAATAAGCAAAATCTTAAACCCATGACATTGACAAGTGATAAATGACAGACTTGACTGACTGACTAACTAAGGGTAGAATTTCTTGAGGTAGACTGCATTCCAAGGATGTGACAACTCAACTCCCTCAGCGTCCACTAACCTGTAAGCGTTCCCCGAGTATACGTCTTTGACAACGAACGGACCTTCCCAATTTTCTTGCAATTTACTCCTGGGACCTGGTGCCTTGATGATTTTACGCTTTAGGACCATTTCCCCCACTTCAAATTTTCTCTCAAGCACTCTTTTGGCGTAAAAACATGCAATTCTTTGGCGATAAACTTGTGCATGGTCGGCCGCTATCATTCGCCTTTCGTCTAAGAGTTCAAGTTGTGCTAATAAAGCTTCCCGACGTTGACATGGGTCAAGTTCAAAATCCAATTGAACTCGAAGTGAAGGGACGAAGATCTCATATGGGAGTATCGCATCTGATCCGTATGTCAAAGCATAGGGGGTTTGCTCCGTAGGAGTTCGGACCGAGGTGCGGTAAGCCCAAAGAGCCTCAACTAAGCGGTCTGGCCAGTCAGTGTTGTTGTGAGATTTGCAAGTTTTCTTTATAATTTTGATGAGAGTTTTATTAGTAGCTTCCACTTGTCCATTACCTTGTGGATAATATGGGGATGAATGATACAAATTAATAACATATTTATCACACATGTCGCAAAGCTCCTGTGAAGTGAATTGCAGTCCATTGTCGGTGACGATGTCCCGAGGCATGCCAAATCTTGCAAGAATGTTGCGCTTGATGAACTTGACGACCGTTGAAGCTTTGACCTCTATGAATGCTTCCGCTTCAGCCCACTTCGTGAAGTACTCGGTGGCGGTCAGAATGAAGGACTTCTTACGGATTTCTCCGGTTCTGTCCTCGAGTTGACCGACCACATCGAATGCCCACATGGCGAAAGGCCATGGAGCAATGAGAGGGTGAAGAGAAGAGGAAGGAGCATGGATTTTGTCCCCGTGCAATTGGCATTTAGCACAGTGATGAACAAAGTGAGTGCAATCTTCTTCCATGGTAGGCCAGTAATAGTGTCTTAGCAACTTTTGGACAATTGCTCTACCATTGCCACCACATTCTCTAGAGTGAGCGGCTTCAACAATGCTTTGAGATTTGATTTCATCAAGGCAACGGAGATAGACCCCATTGAGGGATTTCTTGTAGAGAATGCCACCTATAATCTTGTAACGCTCAGAGACGCGGCGAATGGCTCGTCTATCAGAAGAAGTGGCATAATCCGGGAAGGATCCATATTTGAGATAGTTTTTGATGTCAAAGTACCAAGGATGGCCATCATCGAGATCGATATCTGGCTCTTTTTAAAGTGCATGGACTCAAAGAGAGGGATACTTGAGTTGAGAGAACTAAGGATTAGCATGAGAAGGGACTTTCAACCTTTGGACAGAGACGGTTTCGGAGGACTTCCCTAGCGAGATAGGGATAGAAGAAGCCAGGGAGGCGAGTGAATCCGCTAGAATATTTTGAGCCCTAGGAGTGTGGACAAGAGTGAGCTTCCTAAACTACCAGATTACCTTACAAACTAAGTCCTGGTATGGTTTCAACTTGGGATCCCGGGTCTGGTACTTGCTAAGGGACTGCCGGAGTATCAATTGTGAATCTCCAATAATCCTTAATTCCTTGACTCCAAGCAACAACGCCATTTTCAGCCCAACTAGGAGTGCCTCATACTCGGCCACATTGTTCGTGGCAGAGAAGGTTAATTGGTAAGCGTGCGGAATGACTACCCCTTCCGGTGAGAGGAGGACTGCCCCTATTCCACCCCCTTTGAAATTAAGAGCCCCGTCAAAGTAAAGTATCTAGGAAGGTTCACCATCAACAATGGCTCCTAACTCTTCATCCGGAAAGCTTTCATCGACAGGAGAATACGAAGGTAAGGGGTGGTGGGCCAAATGCTCAGCAATAGCATGCCCCTTGATTGATTTTTGGGTGACGTAGGTGATATCAAATTGGTTGAGGAAACTTTGCCACCTCATCAACCGCTCAGTCAGGATGGGCTTCTCTAGAAAGTATTGAATTGGGTCCATACGTGCCAGAAGTTTCACTTCATGAGCCAGGAAATAATGCTTCAACTTCTGGGCAACCCAGACGACGGATGCACATGTTCTTTCCATAGCGGTGTACCTTTTCTCAGCTTCATTGAACAACTTGGATAAGTAGTACACCGCTCTCTCCTTCTTCTCATCATCATATTGGGACAAGACTACTCCAGTTGAATCTTCAGTGGTTGACACATAGAGCAATAAAGGTCGACCCGGGACAGGAGAAGCAAGAACAGGGGATTGAACAAATAACTCTTTAATTCTTCAAAAGCCTTTTGACATTTATCGTTTCAATCAAACTTAGCCTCTCCTCTAAGCATCTCATAAAAGGGCTTGCAGCGGATGGAATGCTAAGAAATAAATCTCCTAATGAACTGAAGTCTGCCAATTAGCCCTCTTACTTCCTTGATATTCCTAGGAGGACGCATGTCGATTATTGCTTTGGCCTTATTGGGGTCAATCTCAATTCCCCACTTGCTAACTATGAACCCAAGAACTTCCCTGAGGATACTCCAAAGACACACTTCTTGGGGTTCATCTTGAGCTTATGTTCTTTAGACCATTGGAGAACTTCCCGGAGGACCTCAGCATGGCCATGTCGAGTCCTAGACTTAACCATGACATCATCTACATAGACTTCCATGTGCACATGCATCATGTCGTGGAAGATTGCCATCATAGCCCTTTGATAGGTCGCTCCCGCATTCTTCAATCCGAAGGGCATCACAACATAACAATAGGTCCCCCAAGGCGTTGTGAAAGAAGTTTTCTCCTGGTCTTCCTCCGCCAGATGGATCTAGTTATATCTAGAGAAACCATCCATGAACGACAACATCTCGAAACCGGCAGTATTGTCCACTAGGACATCTATGTGGGGAAGAGGAAAATCGTCCTTAGGGCAAGCGCGATTAAGGTCATGGAAATCTATGCAGATCCTAACCTTACCGTCCTTCTTCATCACAGGGATGATGTTAGCTACCCATTGAGGACAAAGCACAACCCTAATAAATTTGGCCTTGTGCAGCTTATCAACCTCCTCTTTGACTTGAGTGCAAGCTTGGGATGTAGCCTCCTTAGCTTTTGTTTGACAGCTTTTGTGTCAGCTTTTAAGACCAAACGATGCTCGACCAAAGAGGTGTCAAGCCCCGGCATGTCTTCATAGGACCAGGCAAAGCCGTCGGAAAATTCTGAGGATAGCTACAATGGCTTATTCTTCTTCAACACTCAAGTTGGCACTAATCAAAACTACCTTTGGGGATTCTTCGGTGCCAAGGTTGATCTCTTTGGTTGGCTCATCGAACCTCTTCGTGCCATCCACATAGGAGCTCACTGGGTCCTCTTCTTCCAACCCAAGATCTCCCAGCTCATCTTTCTCATCAAAATCTAGCAGATAGACCCCTAAACCATCGTCTACAGAATCGCCTTCTTCAAAATCAGCCTCTACAAGGGCAGGCTCCTCAAGAAACTCTGGGACTTGACTTAATTTAACACACCTCTCAGCCAAGGCCATAACATAATGAGCAGGAACTTGCCTACCCTTCTCCTTGCGAACGCATGGTTGAGAGGGACCAGACTCTTCTAAACCTAGACCTGACTCTAGACTTGATCCTAAGCCTGAATCTAAACTAGAATCTAAACCAATATGCACAGGACTATGTATAAAACTATGTATAATGGAAGTGCCCTTAGTGGGGGCGGGAATGAGAATTTAAGCTGGAAAGCATCCGCCCCTGGCCGATCGGAAGAGAGTCCACAGAGGAAGGGTGTTCGACGGAGACCTCGCATTCCCACCTTTCAAAATTGGCATTTTTTTTTTGGGAGTCAAGGCTCATAACCATGAGTTGTTGACTCAAGGCTGCCCCGACTGGCTAGGTGAGGAATGGAGGAAGGATAGGTTGGGAAAGGAGGGAAAAAGAAGTGGTTGGAGAGAGAGATTCATGTGGCGAGCACACTTTAGGTGAGGGCGATTGTGAAGGAGATGAAGGAGATGGAGATGAGGGGAGATCAGAACCAAAGAGAGAAAGAAGGCCGAAGTCTTCGCAGACTTCCTCAATTTTGGCAGCTTCCTCTTCCTCTTCGTCACTTTCAGAGTCGGACAACTCCTCCACCACAGGCTCTCGGGTTCCCGGTTGAATGGGCCCCTAAATGAAGTGCTCCTTCAGGGTCCAGGTAAGAGGTTCATAGGGTATGAATGGATCCGGATGAATTGGGTCTGGGTGAAAACCTAGACCAGCCCTAGCCAACAACCTCTTGACCTGAACACTATGGACAGGACCCTGCTTATCTCTACCCAAACCTCAGCCATGAATGTAGCCGATCTTAGCCATCACCTCCCAACCTTTCTCCTGGGGACACGGGATTGTCTCATACTCTTCATCCAAAAGGGGAGGTTGGTTCAAATCAAGGGGAGAGGGGAGATCAAAGATGGACATAACAGGTTTCTTCCCCTTGTCCGAAATGAACAGGTGTGGCATCTGCTCCGAAGTGATAGAATTAAGGGTTTCCACAATAGGAATGCTCTTGATTTTGATAACCCGCCCATTGAAAAAAAATTGAAGCATTGGTGGGCGGTGGAAGGGACCCCTAAAGTTTGTTCTAGCCAAGGACGACCAAGAATGGCCTTATAGACCGGATCGATGTCCAGGACTAGAAACTCGGAAGACATAGTGACAAGTCCAATCTCCAGTTGCAGGGCGATCTTACCCTCTGCAACCCTTTTGGAGTTGTCATAAGCAGCAATGGTAGAGCAGATTTTCTCCAGATTGTCCTCTCCCAAGCCCAATTGCTTAAGGGTCTTCATCGGACTGACATTAATAGATGCCCCGGTGTCGATAAGAGTAGAGTCCACCGAAACCCCGTTGAGGTTAACGGTGAGGCAAAAGGGGAGTGAACGACATTCGGGGGGCAAGATCTTTATCCGAGAAGGAGATGGAGGGTCCTTGGGTGAGGGAGAGGATGGCATTGGTTACCCCACTGGCAGGAAGGTCATCATTGACCATGATTTTCTGAAGGAATTGGAGGAGGGTGGACTGATGGGATGGCGATCTCCGAATCAATTCTAAGATAGACACCCTCGCGGGAGTCTTATCTAAGTGTTGCAGAATATCATTCGGTGCCGGCAGGTAGTGGGGGTCCATTATCCTCCTCATCTTGAGATGGCCGTGGGGGAGGAGGAACGATCCGATTCCTGAGTGTGACATGAACATCCTCTTGGGACCTAGGGAGAATGAGTTGGAGGGGTTTGGTGCTATGGATGGATGACTCATAGGAGGGGGGAATGGGAATGGAAGGATAGGCATCCTGAGGAGCAGGTCGGATAAGCACTAAAGGTCGCTCCTCTAGAATGGCGTCTACGGTGGTGGAGGGTTCCTGGGACTCTACGGAGGGACATGGGTACCACTCCTCAAAACCTTCTACCCCCCATTGTTGTTCTCTCCTCACAACCCGGGGTCCAGAGTTTATCATGGTATTGACCTTTTTCTGGGACTTAGAGGAAGAAGGGTTGTTGTTGCTTTGGTAGTTGGGAAGGGGATCTCGCATAATACCCAGGTCCCTTCTCGTGTACCTAGATTTAGAAATGGCAACCTTGACATCCTCCCAATTAATCCTACCTTGGTCGTTCATGTCATACACCCAGTCACGGAAGGTGAAGCAATTTTGGATTTCATGACCGGGAGCCCTATGGTAGGGACAGTACTTTGAGGTATCGGCTCTCGGATGGACATTCTCCTTTTGTGGGGGGAGTTCGATAGCGTCGTAGGACATGAGGGCAAAGAATACGTCCTCGAGGGATTTGGGGAGGGCAGGATAATGAGACCTTTTGGGACCAGGACGGGTATAGCCAAAAGGAGGAGGAACAGAGGAGTAGGGCCTAGATGGATGTGATGGGAATTGGTGAGGATTGGCAGGAGGATTGGAAGGCTTGTTAGGAGGCCTCAATTGCTGACTGCAAGCGCTGACGGACTCATTGACGGTCACCCCCTCGGTGGTAGGTGCCACGAGAGCCTTGCGTCCCTTGGGCTTCCCTTCGAAGAATGGCGGGAGAGAGGAGTCCTTGATTTGATTTTGGACCACCCTAGCTCGGTTGTAAAGGTGCGCAAAGGAGGGGAACTCGCTAAGCATCAATATAGATCGGAGCAAAGGGGTGGTGTTGGTGACTATCATTGTTATGGCTTGGGACTCCGGGATGGGGAGGTCGGCCCTTGAAGCCATGGATCTCCATTGGTTGGCGAATGTGACAAAGTCTTCATCTGCCTCATCTTTTCCGCCACCAAGTCGAGAAGTGTAGGGACTTGAGTGGCTATGTAAGAAAAGTGTGAGATGAAGCGTTCGGAGACTATGTCAAAATTGACAAGATCTGATGCGGGTAAGGTGGTGAACCACCTCAAAGCCTCCCCTTCTAACGATTGTTGGAAGAGGTGAACTAAGAGGACCTGATCGTACAGCCACTGGTGGGAATCCATGGTGAAGCCGGCAAGATGGAATTGGGGGGGTCGGTGGTCCCGTCATACTTGGGGTATTTTAGGGCTTTGAAACCTGGAGGAAAGTAAGAGTTGGGGAGCTTACAGTAGTTTTGGAGAGAGTGAGGCTTGGAAAGGGACAAAGACTCGGCTAAGAGCTTCCTAACAAGACCCTCCATCTCTGACCGGGAGATGGATTCGGATTGAGCAAGGGGTGCAGGTTGGACATAAGGTGGATAGACGGAGGGAGGAGTTGGAATGGGAGTAGGTAAAGGAGTGGGAGGAGGAATAGGAGTGGAGATGGGGACCCGAGATGGGGTGACCGGCCTAGGAATGGGCCTAGATGAAGAAGCATGGAAAGGAGATGGAGATGGAGAGGAAGGGGAGGCCATTGCCCGGACAGTATGCTTGGAAAGCATTGAAATGATATCCTCGGGCGAATAGCGGGAGAGGAGTTTGGAAAATTCGGGGTCTTCTTGAACTTCTTGAGCATATGTGGGGTTGACCCTCAAATTTACCTCCTCATTGTTGGCTTGAGAGGAGGATTGGACTGACTCTTCGGGCTCAATGTTAGAATTAACCATTCCGACAAATTCATCATGGATATTATCATCATATTCAAAAGCCGGATTGTTAGACATATTGACGGAATTCAACTAAGAGTCCATTATCAACACACAACCTACTGATTTTAAAGTGGCTAAGTTGATTAACTACACTGTTATTAGGAGAAATGTGGATTTCTACCAAAAATGTTATCAAACAATGTCCCAAAAATTTTTAGATGTTGAAGTTGTGTGTTAGTTGGACTTGCGAAGGCCGGTTCTCTCAATCCTCAATCAAAGCCGGGCGAATAGGCGGACTAGCTGGGAAGGTGAAAGGTCCTCCTACCCCGTACCGTGAGGGAATCCATGGAATTTAGGGACTTATGGAGTTCTTCTTGAAGCCAACCTGATTTACCCAAGAGGGAATCTCCGAATAAAAGGTTGTGAATCAAGATGGGGTTATCCTAAAATATGTGGGGAGGCTAGAACAGAAGAGAAGAAAGACCGCCATGTGACTGAGGACCATTAGATATCAGACAGGAAGCAAACAGAAAGAAAAATCAATCAAAACAGTCCAAAAAGAGGCTTCTGGGAAATAAATGGCAAAGACATGGACGTTCAGTTCTTCAGAAGATAGTAAACGGCATGATCGATTGACGCTGACCAAAATTGAATGGTAGAGGATATGGACGTGAAGAAGAACTAAACAGCAGTATGGTTATACGTTTAATTGGGTCAACGACATGATCTCTTGCCATTTACATGGATGCAGGCTGAAACCATGGCAGTAGCAGTGGTCCCAACGTGATCGCCAAAGAAGAGCTGTGGACGCTCCGTTCCGCACCCCCGCTCTGCGTGCTAGCTCCACCCCCACTATCTATATAAGGTACTCCTTGGCCTTCTAAGTGAGGGGGGAGAGGGTGGACGCCCAAGCCATGTTGCTTTGAGAGAAGAGAGAGAAAGTGCACCTAAACTTCCACCATTGCTTCCTCTCTTCCTCTCAACATTCGGAGCATCCAGGAGGCTTCACCACGAGCTGGAGGAGCCCACAAAGGAGCCAACCAAGTTGCTACATGAGGATCATCTCCCTCTTCTCCTTCTCTTCCTCTTCCTCTTCCTTTAGCTTTGCATGCTTTTCACTACACACACACACACCCTAGCATGTAGTGCACCTTCCTACACACCTAAAAGGGGTTTTCCAAACCAAAAAATGAAGGGAAGAAGGGTGGTCATAGCACTTGGCCACCCCTCTTCTCAATCCCGCAACCGGTATGGGGCTCTCCTTTTAGGTCTTCTCTTTTCATTTTGGACGTTTACTACACTTCCCTAAGTCTAATAGAGTACTCTCTTTTTCGCAGGAACACACAATCAAGACCGTGGAGCTTCTTCTCTTTGGCCGGCCGAAGAGGAGAAAGTTGGAATCCTGCCATCCACCGCTACGTGAGGCTACGTCACTGGCGCGATCATAGTACCTCCTTGGGCACAGGTAAGGCCTTGGCGATCACATCCCATTCATTTCTTTATTGGTTTTCCTCTTCTTCTCTCTAGTCAACGTGGTCAAACCGGAGTCAAAGAGGTCAGCCAGCAATCTTCTACGCCAACGAGGGAGCACAGCAATGTTTGCGGAACCTCCACAGCTAGCGCGCATAGAAAGGGTGCGAAACGGAGCGTCCACAACAATAACGACATGTTGACGTATATTTGATAAAAATTCACATGAGTTATTAATTAAAAGATGTATGCACAACTTTCTCTTGCTAGCTTGATTCTCTTATACATGCACACATTAAACATGAATTTTTGACATGAGACCCTACGAAAATTACTCTATAATGTATCTGGTAATTAAGTGCAATTAATCATGTAAAATTCTCTATTTTATTAAATGGACTTGTGCTCGATTTATTCGCATCATTAATAGCGTTATCGCATCCCTCTGCCTTCAAGCACTCAAGGTATGACGGACAACATTTCTATACACACTTCTATCTTGACTTGGACGACCTCTCTATTGGGAATATTCCTGACTAGACTAGAAACTCCTTGTCGAGGCCTCCTTAAAACTCCTTAGCTTTGGCGGACGTCTATTGCTGACGAGCGGGTTGTACCATCAAAACCTATATTACCTTTAGGGATCAGCATGATCCAGTGGCCTTAGATTGTTCTCTCTTACCTTTAGATCACGCTGGACCTCTGGTCTGTGTTCATAGCACGGCCATTGAGGCAGTTAGTGACTTCTATCGAACTGCTAGCACACGGTCGTGTGTGCTGTGTAACTATTACTATCGCCATTATCGTCGATTTATGAATATGACCCTCTCTCTTATCTACTCTCCTTACACTCTCCTCTATTCACGTTCTCTCTATACTCTCATCTATTTATCAATTACCCTCATATATTCTTGGTACTCTATTTGGCCATCCATTTGATTGTCTAAAATAACAAACATAATCATGCCAGGCAACATTATAAAGGGCCCGATCTGGTCCTGGGAGGTGCGCCCGAAAGGCTATAACTCGCGAGGGTTTAATGATTAGGGTGTACGGCATAACTCCCAAGTGCCATACTATCAAGATTTAATCAAAGATAATCAATCACTATACAATGTTCTCTCGGTTGACAAGAAGTTCGACCAAAATGTGCTATCTCGACTAGTGCACTTTTGTGCAAATGTTACATGCTATCTCGCTATATGGCCAATCTGTTATCATGCTAGTTGTGTTATTTTCATATGAAAGTGCTATCGTTCTCTTGCTATCATGTACATTACTCTTGTAACGACCCCGAGAACCCGACCCTCGGCCCAAGCCGAGAACCCAATTTTCATAGTCGCCATTCACGGATCCGGGGACCCAGAAGGGCTATAACACAAGTCTAATAGAATATGTAAAGGAAATAAACGTCAACTATTGAACTAGGAGCACACATGCAGAAGCAGAAGGAAGAGCAAGACCGCAGCGTATCGCTCTAGGTACAATCCCAACACACACACAACTAGTACAAGTAAAAAGGAGAAGGATAGAGCCCTTAGGGGCATACCCTGAGGGTGAAGTGCAACTGAGAAGGGGGAAACCCACTGCTAGCTATGGAGACAACGACTACCGCCTCATCTCCTCCGCCCGACGCGCACCTGGCCGCTGCTTAGAAGTCACACCTGGAAAAAGAAGGGATCAGCTTCACAACAGAAGCTCAGTAGGGACTACCAATCTCCTACTGGCTCTAACAGGCGAGAAGGAATATATATAAACAAAGTAAATGACAGTAGTTCTATATATTCTAATCTACACGGAAAGTGCAGAAGCAAGCTAACTAACTAGCAACGGTATGGAAAGACACCATGGTCGGAAACTCCGTACGATCTGTACGTCATGACCACCACACGGCTGGCAACATAGATAGAGAGAACCCTGCCTAGACAAGCGACACTAGCTATGGAAACTGCTACCACTAGTCAACCGGTCAGAAGCGTCCACTGACGTCTTACCCTCGATGCAGGTCCAAACCTCCACGTCTTGTCAGAGTGGGGCAGGAACACAAAGTAACACAACAGTAACCACCGTAGTCTGGCCGAACTACGGCCTTACGCCTGGCCTCTCTAGGTGGTTCCAGGGCCACAAGGAGCGAGGCAGTGAGAAGAAGGACTGGCTGGCCTGCACCGGGTAGAACTCCGGCCGTCCTCGGTGTCCCACACCAACCAAGAGAGCTCTAAAAATGACTCGACGCCATTGTCCTAACCACCATTTTCCCCTCTACTCCAGAGTCTGTGACTCGAGTACGCTCGTCGCCCCGAACACTCCCTCTAAGGCTCACGAGGATGGGGGTCCCAGGCAAACGGTAACAACCTCTCTCACAGGACAAGCCCTCAGGTGCCGAGCACAGGGCAAACGACTAGTGTAGGACCGTACTAGGAACTAGCACTGGTGCAATGGGTACAGTAAGAACCGAAAACGGTGAAGACTCCACAAGAAACAGAACTCGCAAGACTTACCTGTCTATGATGTTGTCACGACCGCACGATGATGTCACGGCGGCCATGCCGGTCGCAACATCATCGCGACCCCAAAACCGATCGTGACCTCAGTTGAGAGGGGTCCCAGGACAGTCCTCCCAAGGGCCACCTCAAAATCGGTACAAACCACACCACAAGGGGGAGGGGAGCATGGAAAACACTATAGAAACTTCTATTCAAGATAAACCACCCTCAAACCACATAAAGCATGCATTACAAGGAAACCTACACTCGAAGGAAACCACACTCACCATGAGCATGGATCTCACACACCCCACAACCCCAAAACCACATAGAAACAAAGATCTCAAGGGGAAGGGGAGCATGCTAGAATGAGAGGAAGATAAGGGGTCCCTACCTCAAGGAGTAGAGTCGACCCGTTGGGGCCTTCACGTCGGAATGGCCACCTCCTCCTCGCTCCTAGCACCACGCGGACGTCGCCTACCCCAAGGAGACATCACCTCCTCTCCACGAGCACCACGAACAAGCCGGAGAACACAAGAGAGCTTGGGAGAGGAAGAAGGAAAAAGAAGAAGAAAGGAAAGGGAGAGAGGGAAAAGGGTCGCCTGCCTCGATTTTGAACCGACGAGCCTAGAGACGCGACGGGTCGGGTCGGCGTGACAGCGAGCATGTCGCGATGCCCACGAGCGTCATGACCATGTCGCGATTGCCTTGCCCAGCACGACACCAAAAGTGGTCAAATCTCGAAGATCGGGAAAACCTTAACACGATGGACTGCCAGGTCGTGTCAACGCTGCACACACTTGACACCTGACAAGGCTGTTCTGACAGAAAGGATAGCGGTCAGAACCATAGTCGCGTCACCTTTAGACGCCGTGACAAGGACGTGACGCCCACCCTCGTCGCGACCAGAATGCAACGGCTAGGTGTGTCGCGACTAGCTCCTCTGGCACGATAATGTCGTGACCAAGGGGTCCGTCACGACCAAGAGGATAGGGCTAAGGGCCCGAGAGGGCCGAGTCTCACATTCTACCCCCCTTAAAAGGACTTCGTCCTCGAAATCAAAGGAAACTCAGTTTCAAGATGAAGCAATGCAAGGAAAAACAACATACCGATCATTCAAACAAATAAGGGAACTGCTCTCTCCTCTCATCCTCGCGCTCTCACGTGGCCTCGCCACCAACACGGTTCTCCCAAACAACTTTAACCAGCGGAATCTGCCTCTTGCACAACTACTGCACTCTGCGGTCCACAACTCTGATTGGGTGCTCTGGTACTGATAAATCTGGTGCAACCTCTAACTACGAGTAATTAACCACGTGCGATGGATCTGCAACGTACCTCCTGAGCTGCAAAACGTGAAAAACCTCGTGCACACCTACTAACTCTGATGGAACATGCAACTTGTACATGACCTCACTGATCCTCTCTGTAATAGGGAAAGGTCCAATATACCTTGGACTGAGCTTTCCCTTCCTTCCAAACCTCATAACACCCTTGGTTGGTGAGACCCGTAAGAACACAAGGTCACCCACGATGAACTGCAGCGGCCTCCTGCGAACATCTGCATAGCTCTTCTGCCAGCTCTGTGCTGCCTGAAGCCTCTGCCTGACTAAACTAACTGTGTCTGCACACTGTTGTACCATCTCTGGTCCTAAAAGCTGCTTCTCACCCGCTTCGAACCAGTGAAGTGGTGTCCTGCACGACCGACCATATAAAGCCTCGTATGGTGACATTCCAATACTCAAGTGATAACTGTTGTTGTATGCAAACTCTACCATCGGAAGGTGGGACTCCCAAGTGCCACCCCAGTCCAAGCAACAAGCTCTCAACATATCCTTCAAAGTCTGTATAGTCCTCTCTGACTGACCATCTGACTGCGGGTGAAACGCTGAACTCAGTCTCAACTCTGTGCCAAGGGCTTTCTGCAAACTATGCCAAAACCCTGAAGTGAACCTCGGATCTCTGTCGGAAACAATGGAAACTGGGGTCCCGTGCAACGAAACAACTTGGTCCACATACAGTCTGGCAAGCCTGCCCACTGACCAAGACATCCTGATTGGAAGGAAGTGTGATGACTTGGTCAGCCTATCCACAATCACCCAAATACCGTCATGCCTCTGCGGCGAATGGGGCAATCCAACTACAAAATCCATAGTGATTTCGTCCCACTTCCACTCAGGAATGGACAACGGATGTAGCTCACCACCAAGATACCGATGCTCTGCCTTCACCTGCTGATAGGTAAGGCAACGAGCGACAAACTCTGCTACACCCCTCTTCATCCCTGGCCACCAAAAGAATCTCTTTAGGTTACAATACATCTTGGTAGAATCAGGATGAACAGCATACCTCGACCTATGTGCCTCTGACAACAGCACCTACCGCGCATCACAGGGAACGTACAATCTACCTCTGAACCTGACCTCACTGTCCTCGTCCAGCTCAACATCTGGCATCTACAAAATATCTGCCAACTCTAAATCTGCCTGTTGTGCCTCCAGCACCTGACGGGCGAACTGACAAGCTGGTCATCATTGCACGATCTCTGTACCTCGAAGGGCAGAAAACCCCCTGAGACAAGTCCTCAAACAACCTCCACTCTCTGACCATCAACGAACTCAAGCGAACTCGTCTGCTCGAAGCATCTGCCACAAGGTTAGCCCTTCCTGGGTGATAGGAGAGGGTAAGGTCGTAGTCTTTCAAATACTCTATCCATCTGTGCTGCCTCAAGTTCAAATCCTTCTGAGTGAAGATGTACTACAAACTCAGATGGTAGGTGAAGATCTCGAACGCCTCACCGTACAAATAGTGCCTCCAAAACTTCAGAGCGAACACCACTGCTGCCAACTCTAAGTCGTGAGTAGGGTAGTTCTCCTCATGCTTCTTCAACTACCGAGAAGCATAGGCAACGACCCCACCATGCTGCATCAGCACTGCACCCAAACCTGACTTCGAAGCATCTATGTAAACCACAAAACCTCCGCTACCTGACGGCAAGACCAACACTGGCACTGAAGTCAACCTCCTCTTCAGCTCCTGGAAACTCTGCTCACAGTCCTCTGTCCAAACAAATCTGGCCTCAAGTCTGGTCAACGGCTCTGCAATCCTAGAAAAATCCTGGATAAACCTCCTATAATAACCTGCCAAGCCAAAAAGCTGCGAACCTCTGACACTGAAGTGGGCTGCTCTCAAGACAACACTGCCTCAACCTTGGCAGGATCCACTGCCACACCAGAACCTGAGATCACGTGTCTGAGAAAGTGCACCTCTCTCAGCCAAAGTTCGAACTTGTCGAACTTGGCATAAAGTTGGTGACTCCGCAACGTCTCTAACACGATCCTCAGATGCACCTCGTGCTCCTCCTCAGAAGCTGAGTAGACCAAAATATCATCTACAAAGATGACCACAAACTTGTCCAGGTACTCACTGAACACCTTGTGCATCAAATCCATAAAAGCTACTGGTGCATTCGTGAGCCCAAACGGCATCACGACAAACTCAAAGTGATCGTACCCAGAACGGAAAGCTATCAGGCCAATATTTGACTCTCTGATCCTCAACTGGTAGTAACCCGATCTCAAGTCAATCTTCAAAAACACTATGGCTGACTGCAACTGATCAAACAAATCATCGATCCTGGGCAACATATACTTGTTCTTCACTATGATCTAGTTTAACTTCCTATAATCGATGCACAACCTCAAACTGCCATCCTTCTTCCTCACGAACAATACTGGCGCACCCCACGGCGAACGACTCAGATGGATGAAACCCAACTCAAGCAACTCCTGCAACTGGCACTGCAACTCGCGCAACTCAGCCGGAGCCATCCAGTATGGTGCCTTAGACAAAGGCATCGTACCAAGCAAAAGCTCAATGGAGAACTCTACCTCCTGCTCAGGCGGTAACCCGGGTAGATCCTCCAGAAAAACATCAGAAAACTAACAAACAACAGGTACATCAAAAACCGACAACCTGCTAGGCTCCAAAGAATAAACAGAAGCAAGATATGCTACACAACCATCGCGGATCAAATGACGAACTTTACAGAAAGAAATAAAAGGTCGATGGGTAGACTGGATACCTCGGAAGCAAAGAATGGGTGTCCCGGGTATCTCAAACTGCACAGTCTTTTGCTGACAATCCACTACAGCCGAGTGAGCCTCCAACCAGTCCATGCCAAGGATGATGTCAAAGTCACGAAGCTGCAATGCGTACAACCTGGCCGGAAACTGGTGTCCCTGGACCTTAACTGTGACACCCTCAAGGTAGCCGAAAGAACGCATGTAATCATCGGATGGAAGATCAACCATCACATCACACTGCCTCTCAAGTGTGTGACAAACAAGTGACTCGTAAAACTCCTCAGAAGCAAAACAAAGGGAAGCACTGAGATCAACCAGAACATGAGAAGCTCTACCAAGGATAGGCAAAGTACCTACGACCAGGTTTGATGCCTCGGCCTCCTCCCTGTGAGAGCCATCACACGACCATGCCCACGCTGCGGCACCTGCTGGGGCTACTGTGGCGGTGGCGACTGGTGCTGCAGAAACTGCTGCTGGTGGTGGTACGGCTGAAACTGCTGAGGCTGCTGATGCTGCTGAGGCTGCTGAAATTGTTGATGCTGCTGAAGGTACTGCCCCTACTACTGCTGACAG
Source organism: Colocasia esculenta (assembly GCA_014218235.1). Lineage (NCBI taxonomy): Eukaryota > Viridiplantae > Streptophyta > Magnoliopsida > Alismatales > Araceae > Colocasia > Colocasia esculenta. The sequence continues at coordinate 168,351,553 of CM024754.1, forward strand.
GGTGCCTGCTGCTGCAGAGGGTATTGGTACTGCGGTAACTGCTGACTGTACTGCACTGGCTGCTGTGGCTACTGGACTTGCCCCATCGGGTAATCCCTCCTGAAGTGGCCTGGTAAACCACAAGTGTAACAAACTACCTCTTGCCTGCCCTGCTTGGCTCCTTGCTGGGCCGACTACTCTACAAACCTCGACTGGTGCTTCAGCTGCCTGTAGATACTGCCGAGGGATGATGCAACGTGTAGTCCACAAAGAGGGATATGAGGTGAGATGAAAACGTGATCGCCAGATACGCGAGGGTACCGAATGGAGAGTGCACGCGCGGAAGGTGTGCGGATGGAAGAAGTGATCGCGAAAAGTACCTTTTGGAGCGTGGGGGGGATGGCATGGAGATGTGGGTCCTTTCTTCTTCTACGAGCATGGCCGGCCGTGGTAGAAGGTATTTCCTTTGTTGATTACCCTGAAAAAGAGACAAATAAGAAAAGAAGGGGATTAGCCACGTGTGTAGTATACAATTCTAAATAGATGAAATGGAAAGAATGAATGGCATGGGGAACGACTTACCGTGTGGTGGCTTTTAAACTCCTAAAAATGTGGTGTGTGTGTGTGTTATGCATGCATATGTGTGAAAAAGAGTAAAGAGAGCCACGTGGGGCTCAGAGGGAGTTGGTATAAACGAAAAGAAAAAGGGGAGGGGGTGCCTCCCTGATAGTGAATGGCACGACGGCGTTGCCGGAATGGACGGAGGAAGAAGGGGAAGAAGACGCTCCTGCTTCACTCCGAAGTGCGTGGAGGACGACGTGGAAGGAGCGCTCCTCCGCCTTGTGCCGATTGGATGGACGGGATAGCTCGGATGGCGTGGCGGGCCTCCTTGGTCCGGAGTCTAGGCGGGAATCCGGTAGGGCTTTGCCGCTATGAGTGGACCCCCTCGAACAACTGACCCTCGGGTCTGTATTTATAGGCAACAGATCATTGAATCATGTCAGCTACAGCGGATGCGTCTCTGATTGGAGACGCGCCTGCCATGGCTGCTGTGATTAAGAAGCGCCGCATTTCCCGCTTGATTTGACCATTGTAGGGTACGGGCTATGGTTGAGAATCGTGTCGGGGATGACCGTCGCTTTCTTGAAATGCGTCGACCTATCCTGCCACAACTTCATTTTGGGAACATGGGCCATAAATGAGACGACTTCCGGGGGTCTAGGGTTCAGGTACAGTACCTAATAGCGTCGGCATGGACGGACGCAATTCAGAGATTCCTCGGGATTCGAGGTACGGGCACTTGAGTGCGACGACTTTTGGGGCCTAAGGCCTAATCGTGTTAGCACAGTCCGATGCGTCTCGGATTTGAAACGCGTTGGGACGGCACGACGCGATAAGTATTTCCATATTTTATTTATGAAATCCTGCCAAAACCGACATTAAAATCGTGTCCCATATTTATTTATGAAATCCTGCCAAACCGACATTAGAATCGTGTCGCCTATAGCGAACGCATTCATGAAGTGGCAATGGGCAGTTTCCGTAAATAAAATAAGTAAATTCCTTGTCGCATCACAGAAGGCCATCGTGATAAGGACCAACTGGCCTTGTCGCGTCCAAGATGCACGGCATGATAATGGGAATCAATGGAATCATGTCCACTGTGCCGGACGCGTTTCAGAACGCGTCCCCCAGGCCCATCGCGACTTTATGAACGTGCCCCGGAGACCCGTCGCGACTTCATGAACGTGCCCTGAAGGCCCGTCGTGACTTGAAATGAATGCCCACGACCTCCGGCCAGCCTTGGAAATGAAGGGGAAGCACCGGGGAAGGATGGGTGAGATCCAGAAATATTGGGAAAACACTCTTACAAGGCAAAAGGAGGGCCATTTGTGGCATTATGGCGCAACATGAAATTTGCCCGCGGTGGAGTCAAAATCGCGTGTCTACAGATCCCACGCCTTGGCGTCTGCTTTACAGGGGAGTGAAGCAAAGGGACACGAAGTGGAGTGCAATGGAGTGAAATGGAGTGTAACGGAATGAAAGAAATGAAGTATAGCGAAGTGGAGTGCAGCGGGAGCGGACTGAAAAGTAGATGCCGAGGTGAAAAATAGACATGCATGATCATTTGGGTGACTACCACCTGATAAGAGTCTTTCACCAACACCCAAGGAAGTCACCACCAGGAAGAAGGCCTAAAGGAACAAATGTTTGGATTGGAAGAAATAAAGAGTGCGCACGAGGGGCACGACTGGAGATGTGTACAAGGTACACGAAGGAAAGCGCCACGTGGGGCACGAAAGGAGAGATCAACTTCCAGTGAATGGGAAGTACCTAAGGACACAATCCGATAGGTTGCATCATTGGGGGCGTCTTCCACTGCCTCAGGTGGATCTACGGGAGAGATCAACTTCCAGCGAAGGGGAAGTACCTAAGGACACGATCCGTTAGGTTGCACCATTGGGGGCGTCTACCACGGCCGCAGGTGGATCTATGGGGGTAAGGATGAAATGTAGAGGGATAAATCCAAACAAAGGTTCTTAAGAAAATCAGCCTGGAGGCGACAACAAAGGGAGTTGGGTACTTGACCCGGATTGGAATATTTCAAATTGTTTTGGAGTTGGAGCAAGAATGGCTCTCAAATTGCGTTGGAAGAGTGGTTTCCACTGTGATTTCAATATGCATGTATGTTGGGCTAAAGGAAAAATAAGTTAAAAGGAGTAGAAAATAATCAAGGATATTATTGTTACGATGGCGTTGAGTCAGGACCGGATTTTTATGCATGGGTCCGTCGTCCTCATGTGCCCAGCGTAACGGCCTATCCGCGTGACTAAGGATCCTCTGGGATAATCATTGTTTTTGTTAAGGGGAACTTAAATCCCATATTCCTCAGAGCCACAAGGTCCTTGATATGCTCTAAGAGTATAACATATAGATAATTCGATGATGGAGGTGGCACGTTGCAGCCTGATGTAGCGCCAGATGAGGTAACTCGAATCCTGCACTCGAAACTTATTAGCCAAGATAACACATATCATGGAATAACACATTTATAACACGGAGCATGGATAAAGTAGTCAACAACAAACACAGCCCAAACAATTTGTTTGTTAAACCATGAGGATAAGTGATATTTGGCCAAAGAGATTGGAGTTCAGGATGGGAGGAACTAATGATTGGGAAGAATTGCATAAATCTGACAGAGACAGGATGTGCTTGCCTTATGCAATACCATCGTAAGTTTTTTGGGTTTTTTTGAAGATTTCCAAATTTTTATGGAGTTTTGAAAATATTCAATTTTTTTTGTTTTTGAAAAGTATTTGGGTTTTTTGTGATTTTGGAAATATTTGGATTTTTGTATTTTGGCAATATTCATCTTTTTATCATTTTTTTGGAACATTGTCGTGCTGTGGCAACATTAGGGTTATAAAAACTGACTGGTGAGGGGTCCTTGTTACCTCCTGTGTCATTAAAGAATGCCCAGAGTAGGGCGTGCATTCAAAGTGGTGCCCAGTGACTGATTGCATGTGGTTAACAGTGTCGCTATCAAAGCCATGCCTAAAAAGGCGACTAAGTCTGGCAGGGAGAAGGGAAGAAAATTTGGAGATAAGCTTTGCTTGGATGTTCGAAGAGTTGGGTTTGACTTCCTTCCTTGGCACAGCCGTCAGAAGATTCAGTCTCATTTGGTTATTGGGGCTTTTGAACTTGATTGACTGATGACCATTCAATTGTAGGGACATGCGTACGACCGGGTCCATTTGGATCTCCGCGGGGACTTTGCCACTCTTTGCCATGCCCTATTATAATGATTGATTGATTTTGATTTTGCATGCATATGCCCAGGTCCATTTGGATCTCTGCGGGGACTTTGCCGCTCTTGACATGCATTTTGACTTTGATTTTTTATTGGTCATTTTTATTTGCCCATTTTTGGGACATTCTCTTATGACGGAGTGCTTTGGGTTGGTTGCCTTGCCCAGACTACCTCTATTATCCATACTTTGGCCGAGTAAGAGGAGAAACAGACATTTGGTGCCTTTCAGGCATGGCTGTGACGGTGACGGTGTCTACCGGGGCAATCGACCTAGGGCGTCGTGCAGTGTGTGTGAAGGTGCCCATGCTAAGGGCGAACCTTAATGACCTGGGAGGGAATTTTGGACTCATGGCGCAGAGCTTTCATAAGCAAAGTGCTGCGATAGCATGGCAATGCTGAATATTCATCTTTTTGTGGTTTTTTGATAGTAAATATAGTAAGAGTTGGAAGGATAAAGGAAGGACGAATGCCCTGCGCTGGGGCGAGACTTAGAGGTTTTAAAGAATGTACAATTTATTTGGAAATTAAAGAGATACGTGGGGACTAAAGCCCCGAAAGAGGGTAAAGAGAGGACGAATGCCCTGCGTCGGGGCGAGACTCAGAGACTATAAAGAATGTACAGAATTATTTGAAAATTAAAAAGATACATGGGAACTGAAGCCCCGAAAGAGGGTAAAGAGAGGACGAATGCCCTGCGTCGGGGCGAGACTCAGAGACCATGAAGAATGTACAGAATTATTTGAAAATTAAAAAGATACATGGGGACTGAAGCCCCAACAACAGTGGGAGAAAGGTCGAATGACTTGGTTGAAGATGGAGAGGAGAGAATTGCGGAAAGACTTTGGAGACTCCGGCAGGGCAGGAGGGGATATAAGAAGCAGGAAGGTGCGATGAAGCTGACAAAGACATGCAAGCTGTGCAGGATTTTCAATGCTTTGGTGGCAAAGGTTTAGTTTTTGCAGTGCATCGTCCTATGACAACAGAGCCATTACTCCCCCCTTTTTTTTTCTTTTTTCTTTTTAAATAAGAGTTCGGAGGATAATAGGAGAACGAATGCCCTGCGCTAGGGCGAGACTCAGAGGCCTAGAAGAATGTACAATTTTATTTAGAATTTAAAGACATACATGGGGGCTAAAGCTCCGAAAACAGTGAGAGAAAGGTCGGATGACCTGATTGAAAATGGAGAGGAGAGAATTGCGGAAAGAATTTGGAGACTCCGGCGGGGCCGGAGGGGTTTGAAGAAGAAGGAGGGCGCGGTGCCCTATAAGAGGAAAAGAATCCGGATGGGCCAGAGGGGAGAAGGGGACAAGTGGGCTGCAAGGGGCCAAGAAAGGAGGTGTGCTGCGTGGGGCGTAAGATGGAGAGGTGCCACGTGGGGCACAAGAGGGAGATGTGCCTCGTGGGGCACGGGAAGGAGATGTGCCTCGTGGAGCATGGGATGGAGTTGTGCCACGTGGGGCACGAAATGGAGATGTGCCTCGTGGGGCACGAAAGGGAGAGTAAAGATTATAAAAAGGGGCGCGAGGCCCAGTGCAAGAAAATGAATCGTAAAAAAGATGAAAATAAAATGCCTCCCGTGGGGAGGGAGTGTGGAGAACCCATGGAAAGGTGCTAAGGAGCACAAAAGATGATTGGAATGAAAAAGAAGAAGGTGGCGGAGGCCCCTTGGTCTTTTGCCTTGCTCGGCAGTTCTGCTTACGCTTGGGAGTCGGCCTTCTGACCCTCAGGTACTTCCTCTCATAATGTGCCCAGCGAGCGGATGATCTTGCTCTTCTCGGAGGGCTTAAACGGCTCTCATAGATCGGAGGATTGTTGACTTCCGTCGGAGTTTCAATCAACAGTGGCAACTCCCTTGGAATATGGTTTAATGAGAGGGTGGGGAGTTCCACTGGTGGAGTTGGAGGCAACAAAGAGGGGACCGTGCCCAAAGATTGTAAAGCGTTGAACGTGGAAGGGGGCACGACCCCTTGAGTAATTGATTGTGCCAATGAGTTGGCTGCTGAGTGTGCAAGCACAATTGCATGATTGACCCCTCCACTAGAGTGGTAAGGTTCACAATAATTGTGTGAGGGGTCATGAGAGCTTGGAGGGGGAGATTCCCTATGAGTATTTTAAAATGTGCTCGGTTGGCAACCGGAATGATTGACATTTTTTTAGAAGGCCTCTTGGCGGCCATGATCGAGGGGAGGACTTCCGCTCAGTGAAAATGCCCAGTATAGAAACAATGACCGGCATGCGAGGGATGTAGTCTTGGATTTTGAATAGCATGCTGGATCCTGGGGCTTCCTTCTTCTGCTAATACCTGCGGCTCTTCAAGGGAATGCACCTGCTCCATTGTATGGGGGTGGAAACAGATGGAGTGGAAGGCTGTATGGCCGGTGGAGGTATAATGGGTATGATGGCAAGGGTTTGCTCGGGCTCGGTTTCCAATGGTGTTGGTATAACGGGAGGTGTAATGGTTGGTGTTATGGTGGGTGGAGGCTTAATTATGGAAGGTTTGGTAAATGTGGATGGTAGTGCAGGAGGCGTAGGTAAATGGTGAACATGTCGGAAGGTTCATCGTCGTAGTGCAGAGGTTTCACAAGGTTCATCGTCGTAACACCAAGTGGTTTCACAGATGGGTTGGGTATTGGCAACTTCAGCCCGAGCAACAGGCTGTGGTGGAGGTATGGTAGCTGGAGCTGGTATGGGTACCGGAGCAGGTGCAACGTAGGGCACAGGAGCTTCTTCTTGAATTGCAGGGGCGTCGTATGGCCCAGTTGGAGGTTGTAGAGTCCGAAGAGGATGAATCAGTGGACGCCTAGGTGGAGGCATGTTGTGGTAAATGGGGGTTTGTGGAGGGGCATATGATGTGGATGTTGTATGGTGGTGAGGTGGATGGTGGATGGCGTCCATTGATCCGTTCTTTCTCGGATTAATTTGATGAAAAAGATCCACGATCGGGGAGTCCATCAGATGTGTCTGGATGTAACGTCCCCGCTCGTAGAGCTCTTTCATCGTCTCAATTTGGTTCATGGCCAGGATGTGCTTGAACCTCAGAGTGGAGTTGGAAATAATGACTTTGATTTGCTCCGCGTCCGAGAGCACATGTTGCATTCTTGCGGCCATTGACCTCCAACGGTCAGCAAATTGTACAAACTCCTCATTAGCCCCCATCTTCTCGGATGCGAGATCCGTGATGGAGATATAAGGACTAACGCGGTCTTTGTACCTTTGAAGGAATTTCTTGTGCAGAGAGAGGAAGTCTCCTGCCTCACTTGATTCTAAAGAGTAGAACCATTCGAGTGCAAGGCCGTCAAGGGATTTCTAAATAAATATGCCAGAATGATGGGATCTCGCTGCCAACGAGAAGACTCATAGAGAAACTCTTTGATATGAAGGTAGGGATTGCCCGTGCCATTGTACAATTGATACGTTGGCATCTCCGAATGATGTATATAAATTCGAGGGAGAGCCGGCATGGTGGCGACGGGGTCACCCGTGGGATTTGAAAGCTTGTTTATTTGGTTCTCCAAATTGTTCAATTTCTGGAGAAGATCATTTTGTAGTGGAGTGGGTTGCTGCTGGGCATATGAGGGAGTATATGGGGGTGGCCTTGAGTTAATGGGCCCTCCCAAGGGGTGGTCTGTACAGACCGGGGCACAGGAGTGCAAATGGCCAAGGGGCCGAGGTGATGAAAAATGTACAGGGAGGTGTGGCGAAGTCGCCGGAATGTGCAAAGGCGGGTGCCTAGGAGAAGGAGAGAGAGGAGGAGTCACACCCTCAACTAAAGATTGAATCAAGTTGAGTTGTTGAGGGGTGAGTTGATCGATGGCGTGCAAGACATTTTGAACAGTGGGATCCTGGCAGGGGGAAGGCTCTTGCCAGGTTTTGATTGGAGGTATATGTGAGGGGACATCAAATTGGTTAGTGTTGTTGCCCAGCTAGCAAGCCCAGAGGGGGGGGTGAATGGGATTCTTTAAAATTCAATTATCTAAACCTGTGCACAAAAATGTTTAACACAACACACTACGATCGATTGTTAGTGTTAGTAAAAGGATAAATAACAACCACAAATAGACAGGCACACGACACACAGGTTTTATCCTGGTTCGGACCTCCTCTCCACAGGAGTCCTATGTCCAGTCCCTAAGCAACAACTCAGGATTCCACTACCCAAGGGTACAGTCCCTCTCAAGGACACTTACACATCAAGCCACAACTGACCTTCTCTTCTCAACTGGAAGAGGTACAAAACACCCTGATTCACAGGTCTTCCTTCTATACGAAGGGAATACAGCCACCTGTTACCAACAGGTCTTCTCTTCTCAACACGAAGAGGAACAACACAGAAAAGTGTTAAAGAGAAGACAAGCCCCTAGATCAAGCTAATCGAACAATGCTTGATCTGAAGCAAGACTGAGAGAGAAAGATCTGCAAAGAAGAATTCTCTCAGTACACAATGGCTCTCAAAGGCTAAGCTATGAATTCAGAGAGCTAAGAGCTACAGCGAAACAATGGAGTGAGACTTGAGCTCTTCTATGGTGCTTGCGGATTTTGAATTCTCAAGAGATATGTCTTCACGTAGGCACCAGTCTTCTATTTATATCTTCTTTGAAAAAGTAGTCGTTGAAGTATCGTTGTCTCTATGTTGGATGCTCGTTAGACTGCATGGTTTGACGTGTACGTCAGATGTGCTTGCAGTCATTTAATGTTTTATGATCCATGCACGCAAGGAAAGAATTCTTCCAGATATTCTGCAGCTTCTTTGTTGCCAATGTTAGAGAGTGGTTCTTTCAAGAATCTGCACACAATAAATACCAAATAGTGGACAGCTAGACTGTCTCTTGGCTTGTCAGTCAACGTTAGAAACCAGGGAGGAGGAATATACACCAGAATGGAAATACTTTTCTGCTATCTAAAAAGGTGTTTTCAATAGAAGCATAGGAATGGAAGATATCCAGATATTTATCGTCCAGTGAGATGTATAGATACATTAAATGCATGAGTATCGAAAAACACGTGAGAAGACTTTGACTTTCAACATATTTGAATATCAAATCGATGTGATTTACAAAATCATTATGAGTATGACTTATGAAATCGTTATGTGAATAAGTCGTTGTTTATGTAAAATTGTTATTCATTCATAAACAGATCGATGTGAATACAAATCGTTGTACAGTCATAACCAAGTCGATGTAAGAGATAAACCGTTATGAGAGTATAAGCAAGTCGTTATAAGTGAATCGTTATAACCAAATCGTTGCGATGTTGTTTAATAGTAAACAAATCGTTGTGTACAGGCAAATCGATGTGAACAACCAAATCGTTGTTTAATAAACAAATCATTGTGCTCAGGCAAATCGATGTAAACAAATCATTGTTTCACTTGTAGAGTTGATACAATGATCAAATCGTTGTTTGCTTTATCGAATCATTACACAGACCAAGTCGTTGTTGTGACTTATCGAGTCATTACAGCAAGCAAATCATTGCGTAACTTTTCGAGTCGGTATAATGACCAAGTCGTTATGTAACTTATCGAATCATTATGTCTTACCAAATCGATGTGAAACTTATCGAATTGTTCTGACGACCAAATCGATGTGAAACTTATCGAATTATTCTGATGACCAAATCGATGTGAAAGCAAATCATTGTTCTTACTTATCAAATCGTTATGCTTACTTAAAAAATCATTGTGAGACGAAATCGTCATGCTCACTTAACAAATCGTTATGCTTACTTAACAAATCGTTGTGAGACGAAATCGTTGCAGTTACTTATCGAATCATTGCGGAATGAAATTGTTATAAATCTGAAATCGATAAGGTACTTATGTTATGTCGTAACTTATGAAATCGTTATGCTTTAATAGAAATCGATGTATACACTTAGCGAATTGTTCTGAGATCGAAATTGATGTGATACTTATGAAATCGTTTTGTAATGCAGTAACTTATGAAATCGTTATGCTATGATGGAAATCGTTATGCTTTCAAAGCGAGTCGATGTGTACTTAGTCAAAATTCATGCTTTGAACTCTAAATACTTTAATGTAAGAAATACTTACATAGTTGCTTTATTTCACATGATTTACTTCCTGTGCCTAAGCTTCATGAAACTTGTTAGATAACACTTAATTGAAGTTTTTTTAATCACAAAAATAGATATATAATTCATGAAATTATATGGGGATGAGCAGATCATCAAGTGCGCGGTGTGCGTACATAACCATAGGAAGTAGAAGGTTGTCCCTCACGGTGGTGAAATGGACGGACATGAGATTTGAAAGATTGACCATCTAAACTATCCTCATAGTCCATATTAAAATCATCATGATGGTATGAGTCCATTTTTAACAAAGCAAGCAATCAAACAAGGTTGAACAAAGATTAGATCAAGCAATGATGGTTCAAATAAGTTATGATGCTTAGCGCCTATCTTAGGAGTTTCACGATTATTAGATGGATTGAAAAATATTGTGTCACTCCAGATGAGACCTTAGTTGGGTAGAGTGTGGAACTTCGGGATACAACTAAGCTCACCTCTCACCACGCAATAGGATAACTAACCCAGGTCAACGGAGGGTACAACCAGCTCGGTCCACCGTGAGGGAATCCACGGGGTACGGAGACTTATGGCGTTCCGGGAGAAGGTTCGCTAGTCCAAAGGGACGAAATGCCCAATGGAGAGCTTGCCTTCACCGGAAGGGTGTCTGGAGCCTAGAAATGAGGGAAGGAGGTCCCCCGACCAATGCAAATGCCCTGTATGTAGTAGTTTATAGCAAAAAATGGCAAAGGGGCGTGTTTCTGTCGACAGTTTGAATCGCGTCAGGTACAGACGCCGCGACTTCAAACTGAATCGCGTCCAGTCGCCTGGACGAGGATCTGAAAGCCCCAGAAGGCTGCCAGAGCTGCGCCTGGTCTCTGTGGATGGACTGTCAGAAAGAAACATGCCGGCCTTGGCCGCCGCGACACAAATAGAAACGCATCCGGCTAATTGGACGCGTTCTCAAGCACCGAATCGCGTCCACTGTTTCGGACGTGATTCCAAACAGACACCCGAGAATAAAAAAGAAAGCAGTAAACAGGGAATATGTACAGGAAGATAACAGGGAAGATGTACAGGAAATAAATAATTAATACATACAGAAACGCATCGGACTTAACCCCCTTGACAAGAAAACAATGACGAGTCGGCCTTAGCCGCCGCGACACGAAGACAGTAACGCATCGGCTTTGGCCGCCATGATACAAAAGCAGAGATGGTCTGATTAACTGGCCACGTTCTCGGAATCGCGTCCTCTGTATTGGACGTGATTCCAAAGGCAACCCGAGAACAGCAAAAAACAGGAAACGACAAGAAAGATGCACAAGAAAGAAGGAAATTAAACACACATCATGCTTGCAGGGTATAAAGCAAATATAAAAGAAGAGTGCCACGTTGGGCATGAAGGAAGGGGGTAATCAAAAGGAAAACCTAAAAAGAGGTCCCACCGTGATCGCCAATTTGTAGATACCACTTTCTGTTCCCCTTTTTAGGGGGGATGAAGAAGAATGGCCCACAAAGAGGGATGATGAATGGGGTGAGATGAAAACGTGATCGCCAGGTATGCGAGGGTACCAAATGGAGAGTGCACGCGCGGAAGGGGTGTGGATGGAAGAAGTGATCGCGAAAAGTACATTTTGGAGCATGGGGGGATGGCGCGGAGATGTGGGTCCTTTCTTCTTCTACGAGTACGGCCGGCCGTGGTAGAAGGCGTTTCCTTTGTTGATTACCCTAAAAAAGAGACAAATAAGAAAGGAAGGGGATTAGCCACGTGTGTAGTATACAATTCTAAATAGATGAAATGGAAAGAATGAATGGCATGGGGAACGACTTACCGTGTGGTGGCTTTTAAACCCCTAAAAATGTGGTGTGTGTGTGTGTGTTATGCCTGCATATGTGTGAAAAAGAGTAAAGAGAGCCACGTGGGGCTCGGAGGGAGTTGGTATAAATGAAAAGGAAAAGGGGAGGGGGTGCTTCCCTGATAGTGAATGGTGCGACGGCGTTGCTGGAATGGACGGAGGAAGAAGGGGAAGAAGACGCTTCTGCTTCGCTCCGAAGTGCGTGGAGGACGACGTGGAAAGAGCGCTCCTCTGCCTTGCGCCGATTAGATGGACGGGATAGCTCGGATGGCGTGGCGGGCCTCCTTGGTCTAGAGCTGAGGCAGGAATCTGGCAGGGCTTCGCCGCTATGAGTGGACCCCCTCAAACAACTGACCCTCGGTCTGTATTTATAGGCAACAAATGCTTGAATCACGTCAGCTACAGCAGACGCGTCTCTGATTGGAGACACACCTGCCATGGCTGCCGCAATTAAGAAGCGCCGCATTTCCCGCTTGATTTGGCCATTGTAGGGTACGGGCTATGGTTGAGAATCGCATCGGGGACGACTGCCGCTTTCTTGAAACGCGTCGACCTACCCTGCCGCGACTTCATTTTGGGCACGTGGGCCATAAATACGACGACTTCCGGGGGTCTAGGGTTCAGTACAGGACCTAATCGCGTTGGCACAGACGGATGCGATTTAGAGATTCCTCAGGATTCGAGGTACAGGCACTTGAGTGCGACGACTTTTGGGGCCTAGGGCCTAATCGCGTCGGCACGATCCGACGCGTCTCGGATTTGAATGCGTCGGGATGGCACGACGCAATAAAGTATTTCCATATTTTGTTTATGAAAATCCTGCCAAAACTGGCATTATAATGCGTCGCCTATAGCGGACACGTTCATGAAGTGGCAATGGGTAGTTTTCGTAAATAAAATAAGCAAATTCCTTGTCGCGTCATAGAAGGCCGTCGTGATAAGGACCAACTGGCCTTGTCGCGTCCAAGATGCCCGGCGCAATAATGGGAATCAATGGAATCACGTCCACCGTGCCGGACACGTTTCAGAACGCGTCCCCCAGGCCCATCGCGACTTCATGAACGCGCCCCAAAGACCCATTGCGACTTCATGAACGCGCCCCGAAGGCCCATCGCGACTTGAAATGAATGCCCACGACCTCCGGCCAGCTTGGAAATGAAGGGGAAGCACCGGGGAAGGATGGGTGAGATCCAGAAATATTGGAAAAACACTCTTGCAAGGCAAAAGGAGGCCATTTGTGGCATTATGGCGCAACATGAAATTTTCCCACGGTGGAGTCAAAATCGCGTGTCTACACTGTCGTCCCTGTCCACCCCTGCAAGTGGTCATCTGCTTGAACCTCGAGCGCAAATCGGAACTACCTGAGTTGCTCGAACCAGAAGAAGAAGAAGTCATGCTACCATGACTACCTACGGGACACTGGTACGGTGTGGTCCTAGAGGAAACTCCTCCCTGCTGCTGCTGCTAGGGTTGCCAAGTCTCTCTCTCCAAAGTGGTGGCCTTAGCCACTGCCACTCCCAAAGTGGCACACATATGAGCGGTCACGCCCCACCGCAAATCTGGCCTCAGTCCTGCAATAAACCTCTCTGCACAAGCCTGCTCACTACCGGCAACATGAGGAACATGCCTCAACAACCTAACAAACCTCTGGTGATACTAAGCAACCGTCAAATCACCCTGAACCAACTCATGAAACTGATCTCGCCTCTCATGTCGAGCATAATCAGGAAAATACTCGTCGTGGAAGACCTCTAAGAACTGCTGCGAAGAAACTTGATCCAAACACGGCCCTGGGAAGTGTGTCTGCCTTTGAACTCTCCACCACTCATGGGCTGGCCCCTTGAGCTGATACACTGCCAATCTGACTTGATCCTCCTCGACGCACTCCATGGTCTCGAACGTACGCTCCAACTCGTGCATCCAACTCTCAACTCTGTCGAGGTCATAGTCGCCGAAGAACGTAGGTGGTCGGAGACGCAAGAACCTCTCCAAGAGAGCGGTTCTGTCCTCAGTGACAGCCGTCCTCCTCCTACCGACCCGGGTACTCCCAGTACCCGACGCCTGCTGAACTGTTGGTTGCTCCACCTGCGAATCTGCCTACTGCTCTAGTACTACTAAGGGAGGTACTGGCGGATGACCTCCCACTGTCGTCTGCCCTGGCTGCCGCATCCATTGAAACATGGCCCTGAAGAACTGCTCGGTCATGGGGAACCAATCCGCATACTACCGTGGTGGGGGCTAGTACCACTGTTGCTGCTACTCACCCGCTGCTACTGCTGCCTCCTGAGACTGTGCGACAAACTCCTTTGTTGACTCATCCTCCTGAACCTGACTTGGCGCTGACATATCTAACTCACCCACTGCTCCATCAACTCTTTGGTCTGCCTATGCCTACACAGAGCCATCCTGCACGGCACGCAACCAACAAGGGTAACGACACTAACTCGGGCAGCTAGAAGTGTACTTGCACTACTGTTGGGACTTCCAGTTGCAGTTTAAATCCACTACAAGTCCTGTCAGATTCTCGCTCTGATACTAACTGTAATGACCCCGAGAACCCGACCCTCGGCCCAAGCCGAGGACCCAATTTTTGCGATCGCCGCCCACGGATCTGGGGACCCAAAAGGTCTATAACACAAGTCTAACAGAAAATGTAAAGGAAATAAACGTCAACTACTGAACTAGGAGCACACAAGCGGAAGCAGAAGGAAGAGCGAGACCGCAACGTATCGCTCTAGGTATAGTCCCAACACACACACAACTAGTACAAGTAAAAAGGGGAAGGACTGAGCCCTTAGGGGCATACCCCGAGAGTGAAGTGCAACTGAGAAGGGGGAAATCCACTGCTAGCTACGGGGACAATGACTACCACCCCGTCTCCTTCGCCCGACACACACCCGACCGCTACTGAGAAGTCATACCGAGCTTCACAACAGAAGCTCAGTAGGGACTACCAATCTCCTATTGGCTCTAACAGGCGGGAAAGAATATATATAAATAAAGTAAATAACAGCAGTTCTATATATTCTAATCTACACAGAAAGTGTGGAAGTAAGCTGACTAACTAGCAACATTACGGAAAGACATCATGGTCGGAAACTCCATACGATCTGTATGTCGTGACCACCACACGGTTGGCAACACAGACAGAGGGAACCCTACTGTAGACACCCAATTCTGGCCCATAAGTTGAACCACATTTCTTGTTCTCTTAATGAGCCCCTAGTTGGTCACTCACCTTGAGCCCATCTGCCTTGCTTTGAGCCCACTAAAAGCCCAAATCCTGTCCAATTATCTCTTGAAGAGTCCTTGTGCCACATTATTGATTATTCTTTCAAATGATTGGTCAGAACTCTAAGAATAATCGATTTTCCTTAAAGCGACGGGTCGTCGTGTCGCGTTAGCCTTTATCGTGCCCCCCATGGCCGTCGTGACAACCCATGCATATTCATGCACGTGCCCTTCTTGTCGCGACCATCATGGCCGTCGCGACTATAAGTGTTGCGCCCCTACGACCCGTCACGACTACAGCTGAGTGCGCTGGCCTCCGCAACCACCTCTATTTATCCTCTTATGGCATTATCTCTATCCTATGTAACCCCCCAACCTCCCTGGCCGCAGTTTGAGGTTCCAGGACCCTTGGGGACCGGCCTAGGACTCTCCCATCAGGATTTGCATGATTTTATCACCTCATTTTGGGTCATTATCATTTAATGATGAGATTTTCTCTCTCCTCTTCTATATAAGCAAGCCTTCTGTTTCAGAGGAAGAGAGAGCCCCTTTTCGCCACGAAGTGTTGCTGAATTCTTGCTAGACCCGACACTTAGCTTGTGGCCCTCTCATTCCTCCACATCCCATCACATTCTCTTCACCAAGTCATGTACTTTTCTTCATCTATGGAGCTTGGTGCTTGAGGGAGGCGACTTCCACTTCCTCTGAGGCTTCTGCACGACCCAAGGACGCCACATAACGCTAGGGAGTCACCCCATCCAGGGCTCTTTCTTCTTTCTTCTCCCCGTTCTCTTTTCATGCATTTTGTTGTTCCCTTTTAGATAGGACGCATTTCCTTCTTTCCTTCCAATGTTTTTATACACCCAAGGGGTTTAAAACCACCCCCCAGGTTCGTTCCCTCCATGCTCTCCCCTTTCCTTTCATTTTTTAATAATGCTACGCTTAAATATGTTCTAACAGGGTTTGCTTTCTTGTTTTCTTCATTTTTGGCAGGCACACAAGCATTATCCGACGAGGAGCTCTTGTCCTCTGGTCGGCCGGAGGACAAGAAGAAGGTCCCAATCCATTTCTCCCGCACTACAGAGAACGCACCTGGCATGGTGGTCGCGACAACGGAGACGCGCCCTGTTCGGGCATCACGACATCAGCTCCGTCGCGACGGGGAGACCCGTCAGGACAAAGGTCAGTGCCCTGTTCTCTCTCCTTTTCCTAGCAACGTTAGCCTATATTAATTCTTAATCATGGAAACTAGCTAGGTGGTGATCACATCCAATTTTCCCATGCTTTTTAAGTACATTTTAAAATGTGTTGCATGTTTCGAGGAGTGCACAACCCCGTGATTACACCTGCCTGGACAAGCGACACTAGCTACAAAAACTTCTACCACTAGTCAACCGGTCAGGAGCGTCCACTGACGTCTTACCCTCGACCCAGGTCCAAACCTCCACGTCTTGTCAGAGTGGGGGCAGGAACACAAAGTAACACAACTGTAACCACCGTAGTCTAGCCGGACTACGGTCTCACGCCTGGCCTCTCTAGGTGGTTCCGGGGCCATAAAGAGCATGGCAGTGAGAAGAAAGACTGGCTGGCCTGCACCGGGTAGAACTCCGGCCATCCTCGGTGTCCCATACCAACCATGAGAGCTCTACAAACGGCTCGACGTCACTGTCCTAACCACCGTTTTCCCCTCTACTCCAAAGTTCGTGACTCGAGTATGCTCGTCACCCCGAACGCTCCCTCTAAGGCTCATGAGGAAGGGGGTCCCAGGCAAACGGTAACAACCTCTCTCATGGGGCAATCCCTCAGGTGCCGAGCACTGGGCGAACGACTAGTGTAGGATCGTACTAGGAACTAGCAATGGTGCCACGGGTACAGTAAGAACCAAAAACGGTGAAGACTCCACGAGAAACAGAACTTGCAAGACTTACCTATCTTTGATGTTGTCGCGACGCCAAGGCCGGTCGCGACCATGTCGCGACGCCCCAGGGGGCGTCGCGATGATGTTGCGGCGGCCATGCCGGTCGCGACATCATCGTGACCCCAAAACCGGTCTCTACCTCAATCAAGAGGGGTCCCAGGATAGTCCTCCCAAGGGCCACCCCAAAACCGGTACAAACCACACCACAAGGGGGAGGGGAGCATGGAAAACACTATAGAAACTTCTATTCTAGACAAACCACCCTCAAACCCCATAAGGCATGCATTACAAGGAAACCTACACTCGAAGGAAACCTCACTCACCACGAGCATGGATCTCACACACCTCACAACCCCAAAACCACGGAGAAACAAAGATCTCAAGGGGAAGGGGAGCATGCTAGAACGAGAGGAAGACAAGGGGTCCCTACCTCAAGGAGTAGAGCCGACCCGTTGGGGCCTTCAGGTTGGAATGGCCACCTCCTCCTCACTCCTAGCACCACGCAGACGTCACCTACACCAAAGAGTCGTCACCTTCTCGCCACGAGCACCACGAACAAGCTGGAGAACACAAGAGAGCTCAGGAGAGGAAGAAGGAAGAAGAAGAAGAAAGGAAAGGGAGAGAGGGAAAAAGGGTCGCCTGCCTCGGTTTTGAAACGACGAGCTTAGAGACATGACGGGTCGGGTCGGTGCGACAACGAGCATGTCGCGATGCCCACGAGCATCGCGACCGCCTTGCCCGGTGCGACACCAAAAGCGGTCAAACCTCGAAGACTGGGAAAACCTTAACGTGACAGACTGTCTGGTCGCGTCAACGTTGCACGCACCTGACACCCTACAAGGCCATTCTAACAGAAAGGATAGCAGTCAGAACCAGAGTCACGTTGCCTTCAGACGCCACGACAAGAATGTGACGCGCACGCCCGTTGCAACCAGAATGCAACGGCTAGGTGTCGCGACCAAGGGGTCTGTTGTGACCAAGAGGATAGGGCTAAGGGTCCGAGAGGTTTAATGGTTACCCAAAAAGGGTTTGAATCAAATTTCTTGATCAAACATGTAGGCTCATAAACAACATAGTACTGAGAAGTTGAAGGATGACTCTCAGAAGGTTCACAAAGGATCGAACCTACAGGCTCATAAACGAGGATGAAGAAAGACTTTCAAAGGGGTCAACGAAGGGATTGGTTATGCCTACCTTGGTGTGGGGAAACCAGCCGAAGGTCCACAGATAACTGGAAGGCCAAATCCGGCAGGAAGCTGTTACGACTCCAAGCTCAAGCCTTTAGTTTTCCAGCAGCAGAAGATAGAAAACGTCCACTGGGAGTGGCCACCAAGGCTATATAAGGGTTTAATTTTAAGGTGGGGCTATACTAACAAGGAGGGTCCAGACACCTGGCCAACATGAAGACCAAAAGAAGATACAAATCCAGTTAATAAGACTGATGGCAATATGAGTGGAAGGTTCTTCACATGACCAACAGCGCGATTTGCGGAAAAGTATGACATATACAAATAGGCATAGGGATCCATGCCAGAAAGTTGGCAGGCCAAAGGAGCTAGATGATGATGGCCATTCAATCAATCTGACCAAAGCACAAGCGCTACAAGATTATACTCAATTCTGGTTCATTAAGGGCCCGTTTGGTATCGGGATAGGGATGGGTTATCCCTAATTAAACCCCATTCTTAGTTTGGTATGTCATTTCTCACCGGAGATAAGAGGGGTTAAGGACTTTGGGGATAGGGATGACTTATCCCCATTTTTGAGGTTAGAACCGGGGATAAGTCATTCCAACTTTTTGTTGGAATGACTTATCCCCATTTGTTAAACCCCGTTTCTACTCATCTTTCTCTCGTTTTGCCCTTTTCTCACGCCCATCCATGCGAGACTCCTCTTTCCCTCGTCTTGCCCTTTTCTCTCGTCTTGTCCTCTTCTCATCGCCCTGGTGATGCCCTCGAATCCTCGATGCTCCGACGCTCTGATGATGCCCTAGCCGTCGAGGTGTTCCGTCCTCTCCTCCTGCTCTCCTGCAGTCTTCCCATTCCTATGCTCAGTGCTCCGATGATGCCCTAGACGATGATACCCTAGCCGCCGAGGTCTTCGATCCTTCGCTTGCGGTGTTGTGGTGCCTCCTTCCCCTTCGATCTGTCGCCTACGGCTTGCTGCTGCTTCCTTCATCTTCGATCTACAGGCTGCTGTTGCTTCCTTCATCTTCGATCTACGGGCTGCTGTGCTTCCTTCGAACTGTCCCCTACGGTCTGGTGGTTTGCGCTCTCTTGGGTTCTTCCTTCCCCCATTTTCTGTGGTACATGTCCTTCCCCCTTCTGTTGCATGTTGTCTGGTGGTTCTTCCTTCCCCCATTTTTACAGCCAGAGTGGCGATGCTTGTGTGGTACATGTCCTTCCCCCCTTCTTTTGCATGTTCCCGACTGGGTTCTCCCTTCCCATTTTCTCAAGTTGGAGATGCGATGGTTGTGTGGTATCATAGATTTCCCCCCTTCTATTGCATGTTCCAGACTGGGTTCTTCCTTCCCATTTTCCATCCTGGCAAAACTTACTCACCATAGTAGTTGCTATTTCCCTTGATCTGTTCAATGTTGTCCATGTTTGTTGTGCTATGTTGATTTAATATGATCACTTGCATGTGGTGTATGGCCCATCTGTGTTGCTTGGGGGGTCCCCTATAAGTCTTGTGCTTGGAAAAAAAAAATTATATATATATATATATATGTTCACATTAGTAAGGGACATCTGTAAGTGGGAAGCCAGTATGACAATTGTAATTATTTTCCCAATGTTTGATAGCATTTAACTTTGACTATGCTCATGAACAGCTTTTCTAAGGAATGCAGGTGGCTGATTATTCTTCTCTGTTGCTTTAAATTGTACTGTAACTTCTGAAGGATCGGATGGGTGGATGGATCAGATCTAGAAGGGGGGGTTGAATAGATCTAACACCAATTAATGCGAAAGCTCAAGCAATTTAAAATTACTTCGAATCAGAGATCAATTCACCCAAACAATTTACTGATCTGAAGTGTGATTAGTGTGTGTGAGCAAATCGATTAGTAGTGTGAACGAAATCCCTATGCATGCATCTAGCGTAATACAAAGTCAAACCACAATTCAAACCATTGCACAGAGGATTTTTAGGTGGTTCGGAAATCACCTCCAGTGACTCCTACGTCCACCCCTAACATAGTGAGGCCACACTACTCAAAACCTTGAGTACAACACACACTGGAGCACGACGACTCCAAACACCCTTGAGTTCAACGACTCACAAACTGAGCACGACGGCTCAAACAACAACCGGAGCACGACGACTCCAAATTGAGCACGACGGCTCAAACCACACCATGAGTGCGACAACTCACAAACCAGAGCTCGACGGCTCCCAAAACAAAAGCTAGATCAAAGACAACAGAAATTAGATCCTCTAGCAATGATCTGATTCAAGATAAATTCGTACACAGAAATTTGCACAGAACGTCATGCAAATCTCATAGACGAAATAAAGAAGAACAAACTCTGAAGTGAGAAATGGATGTAGAATGAGTGTTCTTCGATGAAGAGGCCTTGCAGACGCTTCAATTAAGGAGCCTTGATGGAAATCGATGGAGATTCTCCTCAATTGGTGATGCTCTGCTTTGATGGCATCTGAAATGCCAGAAATCCTTCTTCTCCTGCGCCTCTTCAGTTGGATCTGCTCCCCTGCCTAGCATAGCAAGCTTCTCTCCAGAGATTCCCCTTGATTCCCACGTCCTTCCTCTTGAAAGGATGGCCTGCAACTTCTGGAGATGGAGCAAGATCTGGAAAGCCCCCTTTGGCCGCCAAAAAGCTTCTTCTGGAAGTGTATGGGCTCTCTTACCTTTGGGGTACAAGAAACATGGGCATTTATAGCCCCATATGTCCATAAAGTGCCTTGGGGTGCATGGGCACGGAAACCTAGGTCAAATCCCCTAATTCCCAAGCAGCCACATGTTCAGAGAAATTCACGTTTTTGAGTTTCAGCTGGAGTGTGTCGACACCACCATGGAGTGTGTCGACACACTGTCCAAATTCTGCAAAACTGGTCTTTTGGGAACTGGGTCTAGTGTCGACACTGCCACTGGCTGTGTCGACACACTGTCCCAGTCAGGCAACTGGGTCTTCTAGAATCTGGGACTAGTGTCGACACTGCCTGGGACTGTGTCGACACACTTGACCCTGTCTTCATGAAAAACCTTCAGGGACTCTAACCCAGTGTCGGTGTCGACACTACCATGACAAAATCTGTATACACCTGTAAATTTAACACATAAATTATTAGTACAAGATATTATCATTAAAGAATGAGATATTAAACATCAAAAATATGTTGTCTAAGCATTATTGTGATATGTATAAAATGTATAACATGTTCAACATGTCATCATCAAAATCACAATATGTCATCATTAAAATCACAATATGTCATCATCAAAATCAAAGTATGAGTGATGTTCATTGGTCATCATTAAAATACAACTTTAGGAAATTCCAAACACACTCAACCCAACAATCTCCCCCTTTTTGATGATGATAAAACATATGCACAGTCTCCCAATATCTTGACTTCCTTGACTACAAAAACTCCCCCTTTGACCATATACACCCTTTGACCTTTCTCCCCCTAGAGACCTTTCTCCTTTAAAGAACTTTCTCCCACTAGAGACCTTTCTCCCCTTAGAGACCTTTCTCCCCCTTTTTGACAGCATCAAAAGGATAGAGAAGAGAGAAAAACAAAGAATAGTAGGAGATCAAGAAATGAAATGGAGCAAAGGAATGGTCAGAAATGATCAAAATAAATGAGACAAATTGATATTGACATATGAGAGAAATGATTGTGTTTTTGGTATTATGCCACAAAGTTTAATCACAAAGACACACTCAACACAAGGTATTGCAAGATATAATGATCTGAATGTAGTTAAAATAATGATGCAAATGTGAAGTAAAGTGACCTATATGAATGAGCAGAAATATTTAACAAGGATGTTAGGAACTTTAATTTTATCACAATGTAGAATAATAGGTCTAAACTCAGTATGCATGAACTTTATTAAGGTCTTAAGCTTTTCCATCCTGACAATTTGATTTTCTTTCATTTTTAACTGGGAAAGAGTACAAGAACAAAATAAGTTAAATCTCACTTTTCAGTGCAAGAGATCCCATTGATCAGATGCAAGATCTCCTGATTACTCAGTGGTTTAACTTTTATTATCTTATACAGAGTTGAAAACTTTGATTTCCACTTTTTGACGCGAAACAAATCACTTTTTAGGTGAAATGACCCGGTTACTCAGTGGTTCAAGAATTTGCATTGCTCTGTTTGTATCTTTCCAGATTGTTGATCATTTTGATCATTTTCTTTTGATGTTTTGCAGGAATATGTTTGCTTTGACCAGACAAGTCATGACTATGAATTTAGATAAATTATTCTTAACACATGGTAAAAATGAAGCTTAAACATACACATGTGAAATATTAAAACCACTCATGTGCCTATAATAGTGTTTTGCAAATCATTTTTAAAACATTCAGTATTAAGATTGCTTAACCTTGAAATGATACTAAATCTTTGAAATTAAACTAAATACACAATGAGTTTAGTTTCAATGTTTTAATTCTCTCATAAGAAAATAGCACAAGGACTCAAAAATTCTGATGACTTTGGGGTTCAAAATAGACAAGTAAGTTCAAGAGATATGACAATGACTCCCCCTTTCATGTATCTCCCCCTTACAAGGTGAACATGAAGAATATTGAAGAAATAGGGAAAACAGAATGAACGTGAATGTTTTATTTGAAAGACAAGGACTCCCCCTCAACAATTGCATACAAGACTCTTGATACTTGGTGGAGACATATACTCACGCATAGTGAAAGTGTCCAGACAAGCCTGATTTGTCTTTCTTCAAATCACCATTTGATATACCAAGAATGCCAATGCAATGTGAGAGAGAGGAATTCATTTGCAGGAACATTTGTCGACAAACTGAATGGGAGTTGATGATAAATCAGATGTGAAAGAATATTTCTTCAACATTTCACTCAAAGATTCTTTTGACTCACTTCCCTATAAAATATGCATGATATGAAATGATCATTTAAGCAATTCAGATATGTTCATTCAAAGTAGTTTGCACAGAAAGAATATGAACATGATCAAGCATGCATTAAC
The DNA here is from genome assembly GCA_014218235.1 of Colocasia esculenta. Classification (NCBI taxonomy): domain Eukaryota; kingdom Viridiplantae; phylum Streptophyta; class Magnoliopsida; order Alismatales; family Araceae; genus Colocasia; species Colocasia esculenta. Next base: position 168,374,591 of record CM024754.1, read on the forward strand.
AGGCAATTTATTGAAGGAGAAAAGTTTCAAAGACTTAAAATAAAGTTTTTGAGATTTTCATTTTTCTTGATGACCTTTTATGCAGGAAAAAAAAAACTATTGATACTTGGCGGAGAGTTTTTCTCACGCATGATGAGAGTTTCCAGACAAGCCTAACTTGTCCTTTCACTTTTCACCATTTGATATACCACATAGTCACTGCAAAAAGGTCAATTATTCATTAGTTTTAGCATGAAATTCATTGCATTTTCAAGACATTGTTGCACTTTTTCAAATTTACTTCCTCTTAATATGTGCATGGAATGAAAAAGCTAGCAAGCAATTCACACATGATTATGCACACAGTTAGCTTTAAGCATAACATGACTTCTGGTACTTGGCGGAGTATTTTACTCACGCATAATGATAGCTTCCAAACAGGCGTAACTTATTTTTCCACATGTCATCATTTGATATACCAAAAAGTCAAAGCAGTTGATATGCACACAGAATCATGGGCACAGTTATGCAAGCATGATAACACAAACATGATTCCAATTGTAATGACACAAAGTTCATTGTTGGGAGTACCATTGAAACACATTTCTTATTGTTCAGATAAAAATTAAACATCCATTTCAATTCAGGCAATTCAAATTTGAAATGATAAAGAAGTTTTACCTGAATGGACTTCAATTGTTTTTCAAAGATTTTACCTGTGTTCTCCAATCATTTCTTGCCTTGCATAGCCAATATCTTGAATCCATTTACAATGTATGGCTGCAAGACTCCTCAGCTTGCTGATCAAGCTAGTTTTGGGACCCACACTTGCTTGGGTCCTGCAATGAAATCAATGTTAGAGTGCAACAAATATTTCTGAATCCAAAAAACTTTTATTTTTTGTAGATATGCATTTCTTTCATTGATAGAACTATGAGCAGAATTAGTTTCAATTTTTTTTTCCTTGCTCAATGCATCTATGTTTTCATGAAGTTTTCTAATTTTTGGATTTTTAATATAAGCATAAACAGAATGATTTTGTGCAACATTTCTATGCCTATACACATGAAATTTCTGAACATTTTCAGTATGAACATGATATTTATTCCTATGTGTATGAGCATATGCATTAGACTGGAATTTCTGAGCATGCACAACAAAATCATTTCTGTACCAACAGTCCCTAGAAATATGACCAATTTTATAACAATGAAAGCATTGGACTGATTTGGCATGTTTATTGAAATTTTGATTTCTAATCCAGCAATGTTTGGCAAGATGACCAGGTTTATTATAGTTAAAGCAAATGAGAGCATTTCTTACCTGGTACTTACCTTGGCATGTATGCATTTGCTGGGTTCTCCTTTTCATGTGAGGAGGCTTTTCATGTGGAGAAGGAGGTACCTTTTGGTGGCTCTTGGCATGATGTGAATTTGGAACTTGCCTTGGAGCTTTTTGAACTGATGGAGGAAGTAGATGATTCTTCTTGACATCAGCATTCTTCTTTTTCTCTGTCTGTTTCTGAACAAGAACTTTCACAAGTTTTTCATTAGAATTAACAGAGTTCTTGTTCGCAGCAGCTTTAACAAATGTTAATTTTGTTTTATTTTCATTTTTCTTATCTCTCACAGAAGCAAGACTTGTGTTTTTAGTATTTTTTTAATTCATGTTGAAGCTTCTGTTTTTCTTCTTTTAATGCAACAACTTCTTTTTCTGAAATTTGAAGTTTATCTAGCATGACATCCAAACCATTTTTCATCTTGTTCTTTTCATTTTCAAATTGAGCAATTTATTTTTCCAAATTGGCAATTTTATTACTCAAATTGCTACATTCATTGTCCAATGGTTTGTCATGGAACAAGCATTCAATCTTCCTTTTTAGATGACTATTTTCTTCAACAAGTTGTTTGCATCTCTCATTTATTTGATGATCATGAGGCATGTTAAAAATCTGTTTGTTTAATTGATCAGTATCAAATTTGAAGTTTTCATTGAGATCAATCAATTTTCCATTTTCATTTTCCAGATCAATGACTTTTGATTTCAATTGCTCATGGTTTTCTTTCAATCCATTCAGTTTATTTTCACAGATTTGGACTTCATCTTCCAAATTCTCTTTCTCAGAATTTAATTTTTCAACTTCATTTTTCAAATTCTCATTTTCTTCTTGGCAATGTTTTAAAGTCTTTTTCAAGTCTCTATTTTTAGTGTTCAGCTTTGCATTAAGATTTTGCATCTTTTCACAGAATTCAACCAATCTATCATGAGACATTCCTTCATCTTCATTAGAATCAGAGTTAGAATACATAGATGAGTCTAGAATGGATGTACCTGACCTTGTAGACCCATTTGATTTCTTGTGTTTTGAAGAGGATGCAGAATGCTCTGAGCTCATGGAATGTGCTGTTAGAGCCAAAGTCTTTTGAATTGTTGATTTTCTGGATTCATTGAAGCTCTTCTTTGCCATTAAGTGCTTGTGAATTTCTTTTGCTCCTTTTCTTTGTGAATCCTTTCCATCACAGCTGTTGGTCATAAAGCATAACTCCTCATTTGCTGAACTTGAAGAGTTCTCTTCTTCATCCTCACTTTGGTCTTCATCCGACCAAGTTGCAATCATGGCTTTTGGCTTCTTCAATTTGTTGTTCTTCTTGTATTTGTCCTTTTTTATCTCAGGACACTCACCCTTCATGTGTCCTATCTTGTTGTACCTGTAGCAAACAATATCTTCATCAGTTTTTTAATTTCTGCTATCATTAAATTTAAAGAAGAAGTATTCCTTTTACTAGAAGAACATTTTTTCTTTCCATTGAATTTTCCTCTTCTTGATTTTAAATTTTTTCTGAATTGTCTAGTCATGATGGCAAGTTCATCCTCATTAGACTCAGACTCATCAGAACTTAATTTTTCTTGATTTTTCTCTTTGTTGCTTGATGAAGCCTTAAGTGCTATTGGTTTAGCCTTAAGCATGTGCTCTTCACTTCTCTTCAGATTTATTTCATAAGTCATTAAGGATCCTATCAATTCATCCAAAGAGATTTTGGACAAATCTTTAGAATCTTCAATGACTGTGGCTTTGGTGTGCCAAATTGAAGAGAGAGAGCGCAAGATTTTCCTTACCAAATGATAGCCCACGAATGCGTCGTTAAACACGTGACTAACAATCTCAAAATTATCGGCTTACACTAATGATTTTAACAATAGTTAAGTGGTGAGAGCCGAGTCGAATCTACGGAGAAAAAGATTTTAGAGTTGAAAACCTTGAGTTTTTGTTTAAGAAAATAACGTGGTAGTATTAAGACTAAGTTGCACAAAATAAATTTAAACTACGCGAATAGATAGCGAGAGATAAACAGTAACCAATTCCAAAATAACAATCCACTAAGTATAAAATAAATTAACAACAAAGTGTTCTACCCTAAGTAAAATACATCAACAAGAGAAATAAAAAAAAGAGATGAGTAAGAGAGAAGAGAGGGACGAGAGAGAAAAGAGAGAGGAGAGAGCGCGCAAATAGTTGAGAGAAATAGGAGAGAGAGGAGAGAGGAAAGAGAAAAGAGAGAGGAGAGAGAGCGCTGGGAGAAGAGAGAAGAGAACGGGAGAGAGAGAGGGGATAGGAGAGAGAAACGAGAGAGGCGAGAGAAAGAGAGGATAGAAGAGAGAGAGGAACGAGAGAGGGGAGAGAGAGCGCAAGAGAGAGGAGAGAGGGCGCCGCGCGGCGTGGCTTCACGTTGCATGCAAAAGCATGCAACGTGAAGGGCGAGGGCGGTGGACGCGGGGCGCGCGTGGGCGGTGCTGGCGGGCGACGCGGGGCGCGCGTGGGCGGTGCACGCAGGGCGCGCGGGCACTGGCGGGCGGCCCGGGGCGTGCATGCGGGGAGCGCTGGGTGCGCGGGCGGCGCTGGCGGCCTGGGCGTTGGCGGCCTGCTGCTGCTGCTGCTCTGCGTTCCGAGAGAAACCGGGAGAGAAGAAGAAGAAGGGAGGAAGAAGAAGAGAAGAAGAAGAGGGAGGGTGTGTGCGGAGGAAAGAGGGAGAGAGAAAGAGGGTGAGAATAAGTGGGGAAGGCCTCGCAAGAGAGAGAGAGGGGGGTTTTAAATAGAGAGCTCTCTCTCTAAAAGAGAGGTTTTTAAAAATAGGGAGAAAATCTTGGAAAAATAGAAAGAAGATGGGAAAAAGAAAAAGGCAGGCGGCTAGGGTTTTGCAACATTCTACAAATGCCAGATTTGCCCATGTTGGATTGCTTGGTCCATTGGCCCGTTAAGCACTTCATTCAATGGTCCATTAACCTGCAAAGACAACATATAATTGAATTTAATCAATTATCGTTCATGATAATAGAAATATTATGAATTAATCAGTATCAATCAACAAAATGGCATGATTATTTATAATAATTGTGATATTATCACATCCCCCAACTTACTCATTGCTAGTCCCTTAGCAATGCACCCAGGTGAATAATTAGGACTAATAGGAACTTCAAACATCATTTTTCATGTCAAGAAAGCAGAAATAAGACTGATCAACAATAAGTATTTCCAGTTCTAGTAGCATGTGTCAAAGATAATCATGCAGTTCATGTTATTAGACAGTTCCTCAAGATACAGTTGAAATTATCATTTCCTTCATGAATGCACTTATGATCAATAAGCATTACTAAGATAGTGTATGAGTTTTTGACCCATTACTTAGAGATGATATCAACTCTACACTCTTAAAATCCAATCCTCGAATTACAGGTAGCTTTCACTCTGCCTTTTTATTTTCATCCTTCGGTATCATTTTTTTCTTTCTTTGGATATCCTTTCACTGTTTGACGCGAACTTCAACACTTCATGAGGTGCCGAAGCCCGGTTACTAAGCTAGGGATTTCATCATTTTTTTTATTTTTTTTATAACTTGCAGGCAGGTAGCTTTTTCCCCACGATTAATTTTCAATAAGAGTGTAGAATGTCAATCTTCATCATGAGTATTAGGTAAAACCCTCATCACCCTCTTGAATGACACTTATTCATCATCTAATACATGTGTGAAAGTTTAATAACATTTCAAATGTAGCTTGAGGAAAATGCTAAGAATATAACCACAAAATTCATCCTTTAGCGTGCCACTAGCACAAGTATATACTTAGTGTAAAATCAGTCTAGAATGATGTATTCCTTCCATGAAAAATGATACATGAAGTAAATGAGCATAGAATAATGCCTGGGATGTTTAGGATTTAAAGATTTGAAAGATTTGCCCTCCCCCAACTTAAATGACATTGTCCTCAATGGCATAAAAGAAATGAACATAGAATAAAGCCAATGTAAGTTAAGAAAGGAGAGATGCAACCTGATGATCTCATGAGGGTGGTGGCACACTGGCTTCAGCACAGGTAATGGGTTGCTCACTAGCCTTCGAAAAACCTAGAACACAATAAAAAAGAAAAAATAAGTTAAATGTCCTAAACATATTGGGTTGCCTCCCAATAAGCGCTAAGTTTATTGTCTTCAGCCAGACACAATGAAGTTCCTGCACATCTACTCAAGATCATTTAAGGGAATGGATTCTTTAGGTGAGAGCTGCATGTTTTCCATGTAAGGTTTGAGACGTTGACCATTAACAGTGAATGTTTGACCATTTTTAGGATCAAGAATTTTAACAGCACCATGGTCAAAAGTTTTTACAACAATGAATGGTCCATCCCATCGAGATTTCAATTTACCTGGAAATAAGCGCAGCCTAGAGTTAAAAAGCCAAACCTTTTGGTCAGAATGGAAGGATTTCCTCAAAATGTGTTTGTCATGAAAGATTTTGGTCTTGGCTTTATAAATTTTGGAATTATCATAGGCTTCATTGCGCAATTCCTCAAGCTCATGCAGTTGGAGGGCTCTATGTGATCCAGCTTGGGCTAAGTCAAGGTTGAATTGTTTGATGGCCCAATAAGCCCTATGCTCCAACTCAACAGGAAGGTGACAGGCTTTACCAAAAATCAACCTGTAGGGAGACATGCCAATGGGAGTCTTATAAGCAGTCCGATAGGCCCACAAAGCATCATCCAGCCTTTCTGACCAATCTTTCCTATCGGGCCTAACAGTCTTTTGGAGAATGTTCTTGATCTCCCTATTAGACACTTCCACTTGGCCACTGGTCTGAGGATGGTAGGGGGTAGCAATCTTGTGAGTTATCCCATATCTTTTAAGCAAAGCTCGAAATTGGGAATGAGTGAAGTGAGATCCCCCATCACTTATGATGGCTCGAGGGCACCCAAACCTAGAGAAAATATTCCTCCGCACAAATTTCATGACAACCTTATGGTCATTGGTGCGGGTGGCAATGGCTTCGATCCATTTAGACACATAATCAACAGCCACAAGGATATACTCATTGCCAAAGGATGAGGGAAATGGGCCCATGAAATCTATTCCCCAGACATCAAAAATCTCTACCACCAGAATGGGGTTGAGTGGCATCATGTCTCTCCTAGAATTGTTGCCTACTGCTTGGCATTTCAGACAGGTCTTACTGAATTCATAGGCATCCTTGAACAATGTGGGCCAGTAAAACCCACTTTGTAAGACCTTGGCAGCAGTTTTCTTCCCCGAGAAGTGTCCCCCACAAGCTAGAGTGTGACAGAAATTGAGGATGCTTTGTTGCTCTTCCTCAGGGACACATCGCCTAATGACTTGGTCTGGACCCATGAAAAATAATTCAGGGTCATCCCAGAAATAGTGTTTGACTTTAGAGAAAAAATGATCCCTTTCATTTTTTGACCATCCTTCAGGAATTTGCCCCACCGCAAGGTAATTGACAATGTGAGCATACCATGGGGGTGTCCTATGAGAAATAGCAAGGAGGTGTTCATCGGGAAAGGAGTCATGCATGGGAGCACTGTCTGGGATGAGAATTCGAGACAGATGATCAGCAACAACATTTTCAGTACCTTTCTTATCCCGAATCTCCAAATCAAATTCTTGAAGGAGAAGGATCCATCTGATGAGTCTTGGTTTGGAGTCCTTCTTTGCCAGGAGATACTTCAAAGCAGAATGATCAGAGTAGATGATGACTTTTGCCCCCAAAAGATAAGATCGAAATTTTTCAAGGGCAAAAACCACAGCAAGGAGTTCTTTTTCTGTGGTGGTGTAGTGCAGTTGAGCATCAGCAAGGGTGCGACTCGCATAATAAATCACCACAGGTCGTTTATCAATTCTTTGTCCCAAAACAGCACCGATGGCATAATCAGAGGCATCACACATGATCTCAAAGGGCAATGACCAATCAGGAGTTTGAAGAATGGGAGCTTTGGTCAAAGCCTCTTTCAAAGTAGTGAATGCCTCTAAACAAGCATCATCAAATTGAAAAGGGACATCCTTTGCTAGGAGAAGAGTTAAGGGACGGGCAATTTTGGAAAAAATTTCAATGAACCGGCGATAGAAGCCGGCATGGCCAAGAAATGCCCGAATCTGTCTCACGGAGGTCGGGGAGGAAGATCAGCGATGAGGCCAACTTTGGCTCTATCTACCTCAATGCCCCGCTCAGACACAATGTGGCCTAAGACTATGCCCTCTTGAACCATGAAGTGGCTCTTCTCCCAACTGAGCACCAAGTTTGATTCGACACATCTAGCCAGAACTTTCTCCAGATTTTTCAGACAATTTTCAAATGAATCCCCATATATTGAAAAATCGTCCATGAATACCTCAAGGAATTCTCCCACCATATCAGAGAAGATTGCCATCATGCACCTTTGAAAAGTGGCTGGTGCATTGCAAAGTCCGAATGGCATTCTCCTAAAAGCAAATGTGCCATAGGGGCACGTAAAGGTGGTCTTTTCTTGATCTTCTGGGTAAATTGCCACTTGATTGTACCCAGAATAACCATCCAAAAAGCAGAAGAACTGTTGGCCTGCTAGTCTCTCTAGGATTTGATCCATGAATGGGAGTGGAAAGTGATCTTTCTTGGTCATGGCATTGAGCTTCCTATAATCTATGCACACTCTCCATCCCGTGGTCAATCTAGTGGGTACCTCCTCCCCTTGCTCATTTTTCACCACTGTAAGCCCAGACTTCTTGGGAACCACTTGGGTTGGGCTTACCCATTGGCTGTCTGATATTGGATAAGCAATGCCAGCATCTAGCCACTTCACTACTTCCTTCTTCACCACTTCCTTCATGTTGGGATTTAACCTCCTTTGCGTTTCCCGGCTTGGTTTAGCATTGTCCTCCAAGTAGATGTGGTGCATGCAAACAGATGGACTAATCCCCTTAAGGTCAGCCACTGTCCAACCTATGGCACCCCTATGCTCCCCTAAGACTTCTATCAATTGGGCTTCTTGGGTAGGACTTAGGTTGGAGGCAATGATAACAGGCAAAGTTTGGTTTGGGCCCAGGAATACATACTTGAGGGAGTCTGGAAGAGGTTTAAGCTCAAGATCTGGAGGGCTTTGAAGTGAAGGTAGAGCTGGTGCAGATTGCAAGGCCGGTAGAGGTTCGACCTTGGACCATGGTGCCAGACGGAGTGGTGAGTCATGTAAAGCATTGGTCTCCTCAAGTTGGTCAACATCTAGGTCATTGTCAATGGACTCAGTCAAAATGTCAATATTGCGAAGCTTTAAAAACATTGAGAGAAACCTTTTTTCCCCCAAATGAAATGTCCATCATCCCCGTAGCACAGTTGATATTGGCTTTGGCAGTGGCGAGGAAGGGACGACCAAGAATGATAGGAGTGTATTTCAACTCCTGGTTGGTGGACATATCAAGGATGAGAAAGTCCACGGGGAAATAACAGTCATTGACTTTGACAATTACATCCTCTATCAATCCCCGTGGAGTCTTGACCGAACGATCGGCCAGCTGCAGAATGATGGAAGTGGGCTTGAGTTCCCCTATGTTGAATTGTTCATAAATAAAGGTGGGAAGAAGATTGACACTTGCCCCTAAATCAAGAAGGGCACGATCAAAGGTTATGCCACCTATATCACATGAAATGAGGGGAGCACCAGGGTCCTTCAACTTCCTAGGGAGGTGGTTTGTCAAGACTGCACTAACATCTTCAGATAGCCAGATTTTCTGAATTGTAGTCTTGGATTCCCTTCGTGGAGTGCACATTTCTTTCAAAAATTTAGCATAAGTCGGGACATGCTTGATGGCATCTAGGAGTGGAATATTGATGTGGACTTGTTTGAACAATTCCAACAACTCCTCATCTTGGACCGACTTCTTCTTCTTAATGGGCTTGGATTCTAGAGCACTTGGAAATGGCACTTTGGGCTGGTAAGAATTTGGATTTTCATGAGCCTTCTCTTTTCCTTTGTTCTCTTCCCCCAATTTAGTTTGAATGGGTTCCTCTTCACTATCACTAGTGTCATCTTGGGCCTCTAGTTCAGGATTATTCACAGCCTCTTTTCCCTTATGTGGGTCACTTAGCACCTTACCACTTCGCAGGCTTGAAATGGCTTTTATGTTCTCCAATTGTGGGCCTCTTGGTTGGACTTGTTGGACAGGTTGAGGTAAGAGGCCTGGTTGTGAAGCAAAGCCTGGTGGTTGGTTCCTTGGGTTGGGCACAGGTTGGCTAGGCAATTGGCCCACTTCCCTTCTCGTGGTGGTCTCAGCCATCTGGCCCACTTGGGCTTCTAACCTAGCCATGGTCTGTTGGTTTGTAGCCAAGAGTTGTTGTTGCTGGTGCAATTGTTGTTGTTGGGCCAGGATAATTTGTTGCAGTTGATTGAATTGTTCTTCAAAATTTTGTTGAGGAGGTTGTTGAAAGGTAGGCTGAACTTGCTTGGGTTGAGGAGGAGGATATTGGACTGCCTGAGAGAATTGGGCCTGAGGCCCTCTGGCATAAGTGCCATTATAAGGATTCGGCTGGGCCTGAAACTGGTTCTGGAATGGTTGTTTTGGGGCTTGAGGCACGGATGGGTTCGGTCTTTGAGGTGGAACTTGTTGATTTTTCCAAGAGAAATTGGGATGGTTTCTCCAGCCTGGATTGTATGAATTGGAAAATGGGTCTAGATTGGGCTTGGGAAATCCTTGGGCTGCTTGGACTTGTTCTTGGATGAAAGGTGGGAGTTGAGCTGCAGTTGGACATTCATTAATGTGATGGGCCGGGCTAGCACACAAGCTACAGACTTCCTGATGATAGGAATCTGGGCCAACATATGGGCTTGAGGGGAATGGGCCAAAGGAATCCTGATGGGTCCTAGACAAGATTTGGTCCATCTTTTGAGCCAGAGAGGCAACAGTTTGGGCCATTGTGTCCACTTTCTCCCACTTTTGGGCCATGAGATGGTTCTCGAATTTGGGCTCCGATTCAGCCTGATTTCTCACTTCATACAACCCAGCCCGTTTGGATGGCCCAACAGATCTCTCATAAGATGAAAGTGAGGCATGATTAATTGAATTTTCACTTAGCATTTCAAAGAGATCATAAGCCTCCTCCTCACTTTTACTCATGAAAGCCCCTCCACATGAAGCATCCACCATTTGTCTATATTGTTCAGTCAATCCTTCATAAAATGCTTGGACAATTTGCCATTTTGAGAGACCATGGTGGGGGCATTTTCTCAAAAGCTCCTTCAACCTTTCCCATGACTCATGAATTAATTCCCCTGGTGTTTGAGAAAATCCAGTAATGGCTCTTCTCATGGTATTGGTTCGGCCTATGGGATAGAATTTTTTCAAAAATTCTTGTTGCATTTCTGCCCAAGTTCGAATGGTTTTCCCTACAGTGCCCAACCAATATTTAGCTTTATCCTTAAGAGAGAATGGGAAAAGAGTCAGTCTGAGGGCATCATTAGTGAAGTTCTGGATCTTGACAGTGGAACAAATTTCCAGAAATTCATCTATGTGTTTGTAAGGGTCCTCATTGGTATTTCCATAAAAGGATGGGAGCATTTGGATGGTGCTGGATTTAATCTCATATTGGATGGCTTGATTTTGTGGGAGATGAATACAAGATGAAGGTTGATATTGATTGGGAATGAAATAATCCTTCATTTGTTTGGGGATTTCTTGATTATCTTGATTTTCAGCCATTTGATTTTTCAGGAGATTATTCCTTTGATGCAGAAGTCTCTCAATTTCTGGGATTGGTCCTAGCAAATTAGGGCTTTGTGATCTCCTACCATGCATGCACTAGGACCAAATGAGAGAAGAGAGAGAAATTGTTTTTAATTTTTGTTTTTTTTTTTTTTTTAGATTTTTTTTAAACAAAGACAAACAAGTTTCAAACAATTACCCTATTTGACCTAGAGATCTTAGACTTGAAAGTGAGATTTCTCACAAAGTGGCTATAGACCAACTTAAGTCCACTATTAGGTATATCCACTGGCCAGGTAAGAGGTGGGGTAGTGGGAGGCTCCCCCTACTTTCGTAGGGACCTAATTAGAGAACCACTTTCCCGCTTAGGCGTTGCCTTTTAACCTCTAGCCTTAGACACCAGTTTCCAAAACCAATTAGTGGGCCCAAGTGGACCTAAACCTCAGTGTGAACCCTAAGGCCAATGTTTACTGACTTTTATTAGGGCTTGGGAATGCAAAAGATGCAGGTAGATTGTGGTTTGTGGGCTAAGGAAGGGTGATCAAATCCCCACCTTATCTTGTTAAGGAAATTGCCCTTAAAGTATTTTAGAAATGATGTGCACACCACAAAATCAAGCAAGGGATTCTATGCAAGCATGGAAATGCATGATCATGCTTTTTAAAGAAATTGAGATTCTCACCTTGCCTCCCGCAATCTTCGACAAGAAAGGAAACTTTCAAACAAAAGAAACTACCTAAACATGAAAATCTAAATGATGCATGTCCTAAAGATGGAATGTTTCTATTCTTGACATGACATCTTTGATTGGATTCAAGTGATCGATTATTTTTTAATTTTTTATTTTGTTTCTCTCTCTTTTTTTTTAATTATCTAAACATGGTAACTAAGAAAAGGAAACTAAATCAAGAGGGTTTTAATGGTACTTACCTCCAACGCAATCCCTCGTTCTTTTGGAAATGAAAATAAATGGAAAGAGTGAGAGAAGGAAACTCACCTCACTTACCCTTTTTTTTCTATTTTTTTTCTTCAATTTTCGGAGTTTTCTTTCCAAACATAACTTTTACCTACAGATTCAGCTTTCAGCGACAGTTTTCTAACAGATTTTTCAATTTGCAATTTTCAGGATTTTTCACTTTTTATTTGATACCTACAAAAAGAAAGAACATGTTAGCATGAATATATACAAATAACACCAAGATTATCAAAACTAAAAATCTAATTTCCCCGGCAACGGCGCCAAAAATTGATAGCCCACGAATGCGTCGTTAAACACGTGACTAACAATCTCAAAATTATCGGCTTACACTAACGATTTTAACAATAGTTAAGTGGTGAGAGCCGAGTCGAATCCACGGAGAAAAAGATTTTAGAGTTGAAAACCTTGAGTTTTTGTTTAAGAAAATAACGTGGTAGTATTAAGACTAAGTTGCACGAAATAAATTTAAACTATGCGAATAGATAGCGAGAGATAAACAGTAACCAATTCCAAAATAACAATCCACTAAGTATAAAATAAATTAACAACAAAGTGTTCTACCCTAAGTAAAATACATCAACAAGAGAAATAAAAAAAAAAAGAGATGAGTAAGAGAGAAGAGAGGGACGAGAGAGAAAAGAGAGAGGAGAGAGAGCACAAATAGTTGAGAGAAATAGGAGAGAGAGAGAGAGGAAAGAGAAAAGAGAGAGGAGAGAGAGCGCTGGGAGAAGAGAGAAGAGAACGGGAGAGAGAGAGAGGGGATAGGAGAGAGAAACGAGAGAGGCGAGAGAGAGAGAGAGAGAGGATAGAAGAGAGAGAGGAACGAGAGAGAGAGAGCGTGAGAGAGAGGAGAGAGGGCGCCGCGCAGCGTGGCTTCACGTTGCATGCAACGTGAAGGGCCAGGGCGGTGGACGCGGGGCGCGCGTGGGCGGTGCTGGCGGGCGACGCGGGGCGCGTGGGCGGTGCACGCAGGGCGCGCGGGCGCTGCGGCGGCCCGGGGCATGCGTGCGGGGCGCGCTGGGTGCGCAGGCGGGCGCTGGCGGTGGGCGTTGGCGGCCTGCTGCTGCTACTGCTCTGCGTGCCAGAGAAACCGGGAGAGAAGAAGAAGAAGGGAGGAAGAAGAAGAGAAGAAGAAGAGGGAGGGTGTGTGCGGAGGAAAGAGGGAGAGAGAAAGAGGGTGAGAATAAGTGGGGAAGGCCTCGCAAGAGAGAGAGAGGGGGGGTTTAAATAGAGAGCTCTCTCTCTAAAAGAGAGGTTTTTAAAAATAGGGAGAAAATCTTGGAAAAATAGAAAGAAGAGGGGGAAAAGAAAAAGGCAGGCGGCTAGGGTTTTGCAACATTCTAGAAATGCCAGATTTGCCCATGTTGGATTGCTTGGTCCATTGGCCCGTTAAGCACTTCATTCAATGGCCCATTAACCTGCAAAGACAACATATAATTGAATTTAATCAATTATCGTTCATGATAATAGAAATCTTATGAATTAATCAGTATCAATCAACAAAATGGCATGATTATTTATAATAATTGTGATATTATCACCAAATCAGCATCTGTATAATCCTTACCTAAAGCCTTCAGTCCATTCACAATGATCATAAACCTAGCAAATATTTCAGAAATTGTCTCATCAGATTTCATCATAAATAGTTCATAATCAGAAACAAGAATGTTAGCTTTGGTTTCTTTTACTTGGGATGTTCCCTCATAGAGTAGCTCAAGCTTATCCCACATCTCCTTGGCAGATTTGCACATGGAGGTTCTTGAGTACTCCTTAGGGTGGACTGCACATTGGATCATATTCATGGCACTATAGTTCAGGGTAGCCCTTCTAATCTGTTCCTTGGTCCAGATTTCTTCCTCTCCCTGGTTCTCATAGGGACCTACCTCGACTACTTTCCAGATTTCATAATTTTGGGCTCTAAGGAAGACTTGCATTCTATTCTTCCAATAGGAGTAGTCAGTCCCATTGAAGAAGGGTGGCCTCTTGATGGAATGGCCTTCAGCAATAAAACCTTGAGAATCCATCAATTAAATGAGATAATGAAAGGGAAAGCAAACAATTCAAGTAATTAACACAGAGATCAAATAGAAGCAATCAAATCAGATCAGAGACAGATATTAACCCGCTCTGATACCAATTGAAGGATCGGATGGGTGGATGGATCAGATCTAGAAGGGGGGGTTGAATAGATCTAACACCAATTAATGCGGAAGCTCAAGTAATTTAAAATTACTTCGAATCAGAGATCAATTCACCCAAACAATTTACTGATCTGAAGTGTGATTAGTGCGTGTGAGCAAATCGATTAGTAGTGCGAACGAAATCCCTATGCATGGATGTAGCATAATACAAAGTCAAACCACAATTCAAACCATTGCACAGAGGATTTTTAGGTGGTTCGGAAATCACCTACAGTGACTCCTACGTCCACCCCTCACACAGTGAGGCCACACTACTCAAAACCTTGAGTACAACACACACTGAGCACGACGACTCCAAACACCCTTGAGTTCAATGACTCACAAACTGAGCACGACGGCTCAAACAACAACCGGAGCACGATGACTCCAAATTGAGCACGACGGCTCAAACAACAACTGGAGCACGATGACTCCAAATTGAGCACGACGGCTCAAACCACACCGTGAGTGCGACGACTCACAAACCAGAGCTCGACGGCTCCCAAAACAAAAGCTAGATCAAAGACAACAGAAATCAGATCCTCTAGCAATGATCTAATTTAAGATAAATTCGTACACAGAAATTTGCTCAAAACGTCATGCACAAATCTCATAGAAAATAAAGAAGAACAAACTCTGAAGTGAGAAATGGATATAGAATGAGTGTTCTTCGATGAAGAGGCCTTGCAGACGCTTCAATTGAGGAGCCTTGATGGAAATCGATGGAGATTCTCCTCAATTGGCGATGCTCTACTTTGATGGCATCTGAAATGCCAGAAATCCTTCTTCTCCTGCGCCTCTTCAGTTGGATCTGCTCCCTTGCCTAGCACAGCAAGCTTCTCTCCAGAGATTCCCCTTGATTCCCACGTCCTTCCTCTTGAAAGGATGGCCTGCAACTTCTGGAGATGGAGCAAGATCTGGAAAGCCCCCTTTGGCCGCCAAAAAGCTTCTTCTGGAAGTGTATGGGCTCTCTTACCTTTGGGGTACAAGGAACATGGGTATTTATAGCCCCATATGTCCATAAAGTGCCTTGGAGTGCATGGGCACGGAAACCTAGGTCAAATCCCTTAATTCCCAGGCAGCCACGTGTCCATAGAAATTCACGTTTTTGAGTTTCAGCCGGAGTGTGTCGACACCACCATGGAGTGTGTCGACACACTGTCCTAATTCTGCAAAACTGGTCTTCTGGGAACTGGGTCTAGTGTCGACACTGCCACTGGCTGTGTCGACATACTGTCCCAGTCAGGCAACTGGGTCTTCTGGAATCTGGGACTAGTGTCGCACTGCCTGGGACTGTGTCGACACACTTGACCCTGTCTTCATGAAAAACCTTCAGGGACTCTGACCCAGTGTCGACACCATCAATGGGTGTGTCGACACTACCATGACAAAATCTGTATACACCTGCAAATTTAACACATAAATCATTAGTACAAGCTATATCATTAAAGTATGAGATATTAAACATCAAAAACATGTTGTCTAAGTATTATTGTGATATGTATAAAATGTATAACATGTTCAACATGTCATCATCAAAATCACAATATGTCATCATTAAAATCACAATATGTCATCATCAAAATCAAAGTATGAGTGATGTTCATTGGTCATCATTAAAATACAACTTTAGGAAATTCCAAAACACACTCAACCCAACAATTTCTACATGAAAGCACCTAACATCTTTGTGTTTTGATTTACTTCCCAATTTTTTGTTCAAGAGGTCATTGTCCAACTCCTCCTCGGGTGTTCATGTGACTGTGTTACTTTTAACTGAACATAACAGTCATTGACTTGTATGATGATGTCTTGTGTTCTCTGTCAATTATAATACACACTGAGGATTAGATGTTGCAGGAGCTCAAGCAGAGCTTTCGGGTAAAAAAATAATGCTTCTCAAATGAAATGTACTTGCCATTCCAAGGCTCCTGGGATGAAGGCTGTGATGTGATCCAGATGACTTATGTATCTTATTATCCAAGGACATTAGTAGTTTTAATATGGTCATAATATGAAGACATATATATATATATATATATGTTCACATTGATGTTATGCACATGGTTCGTATGTCTAACAAACACATCCCTTCCAGTAAAAATGTCTCTTATAATTTTTGTGCATCATTGTTCTCTATATACAACTTGTCATTCCTCATTGTCTTATCATCACATGAAGTAGGGTTCGATCAGTGTCATTTTTGTGGTGTGATGAATATTTTTGTGCAAGTCACCATGATGATTACTAATGGTCTTTCTATTCTTGCTAATGTGCATGATTATTACTTCTGCTAATGTACATGATTATTACTTTACTAATCTGAAAGATTGTTGTCTATGATATTTTTTGTGCAAGTCACCATGATGATTACATAATGGTCTTTCTATTCTTAATGCTAATGTGCATGATTATTACTTCTGCTAATGTACATGATTATTACTTCTACTAATCTGAAAGATTGTTGTCTATAGCCTATATTCAATGGGTACAAGGAATGGAAATAAGGGTAGAGTTGCAAACTGGAGCTATGAGGCTGATTGTGCGTTGCTAGACATCCTTGTCGAACATAAGGTTAATGATGACGGCTTTGTCAATGGCAATTTCACAAAAGAAGCATGGAGAACCACAGTTGTTTCTTGTCTCTACTGCCATATCTAAGGCTTGGGTGGATAATGAACCGGCTAAGCTATATGTGACATGATTGATATCCTTTCACATGTTTTTCTGATTGCTTTCATTATACTTGTTAGTTCTTACAAAATTTTCACATGTTCTTCTGATTGCTTCCATTATGCTTGTTAGTTCTTATTGCTTTCACATTCCAACTAATTGCTATGCTTATTGCTTTCATTATGCTCATGAAGTAGGTTACAGTTAAATTATCATGTGCTCTATAGACATTATGGAGATGATGATAGAGGAAGAAGAATATTGGGATGAAGTAGAACACATTTTAATAATTGATGTGTCTTCAGAGGTGTCATGTACTCATACTCTTAGACCAATGCATACTAACATTGGTCGTGGCCATAGATGGCTAAAGGGCTTAATGGCGGGTCACACTGAGAGGTCATATTCTAGCTTCAGGGTGCATCCCCATTTGTTCATGAAGTTGCGTGATACGTTAATAATGAGGGGACTTATTCAAGATACAAAAAATATGTCTGCGACCGAGCAGTTAGCTATTTTCATGCTTGAGGTTGGCCATGGTATTGGGAATAGGTTACTCCGAGAGTTGTTTCAACACTCGGGTGAGACCATAAGTCATCATTTTAACAATGTGCTAATGGCAATCCTAGCCATAAGACATGATTACATTAAGCATGCAACTGGTGAAGAGCCTGTGCACCCAAAGATAAGAAATGATCCGCGATATCATCCCATTTTCAAGGTATCATAGATTCTCCTAATGGCACTATGTTTTAACATGAAAATTAGAGTGTATACTTACTACTTTTTTGTATTCTGTTGGTAGAATGCATTGGGAGCAATTGATGGGTGTCATATTTCTGCAAAAGTGTCCTAGACTGACCAACCTCGATATCGTAATCGAAAGGGTGAAACATCCCAAAATGTCATGGCATGTGTTAATTTCGACCAACTTTTTACTTATGTCGTTGTGGGATGGGAGGGATCCGCTGCGGATATGAAAGTGCTTAAGTGGGCCATTGATAATGGGGGGTTCACAATCCCTGAAGGTAGCATCTATACTTTTTATGTTAATGTAATTTACATTATATTAGTGTATAAACATGATAATATTATGTACTTAGCAAGCTTACATAATTGTCGCGTAGGAAAATATTTCTTGGTAGATTCTGGCTACGCCACACCCCTCTTTTGTAGCACCATACCGTGGCATACGATATCATCTATCAGAGTATAATGTAAGACGCCGTCAAGGTACATACAGAGACAAGAAAGATTTGTTCAACCATAGGCATGCTCAATTGCGTAATGTGGTTGAGCATACCTTTGGTGTGTTGAAAGCACGATTTACCATCTTAGTAAAACGTCGAAACTATCCTATTAAAACACAAGCGAAAATTGCAATGGCATGTTGTGTACTCCACAATTTCATAAGAATGGAACAAGGATTAGATTCTTTCTTCAAAGATGGGGAGTGTGTCATGCCATTTCATGGTGATGAGGATGTTCAAGAGGAAGATAATGTAACCCGTAGTGAAGCTGCTAGAGGGGAGAGGTTTCGGAACCAAATGGCCACTCTTCTTTGGCAACGTCACACAAGAAGAGGGTATTTCTTTGCACTTGTCCAAAAAAAAAAAGTAAAGTATAGATTGTTTGTGTCTTTAATTTAAGGACCTTCTATGATGCAGGAATATGGAAGAGCATGAGACAAATGAGGAAATTGAAGAATGAGTTTCTTTATGTTCATATTTTCTTTCATTTGGGACATACATGTTATGTATGATTTAGTCCAGAACAATTTTTTCCTTAACATATGTTATAGGTATATCATGTTGGTGATTGCTGTTGGTCCTCTTTTGTGTAAAAATGAACTGTTTCATGGGTTGCAAGGGTTGCAACCATCCTCCATCACTTGGGACTATTCAGAAACTATGCTCGGTTCTGTTTTATGATATCTTTTAAAACTATGATGCCCGGTTCTTCTTAACAGTGCCCGGTTCTATTTTGTGTAGCTGTTTTAAAACTATGTTTTCTGTCTTTAAATAACTAGCTGGGGTGTGATTTGTTTTAAATCAATGTTTTGTGATTCATCCCCACTACAAGTAGGTGGGCTGTGATTTGTTTGTGTGGTTGGTTTGTTTATGTGTTTGGTTTCTTTTTACCATAATATTTTAAGCATGGCAAGTAAGTGGGCTGTGATGATGGGAAGGAAGCAAAATGAATAACCCACATGCGAACGGTACACATTCCAACAACCTGTAGTCATAAACTCAATGGGATTATTTCAACGTTGGATGGTTGGTTGTGTTATTGTCCATGTGTGTGTGTGATATTATCACTTATACTCATCTGAGCCCAACAAACACATCATCATTTTGATGGACTGTGTGCACAGATATTGTTGCTCGGTTATTTACATTATGTGGTGAATTTTCAGGGCTGTAAATATGAACTGTGTGCACATGTTAATATTCCCGGTTATTTACATTATATGTTGTATCTGTGGGGCTGCAAATATGAACTGTGTGCACAAGTTCATATGCCCGGTTATTCATCATATATATATGTGTGAAATGCAAATTATTTGTACGCAACTATAGGGCTGTGATGTTGTTGAACATATATGTGTGGCGGAGGTCTCACTCACACGCCCCAAAACTATATCTGGCAAAAGTTGGTGGATGGTCATATGAGGCAACCCTTATTATGTGCCATTGAGAATAGTTTTGAGTTGGCTTGTGATTTGTGATGGCATGCCATCTATGGTATTCTTTGTCCAAAAATGATTAACTCTGAGCCCGTTAGCATCATTACGTTCCAACATGCAAGTGTTAGTTAAGTGCAACATTCGCATATTAGAAGTATAAATGAATTGTGATATTGGAAATGCTTCTCTTACAACTTCATAGTATATATCATTTTCTATGGCTTCTTCTCCAATTACATGTGAATGTGGCGCAGTGCTATTTCATGTTTGGATTTCACATAGCAGTAAGAATCCAAACCGCGCATACTATTCTTGCACACGTGAAGTAAGTGTTATGTTTATGCTATAATATTTTTTATTTAAGTATTTCACTATCATACTACACTTATTGTATTTTGCTTGTTCTTTCAGAACAATGATTCATGTCCATTCTTCATGTGGGTAGACGAATTAATAATGTGTCCATGTGGGAAAGGTCCATGTAGACGTAGAACATCTACTACAGCCAAATCCAAGGGTAGACATTTTTTATGTGTGTCCACAATCCAAAGTAAGTACGCTAATTTATGTGACAAATCAGCTTCATCTTGTTCTATTTCTATTCTATATAATGTCTTTTTTGTTTATGTTCTTTACAACCGAACAAGACAAATGAGGGTGCGGTTTTTTCAAATGGGCTGAAGATGTCAAGAATGAGTCGAGGACTTCTACAGAAGATGAAGTGGACATTGAGCAACACAAAGCTATCCAAGAAGTTCAACTATCAATAGAGAAGGAGAGTTGAAATTAGAAAGTTAATTGTAATGTTTCAAAGTAATATGCTACATTACCTTCATTCCTGTTTCAAACTATATATGTTATGTGCTATCTTGACATTCACGTGAATGACATTTCATATTCTTGTTGTTAAGTATGACTTTCTCATCTACTAGCAATTAGAGTTAATTATCAAATTAATGCATAATGGATATATGATATACAATATATTAGTATCAATTATTATTTTTAATCATGTTGGTCAAAGTCCATACCTAATAATACAAATCTTACAAATAATAATGTATCATTTTAATTAATATTTTATTTTATACATATATTATGATTTTAATTTTATAGTTGTATCATATTAAGAAGATATAGAATGAAAATAAAATTATTGAGCTAAGTGTGCACTTGGTAAGGACAAGCACTTGGAAGGGCGAATGACCTTTATTTCTTTTTCTAAGTATCAATTTTAACCCATCCAAACAAGAATAAGTCATATCCTCTTAACCCAGGTTAGGAAGGGTGAAAAGGTCTTTTTATGTGGCTTATTCTCACTACTTAACCCGATTTCAACCAAATGGAGAATGAGGTTGAACTTTTCTTATCCCTGTGACATACCAAATGACTTGTGGATAGAGGTAGGATAACTAAACTGGGATGACTTAAGCCTATTCCTCACTCTTCTTATCCCGATACCAAACGGGAGGATAGAGGGAACATCGACTGTTGACCAAAGCATCGATTACTGACTGAAACATCGGTTGCTATTTTGATAACTAAAATCAATTACCAAATAAACATCGATGACCAATTAAGCATCAATTACTGACTAAGGGACACTGATATACAAAGTTCCCACTTCGACCGACAACAATATAAACAGAAATAGTCGAAGATTCACTTCGTAATATATGAAGCTGTACCTCGACCGACAACGATATAAACAAAATTGGTCGAAGCTACACTTCATCATATACGAAGCTGCACTTCGACCGACAACGATATAAACTGACCAGTCGAACTTCACTTCGTCATATACAAAATTCCACTTCAACCGAAAACACAAATTTCAAACGGGGAACTTAAACTAAGACCCAGATAGGGTAATTAACAAAGTACTTGATAATAATAGTTCTCTCATTCCCATTTAAATCGTAGGATAATGGTTAATCTGAGGCAAAAAGGGGTTAAAATAACTGAAAGAGTGCTAAGGGGCAACTAAGGGTTCGAAGTTGGAATGGGCTATTACAATACTCAATATCAATTAAGTTTCAAATTCATAATTTGCAGCAGTCCTCATCGTTCTAACACGTTAACCTAATAACGAGCTTGATCCGACTCCGCCTCCCGCGAACGAGATGTAGCTTCGCAAGGGATATCAATCACATGTCCGTAGAAATATAGAGAAAACAACTCAAATATATATAAGATTTCACATCTCACAAATATTTACATGAAATATACATAGCCAGTTCTCAACTATAGTCAAGTACAAAGTACGGCAACCTGGGGCATACCCCGAGGTAAACATAACGTAAAGATTACACTGTTGGTGGTGCATACCCAACTCCGCTGCGGTGCGGCTCCGAACTAGACAAATGGCGGGAAGACTTCTGCTCTCCCTCACCTAAAAGGGGTAGGGGTGAGCCTCGCAAGTCACTGGCTCAGTAGGAAAACTCCCCAAAAAGTCGTACAAAACCAAACTCACAGTGTAGAAGCAGGAAGCTACACTAAGCAATTTATAGAACTATCTACGCATGATGTTAAAGCTATAAATAACATTTGTCACAAGCTATTAACAGAAATCAACTTTTAATAAATAAACGGCAAACCTCAACCAAGTGTACAAGCTAGAGTAGAAAGCGTGTAAGGCCCACGATTTTTGTGAATTTTATAACTATTTTGATGCTTTGTTGTTCTGCCCGAAATATCTTCTTAACATCAACATCCATTGACGTTAAGGGGTAGTTGACGGAAACACTTGTGTCATTTACCTTGTGGCCAGAAGATCTAGATGTCAACATCGATTGACGCCTATTTCTGGTTGACGGCAGCTATGTGGCCGTTTACTTCTCTGACTATGTTTGGGATTCTAGATCTGAAACTGTCCCATTTTCTCCGGAGTCTGATTAGGAAACTTATCTCCAACTGTTAGGACTCCTAATTGTCAGGACTCTTATGACCTAGGATTCCCCTCGACTCTATTGCCTATTTAACCTAGACATCTTAGTTAGGAGAGGACTTTGGTTCAGAAGAGAGGTTTTCTAGGTTTCGGGGAGAGAAACAGAGAGCTTGTGAGGGTCGATCCGGAGATTTGGAGGCTTCACCGGTGATCTTCTGCTTTGGGAGACTCTATTTGTAACACCCCGGAAATTTAGTGATTTAAAATTTTAGAATAAAGGGAATAAATAATTCGCAATTATCGGAATGATAAAACTTACGTACTATTATTGTACAAGAGAAACACATCGGAAAAATTTCATAAAATTATAAATCAACCCCAAATATGTCCCTAAGTGTTCCACGAAGGAATTCATGCAACGAAAAATCTGATTGGTCGAGTGTACGTCACACGTGACCAAGTTAACCGAATTAGGAAACTAAGTCGGAAAAAAATTGTTAACACGGAAAATAACCCAACCATAAATTAAATAAACATATTGGAGAGACTTCCAACACCATGTATTAATGACCCATTAACAAGATTGGGCCAATGAAGCACATTTGCCCAAGGATAAAATTTGGACACGAAAATACCCAGAAATTTGTGTATGTAATTATGTAGTGATTAGGGAGGGAAAATTAGGGTTAAAATTAGTGATAATGGCCATGCATGGCAACCAAATTGTGGCCAACCCTGTATGACACCTTCCCATGGTGTAGCTACCTCCTTTGGTGAGAAAATCCCAGATTTTGGAAAGTAGAAAGCAGAATTCGCAGCCCCTTTCCTAGTCCTATTAGGACATATGAATACACCCTAAATCTATAAGAACTCATCACTAGACTCTTGGGGAAGGCTTGGCAACGAGTTGGGGTCGTTTTGAGGCGGGCTAGGGCTTCAGAGGAGGAGGAGAAAGGCTGGGAACTGGAGTTTCATCCCTCTTCATCCTCTGTTGCGTCCAGAACGTCGACTGGTCTTAGATCTTCATAAAGATAGGTGTTCTCGGGCCAAGATTAAAGAAAACCTATACCATCTTGTAGAGATTTGATTCTATGTTCATTTGCACTTGATTTACCCAATTTTCATGGAGTATACATGGAGTATTAGTCATTTTCCCTAAGTCGTGCACAGTTAGGGCTTTTCCCGTTCTTCTCATTATGCCCGCAATTTGATACCGAATTAGACTAAACTTCCTTCATGAAAGTTATTCTACTTGTAGTTCCAATCATCTTTCACATTTAACATTTTGTCTAAATGTCATTAGTTAGAGAGTTATAAGTGTGGTAAGAGGGTTGCTGCTGAAAACTACGTTTGCAGATTTCACTTGTCTTCTATGTTTAAGTTTGACTTGATTAAAGCCTATCAAACCATATTTTTTTTCTGATTCCTTTACTGGAAGCACCTTTGCATGTCTAGATTAGTTTAAAAACCCATTTCGTTAATTTTCATGCACTGTACAATTTGTTCTCTATTTTGTAACACCATGTGTCAATATAAGGCAGTTCTGGACCGCAATCCAAGAACTTGTCCTTTCTCTGTCGGATTTGGGTCCAGACCCTGTGAATGCGACGGCCCGATAGGCCACGTTCAGAGGTCTCGTAGCGACAGTATACCCGTCGCGTTCCGATCGCGACGAATCGCCCGTCGCTATCTAGCTGCCTGATCTGACTGTTCCGTCGCGATCTGCATATGCCATTGTCGCGTTCTGTTCCCGACCCGTCGCGACCCTCATTGGGGTCTGTTGTACAATTTGTTCTCTATTTTGTAACACCATGTGTCAATATAAGGCAGTTCTGGACCGCAATCCAAGAACTTGTCCTTCTCTGTCGATTTGGTCCAGCCCCTGTGATGCGACGGCCCGATAGGCCACTTCAGAGGGCTCGTAGCGACAGTATACCCTCGCGTTCCGATCGCGACGAATCGCCCGTCGCTATCTAGCTGCCTGATCTGACTGTTCCGTCGCGATCTGCATATGCCATTGTCGCGTTCTGTTCCCGACCCTCGCGACCCTCATTGGGTCTATCGCGCGACTGACCCCGGGTCTGATAGCCCTGTTGCCTTCTTCATATGTACCCGTCACGATATGCCTCTTGCCTATCTGACAAGCCTGTCGCGATCCTTACAAGGCATTGTCGTGTTCTGATCTGACCCTGTCGCTACCTTTACAAGTGACCACGCGATCTCAGATTTTTACATGAAACCATGTTGTTTTCTTGCAAATCTTACCGTATATACCCGAGGTCTGTTTAACATGATATTTAGTGTGTAATTGCATGTTTTGGGTATGATCGTTATATGATGTCTACTAGCTGTGCATGATGTTATATAGTATGCATGGACCTAAAAGTAATCAACCCATTGAAAAACGGCAATGATAATGAATATGTATTCTAATGTGTATATGTGATTGACCTTATGTTCATTGGATTCTTTTGATCTTACTTATTGTCAAGAATATGATATGAATGTGGGGATGAATACATGTTAGTATGGACTTGTTAGTGGAGTTTATATCAGATTTGCATATGAGTTCATAGTTTATGCTTTCCGACGTTCATTGATTATTTGTCATTGCATACATGTTAGGAACAATTCGTGACTCGTCACTTACACATTTGCACGATTAGGCACACCCTTCTTGGGGAATCGAGAGCTCTCTGCCGGTCATTCCGAATCGGCAAGACTAGCGATCTTTTCCTTAAAACCTCCGTAAGTCTCTGCTCTCTATGTTCCCACATAGAGTCGAGCTGGTTGTACCATGAAGTACCTGGGAGATAGAAAGCACATGTTCCACGTACGACTTCATTAGTCATCCTCACGTCAAGACATTAATGAATTATGAAACATAAGAGACATCGTTATATACTGCCCATTTGTTCTCTTGAGCTTTTGTCATACATCGACTCTATGAATAATCATGTCTTTCTTACTATGAGCTTGTTATTGAAACTCCGTGCCATAATATGAATATGTAGTTCGGCACATATGGACTTTGGTCCATTTGACCAATGCCTGTGCAATAGGGGCCTGTCTGGTCCTGGGAAGAGCGCCCCAACGTACTTGTTAACCGAGGATTATGGACTTGTGGTGCGTGGCATGGCACTGATACTATATGCAAGATTTGTGTGAATGTGCCTTCATTTGATATGATATGATATGATATTGATATGATAGTCCGATCACGTGAATACGTGATATCTGTGAATATGGCCAATTCATTTGATACGATTCTACTCTTGAAATATCTGTCCATTGTATATGCAACTCGACATTTGATCTGATATGATATCCGTTCTACTCTGCTATTCAATCTGTTAGTATTGCATGCATTGCATCATATACATGTTCATATCTTGCCTATTTAAAATGTTAATCATGTATACTATGCCCCGCACAATATTGAGATGTAAATCCTACTGAGCTAGTTTGCTCACCCCTATCATCCTGATGCATTTTTAGGTAGTGATGAGGACCAGAGGAGACTGATGGGTCAGGGCAAGAGTGATGAGAAACCGCCATATTAGGAGTTGATAGTCTAGGATAGTTATTGAGTAGTCGATGTAATAGTGAAACATTTTTCATTTGAATAATGGCCCTTTGATTGCTCGATTGATGTAAGGTTTTTATTAGTTGAATGATGGAATAAGATTACTGTGGATGACAATATTATGGCCTCAAATATGTTGTTATGTTTAATTGTGACTCTACGTTATTCACTGTGATACGTCTATTTTATTGTTCACGTCTCTCCCGGTATTTATTTCCGCTGCTAAATATCGGGCGTGACACTATTGAAGGTGGAAGAGCTCTGCTAACATCGGGGGATCAACTGCACAAGCGTGGAAGTCGGATCAAGGCGGGGAACATCACCTCTTTGGCTTGGCCGAGGAGGGTTTCATCGCCAAAATTCGATCTTCAGGGGTTTTTGGAGAGGCAAGTAACTTAGGGGTTTCGTCTCTAGGCTTATCACCTAGAGTTTAGCTATTTTTCGGATTTTTATTTCGTGTTCTGGACCCCCAAATTCTGTGATTTTTTGTGTTCAGTCTGCACTTTCTGCAGACAGGAGGTTGATGACAACCTTATTGCCTCCAAGTTCCTGAGTTAACGGCAATCGATTGTGTCGTTAACCCACTCTGACGGCAAGCCCCTTGCCGTCACGTTCATCTGGTTTTACAAAACAGTGGATTTAATCTTTGTGGTGTGATTTTTCGGGGATTTCTGGATGTTTGCATATGTTATAAAATTTCTGGATGATTAGGTATGTTATTAGGTTAAACCATGAGTTCCTGTTAAAATTTTGATCATAATTGCGAATTATAAAATTTCTGTTATGGGGAGATATGCATGATTTGACAAATCTAAATTCAGAATAAATAGATATGATGTATGATATTATTACAAGAAATTTTCACGAAACTAGGGTTACAGTATACATGTTTTTAGACTGTTAGATCTGACTATTCACTATTTATCATATCTAATTGAATTATCTTATTAAATTGTATGAGATCTCTGTTAAATGTTAAAAATATATATACTAACATGAAAATTCTGAAAAATTAACCATGTGATATGTTCCATGCGTAGAGTTTATGGTTAAAAATTTTGGTCTATTCTGATATTTGTAGATACTATTTGTCCATTGTAAAAGTATTAAAGGGGTATATTAGCAATGATTATTTTGGAAACGGTATTTGTGTGATTAGTATCATGTTTAGGTGTTGTTACGCATATTTTCCTTACGGTTAAACAGCCATGATAAGCTTTTGTAACCTGAAAGACATGTGTTTACATTAAACATGTGAATAGATCATTAAAGTAAGTAAAATATTGTAAGCATGTGATTAAGTGAAATAATGTGTTTAAGTGAAATATGTGCCGAAATTGACACTGCTACCGTAGAAGGCTATGGAGCAGTACTGTAAAAAAGTCTTTATGAAAGCTCAATGTGTATGTGATATCCTGTGGGCATCAGTATGAATCCTGGAGGTGGACAAGTACCACTGGTTAGGGTGGAAGGGCTTCTCCCGGTTCTGTGCAGTTATCAAATTCGTCACTATAATGCCTAGGTGCGGGTATGTTTTATGTAAACCATGTGAGCATGTTATGTTTATGTCAAAACAGCACTAAATGTGTGAAGTATGTTTTAAACGCATGTGAAAAGATTTTGACATCATGTTAGGTTTGTTAGTAATCATTTGTTTAGTTCCATGATCAAGTTGTTTGGAAATATGTTATGAATGAGATGAAATTGATACCATGATTTAGTTCAGCCGTATGAGATCGCTGTTATGGATTTACTCATTGTATTTGTTAAAATATGACATGAACCATTTGGGAAAATAATTCTCTTTTGTTAAATTAAGTAGTATGAATGTGAATGTTTAAGGTGTTGCCAATAGGTTACTTGCTGAGTCTTTTGTGAGACTCATACTTGCTTTAACATACATGTGAGACAGGTTTTCCTGTGATTTGAGGAGGACGTTGTAAGGAGTGACTCCGAGAGAGAGGAGTGCGGAGCGATTGGGATTGTCTTATGATTGTACTTTTCATTTACTAGTATGTGAACAATGTTATGTGTATATGGACTTGTTTAATTATGACTTGTTTATATTTCATTGCTACTATATAGACTATGGGATTGTGTAATGATGATGGAATAAGAATCTCTTTCATTTCCGCTGTACTTTACCTTGGTATTTATGTACATCTCTACCTACTGTGTTGTGTTGGGTACATGTCCCACTAGACGGTGTACTTTATATCGACGTGGATTGTTATAATCGTACCGGTATAAGAGGGTCGTTACTGTTAGGATCGGATACTCAGTGATGGCAAAGCTAGAAGGGGGTTGAATAGATTTGCAGCGGAAACTTAAGCAATTTAAAACTACTTCGGATTAAAAGATCTACTCAATCAACCCTTTGATCTGATGTAATGTGTGTGAATAAATTAACATTAGTGTGTAGACGAAATCCCTATGCATGCATCTAGCGCAATACAATGCAAACCACAAATCAAACCACAGTGCACAAGAGATTTTTTAGGTGGTTCAGAGATCACACACGTGACTCCTACGTCCACCCCCCACACAGTGAGGACACACTACTCAACAACTGAGTACAACACACACACGAGCACACCGGCTCAACCACACACACACACGCTAGATCAGGTTCACAACAGATCAGATCCTCTAGCCTTGATCTGATCCACACACCACGTTGTCTGATGCAAACAAGCAATCAGAACAACAATCCACACTTGCACAACATCCACGTACTGATCTCAAATCAGTGCACACACACGATATATGAGAGTAGTGAAAAGAGAAGTTTTGAGATGAAGAATCAAATCCCGATGTAGATCTCTTCTCGTTGGTCGTCCAGAAGACTCCAAGCTACGTCTTGACAAGTATCAGTTGATAGAGAAGCTTGAACCACAGACGAACCGGCTTCAACTCCGCTTGGAAGGTTGTTCTTCTTTTTCTGGGCAGAGAGATGAAGCAGGCAGCAGGAAGAAAGCCTTCTTCTTGACCTTTGCTTAGGGTTTGGGTATGGTGGCTTCTTGCTGCGAAATAGCCTCATATGATCCATATATAGTGGTGTCCAAGCATAGAGAGTCGTGCTAAAAGGAAACACCAAAATATAGATCATATCCCGGCCATTAGATCTTCCCGAAACTCCGTCTGTCGACAGCCGACTTGCTGCTGTCGACAGATGCTGCAGGTTTGCAAGAAACCGGAAGACTGGCTTTCTGGAAATAGATTTCTGAGTGGATCTGTCGACAGACGAAAATCCTGTTGACAGATGCACTATTCATCTGTTGACAGGTGCACTATCATCTGTTGACAGGTGCACTATTTCAGCAACTTGTCTTGTTCTTTTGCACTTGGATTTGGACTTTGTCTTGTGTACATTCACACCTACATTAAAAGACATAATTAGTGAGATATAATGAACATATAAAACATGTGTTTCATTTGCATCCAATTGTCATTCTCATCATGTTTCACACATTCATAACACATCAATTTTGTCTTGTTCATGAAATGTTTATCATCAAAACAAACATAACATCATTAGTATTGCTCATCATCAAAAACATTAAACACTTGTTGTAACCCAACATTCTCCAATATGAGAACCCAACTTTTCCCCCTTTTTGATGATGACAAAACTTTCAATTTTGCACAATTGATGTTTCTCCCCCTTTTGGCAACATCCAAAAAGATAAGTCATGCACAATTGGATAAAGAAGCAAAGAATTGTGTGACCACATAACGGAATTGTGAAATATGAGTGGGGAATGAATGTTCAATTAGAATCTTAAGGTTGAGAACTGGTTTACACCCATTGCAAGATGTCATAGACACTAGTATTAAGACACGTAAAATTCTACAATGGTTAAGAGATAATACTCCGGGAATCTCAAGTTATAGCATTTAGATACATCGTCCAAAACACATGAAAGTAAGATAACCCCTTGAATAAATCCATAAAGAAAATCATATATCTTAGTGGTGATTTTCAGTTGGTAAAGGAAGGTAATGTCCACATAAACATTTGACATTGACAACCCATTACCCTTGATTTAAATCTTGGAGGCTCCACTCTATTTCAAGCATTTGAACATTTCTTTTGTCAAGTTAATGTGGGAAAAGTAGTAATTAGGATCACTTTCACCTTTTGACGTGAAGGTAGACATGAGGGATGCCCGTACCCCCAGTTACTCAATGTGAGTGACCATCATACCATTGTGCAGAGATAATGAAAATACTTTTTGACGCGAAGACAGACATTTGTTATGCCCATGTCCCCGGTTACTAAGTGATACTCATCATTGCTCTACCTTTGTCCCATTTCAAATACTTTTTATGAACTTTTGAGTGTTTGAAATAGGTAGTTTTTCTCCTTTTTTTTAATATTTTTAACAATCAAGGTCAATGATTATTTAATGTCAATGATTAATGTAAAATATTAAGTTCAAAACCCTTCTTACTTATCAAACCATTTTAGAAAATGATAATCCACAAGGAGCCATTCAAGTGAGTTAGGTTAAATCATTAGATTTGATCAATGTTTTCTAGATGACACAACCTAGACTCAAGCACAAAATATTATATCAAATCATTGTGATTGATTCAATGTCTTTGATACTATGTGAATATGAAAGGTTGCAATGAGTAGTAAGTCCCTTTTCTCCCCTTGCATCAATAATATGAACAAACTCATAAAGAAAGGATTGGATAAGATGAAGATTTATCATTTAAATGTGTATCTGTCGACAGCAAGGGAGTGCCTGTCGACAGATGCACTCAGACCTGAAGGACTTGGTTCTGAGAGGTCAAAACCTGTGCTTGGCTGTCGACAGATGGAATTCGTCTGTCGACAGAAACACTCAGAGTTCAAATTGGTTTTTCTGTGAAGTCATATCTGTCGACAGTGTGGTTCAGGGCTGTCGACAGGAGCTTTGAAACTACATCTTTAAGGCTTTGAATTGAGAGTGACTTGACCCATAAGATTGAGGATAAATACACATTGAGTATGAAGGGTATCCCTTATGAATTTCACTCACCTAGCCTTAAACTTACTCCCCCATAATGTGTGCATGTGATGAGATAACATTCAAGCAATTCAATCATGATTTACACATTCATCACAAGCAGTTGCACACAAATTTCATGAGCATTTTCAAACTTACTCCCCATAACACATGCACAGAAAATGTATCAAGCAATTCACACGTTATTAAGCACACAACTAGCCTTATGCATTACATGACTTTTGGTACTTGGCGGAGTATTTTACTCACGCATAATGATAGTTTCCAAACAAGCATAACTTATTTTTCCACATGTCAGGGTAGCATTAGACACATTTGCATTGCTCGATAAAGTAGAATCCATTTCAATTTCAGCAGTTCAAATATGAAGTGATAAGGAGATTTTACCTGAACAGTCTTCAATCATAGGAAAACATTTACCTTTGTTCTCCATCATTTCTTGCCTTGCACAGCCAATGTCATGAATCCATTTCTAATTTTTGGCTGCAAGACATCTCAGCTTGTTGATCAAGCTTGTTTTGGACCCACACTTGCTTGGGTCCTGCAACGACATTAAGGTTAGGATATAACAAAAGATTTCAAAATCCAAAGTGATTTGATTTTTGGATTTCTGTTGTTTTGTGCAGTTTTCCTGTTCATAGATACATGAAATTTTTGATCTTTATAAACATGTCTATCCTTGTGTGTATGAACACATGGATTATTATGGAGCTTTGAAGCATGCACAACATCATGATTTTTTATGAGAGTGTTGATTTTTCTTCCAGCAGAATTTAGCAAGATGACCAAGTTTATTGCATTTGTAGCAAACGGTTGAGCATTTACTGGAGCTTACCATAGTGTGATTGCATTTGCTGGAATCTCTGAGATCCTTTAGAGTACCTTTGATCACCCTTGGTTGAGAAGAAGGAGGTGGTACCCTTTGGTATCTCTTGCATGATGTGGAGTTGGAGATTGCCTTGAAGCTTTTTGAGCTGTCGGAGGAGTTGAAACATTGTACAATCATGCTTTCTTTTTCACTTCCTTTTTTCGGATTTTCAGTTGTAACTACATTCCTTTAATTGCTGCCTTTTTGTTCAAATTTTTATTTTGTTTTTGAACATTTTTCTTATTTTTCACAGAAGCAAGACTTGTGTTTTTCAATTCATTTTGAATCTCTATTTTTCAGCTTTTAATGCTACAACTTCTTTTTCTGAAGTCTGAAGCTTGTTTAGCATGACATCCAACCATTTTTCATTTTGTTCTTTTCATTTTCAAATTGAGCAATTTGTTGTTCCAGATCAACAATTTTATTCTAGAATTGTTCCATTCATCATTTAATGGTCTGTCATGATACATGCATTCATCTTCTTTTTCAGATGATTATTTTCCTCAATCAATTGGTTGTATTTCACTTTTATTTGATGATCATGAGCCATGTTAGAGATTTGTTTGATCAATGATCATTATCAATTTGAGATTTTCATTATGATCAATCAATTTATCATTTTGATTTTGTAAATTAGAATTTTCAGATTCCACATGATCAGATCTTCTTTCAACTTAGAAAACTTGATTTCATAGTTTTTGACTTCCTTTTCCAATTTTTCATTCTTCATTTTCAATGTTTCATTTTCTTCATAGAATGCTTGAGCATTATCAATTATCATGTCTTTCTTTTCCAGATTTTCTTTTAGCTTCTTGTTTTGATGTTTAACGTTTTAATTGATTGCACATGTGCTCATAGCATTCTATCAATTCATCATAAGATATATCATTCTCTGAATCAGAATTGGATATTGATGCATCAAATGGGTCTGAATTGGATTTACCTGATTCTTGAGAATTTCTTGACATCTTTGACATATGTGATCCTCTTGAGTCGTCTGACGAGAAGAGAGCCTCTTGAGCTTCCATAGCCATGTAGCATTTTTCATTGATTTCCCTTCCAGACTTGCATGTTTCATAGAGGAGACCTGCATTTTATGAACCTTGTCATCAAACTCAATAATCATTGGTCTACTTATGATACTCGAGAACTCAGACATATTTCTGAGTATGTAGTAGATAAATAAACCAACCAACGAAGTGATCAGATTAGTTCAGAATCAATTATAAGCCCATCAGAACAATTAAGCACACATAAACAGATATGCCAAATCACAATCGATGAACAGAAAACTGCTCTGATACAATTGTTAGGAACGGATACTCGGTGATGGCAAAGCTAGAAGGGGGGTTGAATAGATTTGCAGCGGAACTTAAGCAATTAAAAACTACTTCTTACTTCGATTAAAGATCTACTCAATCAAAACCCCTTTGATCTGATGTAAGGTGTGTGAATAAATTAACAGTAGTGTGTAGACGAAATCCCTATGCATGCATCTAGCGCAATACAATGCAAACCACAAATCAAACCACAGTGCACAAGGGATTTTTTAGGTGGTTCAGAGATCACACCACGTGACTCCTACGTCCACCCCCACACAGTGAGGACACACTACTCAACAACTGAGTACAACACACACACGAGCACACCGCTCAACCACACACACACACCGCTAGATCAGGTTCACAACAGATCAGATCCTCTAGCAGCTTGATCTGATCCACACACCACGTTGTCTGATGCAAACAAGCAATCAGAACAACAATCCACACTTGCACAACATCCACGCATACTGATCTCAAATCAGTGCACACACACACAGATGGAGATACCAGTGTGGAAGTGGGAAGCAATCACCATGGATTTTGTGATGGGTTTGCCTAGGTCGGCTAAGGACAATGACGTACTGATCTCAAATTAGTGCACACACACACAGATGGAGATACCAGTGGGAAGTGGGAAGCAATCACCATGGATTTGTGATGGGTTTGCCTAGGTCGGCTAAGGACAATGACTCGATTTGGGTGGTTGTAGACCGTTTCTCCAAGACTACGCACTTTCTTGCTCATGAGGAAGAAACAGTCTGTGGAGAGCTTGGCGAGGCTATATGTTGGCAACATTGTGAGACTGCATGGTGTGCCGAAGTCTATTATCTCTGACAGAGACCCACGGTTTACATCAAGGCTGTGGCAGGGCCTTCAGGAGGCTTTGGGTTCTCAGTTGAAGCTCAGTTCTGTATTTCACCCTCAAACAGATGGTTAGCCTGAGAGGATGATTCAGATGCTCGAGGACATGTTGAGAGCGTGAGTGCTTGATTGGAAGGGAGACTGGGAACGTCACCTACCTCTTGTGGAGTTCGCCTACAACAACAGTTTTCATGCAAGTATACACATGGCTCCATTCGAGGCTTTGTATGGTGGGCCCTGTAGATCTCTTTTGTGCTAGGAGGAGATAGGCGATAGGTAGTTGGTTGGAAGGACTTGAGTTGGTACAAGAAACATCAGATAAGATTCAGCTCATCAAGCAGAGATTGGTTGCAGTGTAGGATAGGCAGAAGAGCTACACCGACAACAGAAGGAAGGACTTAGAGTTCGAGGTTGGCGAGCATGTTTTCCTCAAGGTTTCACCTACACGAGGCGTGGTCAGGTTTAGCAGGCATAGCAAGTTGAGTCCGAGATTCATTGGCCCATTTGAGATTCTCAGGTGGATGGGCAGCGTGGCATACAAGCTAGCTTTACCCCCAACGCTAGCAAGTGTGCACCTGTCTTCCACGTGTCTATGCTCAGAAGATACGTGCGGGATCCGTCACATGTCATCAGTCACGAGCCAGTGGGGATTCAGCCAGACTTGTCTTATGTAGAGCGACCGGTACTATCCTAGATCAGAAAGTTCAACACCTCAAGAACAAGGCTATAGCATCCGTGAAGGTGTTGTGGAGAAACTTCTCACGGGAGGAGGCTACATGGGAGCTTGAGGAGTGAGGAGGCCATGAAGAAGTAGTATCCCCATCTGTTTGGTTAGTATTTCTACTCTAACTTTGGGGATGAAGTTTTCTTTTAGGGGGAGAGGGTGTAAGGCCCACGATTTTTGTGAATTTTATAACTATTTTGATGCTTTGTTGTTCTGCCCAAAATTTCTTCTTAACGTCAACATCCATTGACGTTAAGGGGTAGTTGACGGCAACACTTGTGTCGTTTACCTTGTGGCCAGAAGATCTAGACGTCAACATCGATTGACGCCTATTTCTAGTTGACGGCAACTATGTGGCCGTTTACTTCTCCGACTATGTTTGTGATTCTAGATCTGAAACTGTCCCGTTTTCTCCGGAGTCTAATTAGGAAACCTATCCCCAAC
Source organism: Colocasia esculenta (assembly GCA_014218235.1). NCBI lineage: Eukaryota > Viridiplantae > Streptophyta > Magnoliopsida > Alismatales > Araceae > Colocasia > Colocasia esculenta. The sequence goes on from CM024754.1 coordinate 168,409,818, forward strand.
GGTCAGGACTCTTATGACCTAGGTTTCCCCCGACTCTATTGCATATTTAACCTAGACATCTCAGTTAGGAGAGGACTTTGGTTCAGAAGAGAGGTTTTCTAGGTTTCGGGGAGAGAAAGAGAGACCTTGTGAGGGTCGATCCGGAGATTTGGAGGCTTCACCGGAGATCTTCTGCGTTTTGGAGACTCTACTGAAGGTGGAAGAGCTCTGCTAACACCGGGGGATCAACTGCACAAGCGTGGAAGTCGAATCAAGGCGGGGAACATCACCTCTTTGGCTTGTACGAGGAGGGCTTCATCGCCAAAATTCGATCTTCAGGGGTTTTTGGAGAGGCAAGTAACTTAGGGGTTTCGTCCCTAGGCCTATCACCCAGAGTTTAGGTATTTTTCCGGATTTTTATTTCGTGTCATGGACCCCCAAATTCTGTGATTTTCTATGTTCGGTTTGCACTTTCTGTAGACAGGAGGTTGACGGCAACCTTATTGCCACCAAGTTCCTGAGTTAACGACAATCGATTGTGCTGTTAACCCACTTTGACGGCAAGCCCCATGCCGTCAAGTTCATCTGGTTTTACAGAATAGTGGATCTAATCTTTGTGGTGTGATTTTTCGGGGATTTCTGGATGTTTGATTTCTAGATGATCAAGTATGTTATTAGGTTAAACTATAAGTTCCTGTTAAAATTTTGATCATAATTGTGAATTATAGAATTTCTGTTATTTGGAGGTATGCATGATTTAACAGATCTAAATTCAGAATAAATAGATATGATGTATGATATTGTTATAGGAAATTTCTATGAAACTAGGGTTATGGTATACATGTTTTAAGACTATTAGAATCGATTGTTCACTGTTTATCATATCTAATTGAATTATCTTATTAAATTGTATGAGACCTCTGTTAAATGTTAAAAATAGATATACTATAATTAAAATTCTGAAAAATTAACCATGTGATGTGTTCCATGCGTAGAGTTTATGGTTAAAATTTGGGTATGTTTTAATATCTGTAAGTACTGTTTGTAATTGTAAAGGTATTAAAAGGGTATATTAAGCATGATTAATTAGGAAATGGTATTTGCTGTGATTAGTATCATGTTTAGGTGTTGTTAAGCATATTTTCTTACTGTTAAACAGCCATGATAAGTTCTGTAACCTGAAAGACATGTGTTTACATTATAAGCATGTGAATAGATCATTAAAAGTATGTAAAATGTTGCTAAGCATGTGATTAAGTGAAATAATGTGTTTAAGTGATTTATGTGCCGAAATTGACACTGCTACCATAGAAGGATGTGGAGTCGTACTGTAGAAAAGTCCCTATGGGAAGGCTCAATGTGTATGTGATATCCTGTGTTCATCAGGATGAAATCCTGGAGGTGGACAAGTACCACTGGTTAGGGTGGAGAGGGCTTCTCCCGGTTCTGCGCAATTACCAAGATTCATCACTATAATGCCTAGGTGATGGGTATGTGTTATGTGATATGTGTGTCCTTCTTTATGGTTCGGACTATGTGTCATGGCAAACAATGTGTAAAGATGTGAACTATGTGTGAATGTGCAATATGATCATGTGAAAGTGATGTGTAAATGTGTTACAATGTGGAAGAATGTGAAACCATGTGAGCATGTTATGTTTATGTCAAAACAGCAAGAAAAATGTGTGAATATGTGTAACGACCCTCCTCATACCGGTACGATTATACCAATCCCCATCGGTATAAAGAGAGTCATTACAGTGGGATAAAACCCAACACTAGCCAATAGGTTGAAAAGTACGTAGATAGCAATTTAGTACAGCAGAATAAAATAAATAATTCAACTTTAATCATCACCATCACACATCCACAGTCTAAATAGCGAAATAAAACGACAATGTCCACATTATTACATAATGAAAGAACTACATTGTCCAATATTGTCCATACAATATTTGTATTCAAGCTATGAAAAGAAAAGTACAACTGAAAATTTGCTCCTTAAAAGCTACTCCTCCAAGAGATCAACCTTCGCCTTCCTTCAAAATAGTAACTCATGTCTCACTGTACGCCGAAGCAAGGGTGAGTTCAAAGACTCAGCAAGTAAAACAAAGACTTAATCTTAAACTATCATATTCACATAATCTTTTAAACACTAAATAATATATACGATTATTTAAACTACAAGAATTCATGGAACATACTTTTACCTATCAACCCATTCCTAAATCACTTAGACATGCTTTGTTCTATCACATGTTTATTCTAAATCATGGATACTAATATTATACACTTGTACATATTCTCTACACCTACATGATATAATCATTCATTCCACACATTAATTCATTTCATGATTTATTTCTACAATTAGAATAGAGAATTAGGCATAGAGAAAAGAACAACCTAACATGATGACTATTCATTTTTCACATGCACTTTTCATATTAAATTTCACAACTTGCTTGCTGGTTAATGTAAATAAATTTCGTATGCATGGTTTCATATTTTTATAGATGAATTGTAAAGTCTAGATCATAGTCAAGTTGTTGGCAATACTAAACAATTTACATGGAACTCTATACTAAGTACTCATCACATATAGCATGGAATCTAAACATTCTTCCTTATGCTTACACATTCATAACTATATTTTACTTGCTGTTTTGATATGGTATAACTCAATTACATAGAATTAGATCTATTTACACTTATCTTATTCCTTTAGCAAATTCACATTTCCATCTTTTTGTGTTACATTTTGCATGTTTACACTATATATATACTCACATACATTATTACAAGAAGATTAATGATACATGATATGATATTAAACATGACATTGTAATTTAAATATTATACTGATAGTATGAACATACGCACTATCATATTAGTTCACATGAAATCACATTCTCATTAACCTTAATTTTTCCCTTACATATCTCTTCACAAAATCTTCATATCATCTACTCTTTTTTTTACTTATCATATATTTGCATTCATCACATGCCATATTCACATATTATCTTACACTTTACTCATATTCCAATAACTTAAAATGCCATGACACATAGTCCTAACTACCTATTAGAGGACACAAAACAATATCTCATACTCATACTCATCACATAACACATAACTCATAACACAACTCTATCACATACCCACCACCTAGGCAATGAAGTGGTGAATCTTGGTAACTGCGCAGCCCGGGAGAAGCCATCTCCCCCCTATCCAGTGGTACTTGTCCACCTCCAGGTTTTTCCTAATGCCTTTAGGATAAACTTTTACAATGTAGAACTTTCCATAGCGACTTTTCTATGTACAACTCCGATGCCTCTAGGGTAGTAGTGTCATTCTTGGCCCAATCATTATACTTTCACTTTATCACTTTTCACACACTATTCACATATTTTACATATAATACTTAATCACTTTACACATCTTAATATCAATTGCACATGTCTCAGTTAGCCTAATCATGATACTACTATTTTCAGAAATAAAATAACTTACATTACAGTCCTAAACATGCTGTACATTTACCGAATTACACAAGATTAGATCACCCTATCTAATATGTACAAATTACATGGTTAACTAATAATTATACTTGCTGTTAACATCTTAGTTCTAAATTTTATCCCAGGTCATTACAGTAAATATATCACACATGTAATTTTCCAGATTTTTCAGACAGTAAATACAATTTCTATAATTAAATCCAGATTTCAGATAATTCATTGAAACATTAGACAGGGTACAAGTGAACATGGTTATGTTTCTAACAGTTCAGAAATCAGATATTATTCCTACTGTCATGTAAAATTTATGCAACCCTAATTTACAGCAATTCCATTTAGGCACAATTTAAACATGCTTATATGGTGCTCATGACACAATTATTGAATTTCCATAATTAACACGGTTCACAGAAAAAAATTAGGCAACCTTATGATATGACCTAATGACTGTATACAATCACCAATAAAAATTTCAGTATGTAACTATGTCCCAAATCATTCAAACAGCATGAAAAAAATCAAAGCACATTTTCAGGTCTTGAATAAGTAGACGTCAAGGGATGTTGCCGTTTACTTCTTCTGAAGAACTTGACTGCAACCTATGTTGCCGTCAACCTTGTCCCAAGCAGCACATACAGACAACTTTTCATACCAGGGTGAATTTGGGGTTCCAGGACTCGAGGAAAAATCCGTAAAAATACTAGACTAAGGGGACATGTATAGGAAAAGATCTAGGTTTACTTGCCTCTTAAAAAATCTACAAAGATCAGAATATGTCGATGAAGTCCTTCTCGGCCCTGCCCAAAGGTGCTCAGAAACTCCTTAGATCTTCTTCTCCTGTCGTGTAGATGGCTCCTCGGAGTTGGATCATTTCTTGGATGTATTGGTTGTCCTCCAGATGTGTAGCTCCTCGAGAACACCTCCAGTCGACGGATCCGGCCTTCTGAAGTTCAGCTTTTCAACCATCTCGGAGCTAGGGTTTCACCAAATGTTAAAAAGCCTTTTCCCTGACCTAGGATGGGTATTTTATAGGCTGGGGGTTGGGGTATGCCTTAGGGTAGGTTTCCTACGAGTTAGGATGGGTTTCCCTAATCTGGAACTAGCCAAAACGCGAGCATTAACAATTTTGGAACCGTTACGTAGGAGGATATTGACGTCAACATCGGTTGTAGTTAACTGACAGGTTGACGTCAAGGGGGTGGCCGCCCACTGGGGGTTGGCATCCAGGGGGTGGACGCCAACAGTGCCTTGACGTCCAGGTCCTGGCCGCCAACAGCACAGTGCAGCCAAAACTCCGCCAACCTAAAATTTAATGTATAAATATACCAAAACAATCTAATGTGTAAAAATAATTGCATATATTCTTACTACATAAAGTACACTGCATTACACAATATTTAATTAAGTACAACTTACACTAATCATCATTAAGAATAATATGCATCGATAACACATACATGCATATATACTTACACAACTACATGATTGCATAATACATGCATGAACCTATGACTGAAATGTACTCCTCATTAACTAAATACTACATGCACATTATGATTTAAGTACCCTACACATCAAATAATTAACATGCTTAACATAGCTAATTACACATGCACATTTAAGATAAAATAAAAACATATTATTACACATGTACTTCATATATTTATACACAACATCCATGGAATAGATAGTTCAATATGCACTTCAAGATTTTACATACATAATATCTGTAAGATGTAATATAGAATAAGCTAACTAAGAACTTTTACCACATCACAAATTCTTACATGCACCCACCCACTTGATGACGTATGCATAATTATACACATGTATACAACATAGTTATATACATTATGCAAGAAATAGATAATTATAACATGCATAAATTACTTTAAGATTATGAGCCTAAGATTTTGGTATACACATTATACATCATTTAGCTAATTGCCTATTCTCACGTAAAAATATCATATATATATATATGCCTGTATATGTTCATGAGAAGTACAAAAATAGTAATATGCACAATTGAATACACATGCTATACACACACCAAGTAATACACATACACGATATAAAAGATGAAAATTTCAGGGTATCACAATATGTGTAAAAGCATGTGAAAAGAGTTAGACATCATGATAGGTTTTCTAGTAATCATGTGTTTAGTTCCATGATCAAGTTGTTTGGAAATATGTTATGAATGAGATGAAATTGATACCATGATTTAAGTTCAGCCATGTGGAGATAGCATGTTATGGATTATTCATTGTATTTGTTAAAATATGACATGAACCATGTGGTAAAATTTCTCTTTTATTAAATTAAGTAGCATGAATGTGATATGTGTAAGGATGTGCTAATAGGTTACTTGCTGAGTCTTTTGTGAAGACTCATACTTGATTTAACATACAGGTGAGACATGTGTTCCTGTGATTGAAGAGGACGTTGTGAGGAGCGACTCCGAGAGAGAGGAGTAGCGGAGCTATTGGAGGACTGTCTTATAGATTGTATTTTTCATTTACTAGTATGTGAACAATGTTATGTTATATGGACTTGTTTAATTATGGACTTTGTTTATATTTCATTGCTACTATATAGACTGTGGGATGTGCGTAATGATGATGGAATAAGAATCTCTTTCATTTTCCGTTGTACTTTACCTTGGTACTTATGTACATCTCTACCTACTGTGTTGTGTTGGGTACATGTCCCACTGTGACGGCGCACTTTATATTGACGTGGATTGGTATAATCATACAGGTATAAAGAGGGTCGTTACAAAGTGCCAAACTCGGGTCATGAAGACTGTTCGCGACACCAGCAACTAACCGGACAAGTCACACAAGACTACCTCTCAGTCTCACAGCCACAGACGAAAGGTCCACCTGCCGCTCCACCACAACAAAGCCAAGAAACTGTGGAGACCAACCAACACCACACCTGCGAACCACACTACCGCAAGCCCATGCCTGACACCTTTAGGGACTCCAGCCCGAGCTCCCTAAAGTGAGGCACTGAAAGCCAAGACTAGCTAGGGACAAATACGTCTACTGGTGTCCGTAACTCCCAACCACGAGCGCACTACAAGCGACAACCACAAGCTCACACAAGTCGTTGTCCCTCTGCCGTCTTTCCCCCAGTCGGACGTACAACTCTACACAAGAGTGAGGGTGTCCAGGAAGATGACATAGACCTCAACAGTACACAAGTACCGGGACAAATCCCGAGCACTAACGTGCCTGACTCGCACAAAACCTGGGGTACCCGACTGGAGAGGTAACCACGGTAGGCGTCGTACTACTCGACACATACACACAAACCACGTGAACACTGCTGTCCTCAACCACGACGCATGCCAATGCACCGTCTACCAATACTACGAATAATAAATAACACCAAACGATAATCCGTAGCTCTGCACAAACGTTTAGCCTTCTGAAGCCTAAACGCAACAGGTCCTCTGTCGCCTTCAAACGTGACACCTTGATACAGCGCATTCTGAAGCAGACGCGACTGGTCGGTCTGTCATGTTCTGAACGCGATCTGTCGTGTTCTGAACGCAACACTAAGGTCCATCGCCTTCACAGACAGAGACCCAGAACCGGCGTTCCATCTCTGGAATCCCCATGCAAACCATCCAACCATGCATATAAAGCAATTATAATCATTCTAACCATTGCACTAGCATGCTATTCAACTTATATAACTCAAATAATAGCCTAAACATGCTCAACACACAATCCACAGCAAGAAACAAGGTGGAATCTCCCTACCTACACAAAGAACACAAAGAACGATGATAATCTGGTGTTTCCCCCGCTCTGTACCACGTCCTCGCGACGAGAGCACGCCGAAAACCACACCAGAACCTCGAATCGCCCAAGAACAGGCCGCAAAAACCCTTCTCCTGGCTGAGCAGAGCTTACTGATCTCTGTTTGGCCGACCTAGGTTAGAAACCCTTTGGAGTTGAGAATGTGACGCACCCTGCCGTCGTGATCAGAACGCGACAGTGTAGGCCGTCGCCTTCTTATCACTGACGCCAGCCGGCTGCCCTGTGTGCACCTCGCGGCAGGCATGCAGCCGAACAACCCCAAACAACGGTAACAAGAACGCGACGCCCTGGACCGTCGCGTTCAGAACGCGATGCCCAGCTCTATCGCATTCACAGACAGTGAACCTGTGAGTGCTCTGGGCCCAACCTCTCGTCCCACAAAGCTCCACAACATATGGAAACACACAAACCACTGGCCACACACTGGCCACCACAACCACTAAACCACAGTCCGAACGGTCACTACGCTACATTACTATCACCTAAAAGAAATTTTGTCCTCGAAATTTAAGAAGAAAGCTCAACACAAAAATTTCCAATTAACAAGCATGGTACTATCACCTAAAAGAATTTAAAAGCTTACTCAAACAAGTATGGATACACTTTCATCATTTCCTCTGCTAATTCCCATATGTCTTCTCCACCCTGTCTATTTTCTCATCTGATTTTCACTAGCTCAATCTCTTTATTTCTCAGCTTTTGAGTTCTGCGTCCTATAATCTGTACTGGATATTCTGGCATTAACATGTCTGGTTTCAAATCATCTTGTGTGTACCTGACTATCTCGGAGGGATCTCGATATACCTTCTGACATAGAACATGGAACCATCATGTGCATCTGTAAAGTCTGCTGGGAGATCTATCCTGTAGCTGTTTCATTCACCAATTCTTTATAAAATTTGGAATGGACCAACATATCTCGGGCTCAATTTACCTTTCTTGCTGAATCTTAGCACACCTTTTGTAGGAGAAACCTTCAGAAATACATAATCACCAACTTCAAATTGCAATGGCCTGCGTCTGGTATCTTCATAACTCTTCTGACGACTCTGAGCTGTTTGAAGCTTTTCCTTAATAAATTTGACCATCTCTGAACACTGCTAAATCAATTCTGGTCCCATGACTTTCCGTTCATCTACCTCATGCCAATTTAATGGTGTCCTACACGGTCTTCCATATAGAGCTTCATAAGGTGTCATCCCAATACTTGCATGATAACTGTTATTATAAGCAAACTCTACCATACCCAAGTGGTGCTCCCAAGTACCTCCCCATACTAAACAGCAAGCCCTCAACATATCTTCTATGGTTTGAATGGTTCTTTCTGTTTGTCCATCTGTCTGCGGATGATAAGCTAAGCTGTACCTCAATTCAGTGCCAATTACTCTATGTAAACTCCTCCAGAAGCTTGAAGTAAATCTGGGATCCCTATTTGAGACAATTATTACTGGAATTCCATGCAGTGGTACTATTCTGTCTACATATAACCTGGCTAATTTGTCCACGGTCCATGACATGCTTACAGCCAATAACCTGCACACCTTAGTCAATCTATCCACAAAAACCCAAATTCCATTGTGACCTGTTGCTGTTCTGGGTAAACCAACTGCAAAATCCATAGCTATGTCATCCCATTTCCACTGTGGAATAGGCAATGGCTGCAATAATCCCCCTGGCTTCTGATGCTCTGCTTTTACTTGCTGACATACCAGACATCTTGATATAAATTTTGCTATTTCTTCTTCATGTTCAGCCACCAGAAATGCTTCTTCAGATCTTGATACATCTTTGTGCTGCCTGGATGAATAGTGTACCTAGATCTGTGAGCCTCTTCTAATACCTTCTGTCTGACCTCGGCTTCTGCTGGAACATATAATCAGCCTTTAAGTCTAACCACACTGTCATCATCAAGTGTAACCTCTTTCATTCTTACAATATCTACCAGATTCTCATCTGTTCTCTGTGCTTCTACTATCTACCAATACAAAGAAGGTTCCACTGCACTGTTTGCTAACACTGCTCGCTGCTGATTATGTGGCACAAATGGTGAATTCTCTGCTACATCTTCATATAATTTTCATTCTCTCATCATCATCTGGCTCAAAACTGCTTTTCTACTCAATGTATCTGCAACAACATTGACTTACCCGGGTGGTATGTAAGACTGAAATCATAATCCTTCAAATACTCCATCCACCTGTGCTACCTTAAGTTTAAATCTTTCTATGAGAAAATGTACTTCAAACTTTTATGATCTGTAAGATTTCAAATCTCTCTATACAGTAGTGCCTCCACAATTTTAATGCAAAACACCTGCTGCCAACTCTAAATCATGTGCGGGATAATTCTCTTCATGCCTCTTCAACTGCCTTGATGCATATGCCACTACTTTCCCATGCTGCATTAAACTGCTGCTCCAATCCTCTTCTAGATGCTTTGTATACAACACAAATCCTCCACTGCCTGATGGTATTTCCAATATGGGTGTTGTAGTAAGCCTCTTCTTCAATTCTATAAAACTTTGCCGACAATCTAAAGACCACAGAAGGGCACTCCTTTCCTAGTCAATCTAGTTATAGGTGCTGCAATCTTTGAGAAATCTTGAATGAATTACCTGTAATAACCTGTCAGACCAAGGAAACTTCTGATTTCTACACTGTCTTTGACTCTTCCCATTTCATTACTCTCTGCTTCTACCTTAGCTGGACCACTGCTACACACCCTATCCTAAATTACATGGCCCAAAAACGAATCTCCTTTAACCAGAACTCACATTTACTGAACTTAGCATACAACTGGTGATCCCACAAAGTCTACAATGTAATTCTCAGATGTGCTGCACGCTCCTCCTCTGATGCTAAATACACTAATATGTCATCGATGAATACCACAATAAACTGATCTAGATAAGGGTGAAATATTCTATTCATCAGATTCATAAATGTTGCTGGTGCATTAGTCAATCCAAATGGCATAACTACAAACTTATAGTGCCCATATCTGGTTCTAAAAGCTATCTTGTCAATATCTTCTTCTTTAATCCTCAGTTGGTGATATCCTGATCTCAAATCAATTTTAGAGAATACTCTAGCCGACTGTAGCTGATCAAATAAATCATCAATTCTGGGAAGTGGATACTTATTCTTGATAGTGACCTTGTTCAATTGCTGATAATCTATATACATTCTCAAGCTGCCATCTTTCTTTTTAACAAATAACACTGGTGCTCACCATGGTGAGTGACTGGGTCTGATAAAACCCTTCTCTAACTATTCCTGCAATTGCTTCTTTAATTCTTTTAGCTCTACTGGTGCCATCCTGTAAGGTGCCTTTGAAATTGGCATGCTACCTGGTTGCAATTCTACTGTGAAGTCTACCTCCCTGTGCAGAGCTAACCCTGGCAACTCCTCTAGGAACATATCTGCAAATCCTTAACCACGGGTACCATTTCTACAGACTTGCCAGACTCAACTAAACTGACTGAGGCAAGATATGCCACACACCCAGCATTAATCAACCTCCTAGCCCTAAGTGCAGAAATAATAAACTTAGAAGTATAAACGACATACCTTGGAACTCAAACACAGCTCCACTGAGTCGACAAAATCTAACTTTCTTCTTCCTACAATCCACCACTGCCCCATAGGCCTCTAGCCAATCCATTCCCAAAATCACATCGACTCTTTCAACTGCAATGCATACAACCTTGCTGGCAACTGATTCCTTTGTACTATGATCGGAACTTCATCTACATAATAAGAAGTGAGCATAAAACTATCAGAAGGAACCTCCACAACCAACTCACACTACCTCTCTTCTAAGGGATGAACCATACTATCCATAAAATCTTCAGAAATAAATGAATGTGAAGCACCTGGATCAATCAACACTCTAGCATAAAATTCAAAGAGAGGTAATATAGCTTCAATTAGGTTGGATGCCTCCGCATGTGCTCTGGTAACAGCCATAACTCGACCTCGTCCCCTCTGGAAAGGTGGATCTCTATCTCCCTCCGCTGCTGGCTGCTGATATGGTTGCTGTTGTTGTTGCTACTGTACCCCTCTTCCATAACTGTAATCTCGTGGAAGCAGACAATTTCTGGCTAAATGCCCTGGCTGCCCACAATTATAACACCTGAAACCTGGAAAAGTTGCGGGCTGCCCTGTTGTGCTCTGCTGTGACTCTTCTGGTGCTGGCCTGAAACCTCGGCCATGCTGAACACCCTGTTGGAAACCCTGTTGTCTACCACCACCTTGTCCTCTGAATATCTTCTTCAATTTGTTACCCCACTTGGCAAATCCAGATGATGATGATGCTCCCGAGGGTGCCTTACCCTTGTTGATACCTGTGGATTGTTGCGGAAGCCGGAAACTACCTGTCCCTCCTGACTGTCTAGCCTGCACAGTCCTCTCAAGTATAGTTGCCATCTGTGCTACTTTCTCCACTGTTCTACACATAAGGGGAATCACTGCATCCTGTAACTCTGATCGCAGTCCTCGAATAAAATATTCCACCATCATATCATTATCTGTGACTACTGTAGACACCCGATTTTGGCTAATAAGCCAAACTACATTTCTTGTTAACTTAGTGAGCCCCTAGTTGGTCACTCACCTTGAGCTCATCATTAGCCTTGCTTTGAGCCTATTAACAGCCCAATTCCCATGAATATCCCATCCATTGTCTTTTAAAAGAAAGAGTCCATGTGCCTTAAATGCCTATTATTCTCCTATGTGATTGATCAATATTTTGAAAATAATCAATTTCCATTAACGCGACGTATCGTGGCACCACGTTCATCATTTTCGTGCCTCCCTTGGCCGTCGCAACAACCCATGCATACCCATGCACGTGGCTTCATAGTCGCGACAACTAAGGCCGTCGCGTTCATTGCGGTCGCGTCCCTATGATGCGTCGCGATTTCAACCGCGGCAACAGCCTCCGCAACCACCTCCACTTTATCCTCCCATGGCCTTATCTCTATCCCATGCAGCCTCCCAACTCCCATGGCCGCGGTTTGGGGTTGTGGGAGACTCTAGGAACCCCTTTGGACTCTCCAATCTGGATTTAATGACATTTATCCTTTATTTGGGGTATTTATCACTTAAAATGGATATTTTCTCTCTCTAAGTCTATATAAGCAGGCCCTTTTCTTCAGAGCAAAGGGAGCCCCATTTTCACCCCGAAGGGCTGCCGAATTTTCCTTAGATCTGGACTTAGCCTCGCAGCCCTCCCTTCTCCTCTCTTTTCTTTCCTCACATCTCCACCTCAAACTTGTCCTTTTGCACATCTATGGAGCTTGGATCGTGAGGAGGACGACTCCCCCGCCATTCCTTGGAGCATCTGAAGCATCTAAGCACGCCATTGCACGCCAAGGAGTCGCCCATTCCTTGGAGCATCTGAAGCATCTAAGCACGCCATTGCACGCCAGGGAGTCGCCCATATGGGGCTCTTCTCTCTTCTCCTCCCTCTTTCTTCTTCCTCCTTCTTGCATGTTGTGTTATTTCTAGATAATTGCATTCACCCTTCTTCCCACGATTTTATACACCCCAGGGGTTTAAAATCCACCCCAGATTCGTTCCCTCCATGTTACTTCTTCCTCTTTTACTATTGGATGGATACTCCACTTAACAAGTTCTAATAGGGTTCTCTTCTTATTTTTTGTTGTTTTGGCAGGCACTCAAACAAGATCTCACGAGGAGCTCTTGTCCTCTGGCCTGCTGGAGGACAGGAAGAAGGTCTACACAAACTTCTCCTGCATTGTAAAGAATGCGACGAGATAAAGCAACGCGACCAGAGATGCGGCCCGTAGGGGCGTCGTGATATCAGCACCATCGCGACAGGTTTTGATGTCGCGATATCAGGTCCGTCCTCTGTTCTCTCTTCCTTTTCCTAGTATAGTTAGCCCCCCCCCCCCCCCCTCCCTTTTCATTCTATATTAGGCAACTATATTGGGTGGCGATCACACCCCTTTCCATGCTATTATAGTCGACACATGTCTGTGTGTATTGGGGGCGCACAATCCCCGTGATTACACCTGTTGGCGATCACGGTGGGACCTTCAATGCTACCCTTGTGAGTTGAGATTGGTTGCTTGCCATGTTTCCCTGCTTTAATGTCTTCATAGAGCCCTGTTAGGTTGTTGTTATTTTTTTCTTTTCTGCATTTTTTGTTCTCTGTTGGAGTCGCGGCATATCGCGCAGACGCGACATGACCGCATCCTCAAGAGAGGACGCGACATCAGGTCAGTATTTCTCCTCTTCTGTTTGCCTTAGTTTCACTTCTATGGATTCATACATGTCTCTTCCATGTCTTTTGGCCATGTGTGCTCGTGTTTGTGGGTGTTAGAATCCTTCTAGGGTTCGAGTTTCTCCTTTTCCTTCTATCGTAAGTTTTCGGGCTCTGTCGCGGTGGATCGTGGGGCCGCCACTAGTTCGCGCCGTGGGGGAACGTCGCATCTATAGGTACGCATTGTTTGTTAATGTTTTGATCCATGTGTCGGCTTCTGGGTGATTCATGACGTCTACTAGGTTAATCTAGTTGTTCCATGTTTGTATCATGTGTTAGGTTAGTCTATGTACCTTGTATTTGTGCATGACTACTGTTCTCGGGACTCTGTTGGTATCGCGGTAGGCCGTCCTGTCGCGATAAGGTTGCGGTGTACCTTCCCGCCGTGACTTTACCCAAGACCTGTTAGTCACCCTGTTTGGTCATTGGTTAGCTTGCATACATCTTGGGCGCTTAGGCCTGTGCATACATTACTCATCCCATTGTGTAGGTTGCCCCCTTAGTTGAGTGAACCCTCTCACCTGCGAGCACTCGTGGGTTGACTCAGGCCACCTTCCGAGGACCTCTATAAGTCCCCGCGTGACCGTACGCACGTTACGGCTCGCCGGGCAGGTTGTACCCATTGCACCCCTAGTTTGAGCCACCCCCACTGTCAGTTGTGTGCCATCCCTAGCTACACCGGAGGACTTGAGTTCACACCCATTAGGGCCCGCCCCACTTGACCAAGTGATTTTCTATTAACTTATTCATTTAAAAAGTCAAGTGCGAATCTTAAAATTTGGGCAATAATCTTGATAACTTGAATGCTTTTGGTATCTCCCTTCTCATCTCACAGTCCCTTCATGTTGTGATAGAGTCTAGGTTGGTTGGTATGTGTCATCTCCCCTAAATTGTTTAGGGGCATGCATCATTGTCTAGTCGAGATTGCCCAGGTCCGTGGCCCATTGTTCGGGAGGATGGTCAACTCCTCGACCGTTCTCTCCAACCTTCTCGAGTCAAGTCCTCCTTCTCTCCAGGGGAGATGACCCCCACTCTCAATTCAGTCAGCTTCTTCCGCTTCTAACTCCGAACCAAGTCCGTGAATTTCTGGTCGCTGCCAAAGACAAGTGACCCCTATCTCCACCCACTCACAATTCAGTCCAACATGCGACTTCCTCTGCCCCTGTTACTTCAGCACCACACATACCCTCCGCCGTGGCAGACCCTACACCTCTCCGTCCTAGAGCTATCCATTTCTCTGACCCTAGCTACCTTCCTACACGAGAGGTCCGGCCCAGATCCCCTCCAACCTCCTCCTTCTATACGGCCGAACCTGCCCCCCTGCCCCACGAGAGGTCCTATTCTTTTGAGCAACCCTGCTCCTTTATTCTTGCTCCTCATGTCACGCCTCCCTCCGATTTCCTTACGGAGTGGGCGACCATGAAGAGGGAGCTCCACGACCTCAGGAAACAAATAGATCCGCGGAAGGTCGCTGACATCCCCCTCCCATCCTTCCAACATCTCCGGGTTCCACCCCAGTTGGAACTCCCTGTCTATCGACGATATTCTAGGGTAGGTGACCCTTACGTGCATTTAAAAGATTTTGTGTATGAATCAGCACCACACAAGTACGACCGCCACCTCATGGCGTACTTGTTCAGAAAATCATTGGACGGTCCGGCCCTTGAATGGTTTTATTCCCTGCCTCCCGAAGAAGCCGAAGATTTTTAGATCATTCAAGAAAGATTCTTGCAGCAGTTCCAAGATCGGGTGGGACCCGAATATTCTTTTGTTGATTTGGTGGCCGAGAAAATGAAATCTGACGAGGAATTTTCAGTATATGCCAACAGATGGTGTTCCCTCGCTGCAAAAGTTCGCTGCCCAATGCCTGAGGAAGAAAAGATTAAAAGCTGCTGATCTCAAATGCCACCCCTACTTACCGGGCTATCCTAGCTATGAATGACATCACCACCATGCGCCAGTTGTATGGTCGAGCCCGCTTCATCCAGACACAACTTAAGGACTCACCTATCCATTCTATGTTTGAGACCCCCAAATCTCGTTACCCTAAGAAGCCTCAGGGCCCAGTCACCGAGGGAGTCCAAACTAATGAACAAGTAGGTGCAGTGAATAACCCCCAAGGCCCCGTGGGTAGGTCTCCCTATACTCAGCAGCCCCAACAACCATGGAACAACAATAGACAGCCTCCTCCTCAGGGTCAGAACCCCCAGCAAGACTAGCGTTAGTACAACCAAGTCTCTCCACCCCAAAATGGTTTTGCCCCCAGAAAGCCCAATGGGCCCAAGAGAGCTCAGTACCCTCCTCTTTCAGAGACCTTGGCTGACATCTTCGCAGCCCTTATGTCTCTCAATGCCCTTAGACTCCCTCCTGAGAAATCGAATTGGAACATGGCAGCGGACTAAACGAAGTAGTGTGTCTACCATCGCCACCCGGACCACAATGTATCGGACTGCTTCCAATTCCGGGACATCATATATGATCTTCATGAACAGAATCAGATTGATTGGGAGAAGATGAAGAGGTTATCCAAACACTGAGGGACCAGCAGGGTCAAAGGTAGTAGCAACAGTAGCAGAGGCGACAGTAGCCATAACAACAACAACAATTCCAACAACAACAATAATTCCAGTAGCCTTTCCAGCAGCAACAATAACAGCAACCCCAGCAACCGGAAAATGACCTTGGCATAATCCGTAATCCCATGCCTCAACATCAGCCCGCTCCAAACCCACAACCTGCTCCACCACCTCCTCCACCTGCTCAAGTTAACCAAGTCATCCATCACCCACCACCAGAAGCCGCATGGGCCTTCGACGATGAGCACAAAGTGGGCCAGCTTTTGGCCATTTCCCATACCACACATGCTCCCATCATACCTGCATCCACCACACCCACCATTGCCACCCTCACCTCGCCGCTCTACAGCTCCCCCATCATACCACCCGATGTCCCTTCGCCTATCAGCATCCCATTCTCCCCTACGCCAGCGCCACTATTACCCAACCTTTCTGTTATTGACACCACTCCCCCTCCACTCCACCATAACCTCGCCCTGCGGAGTGGGCGTATGTTTCACCGGATGTACCCAAATGCATCCGTACCTATGCCAGGTCAACAAACCCAACCCTCCCATTGTCAGCAGCAGCAACAAGATACCGAGGAGATAGATCCAGTTCCGGGAACTCAATATGACATTCTGAAGCACTTGGATCAGACTCCGGCAAAAATCTCCATCCTTGAGCTGATCAAGAGGTCACAGACCCACTAAGATGCCTTGAGGAGCTTTCTACAAAGGGTCATGGTCAGTGAAGACATGAACCCTGACAATCTACCTTTCGTACTCTCTATTGTGAACAGAGGACCAACAATTACCTTTTCTGATGGTGAGTTAGCTCCTCCAGAGGCCACAAGAATGCCCCTGTGTGTGACACTGACTATAAATAAAGTGGCCATCGATGCCGCATTGGTCGATACAGGGGCTTCCATTAATGTGTCCCTTGAGCACTTTGAGAGCTTGCAACGTCCCCGAACGCCGGCTACAGCCTACTCCTATAACCATAGCTACATATGACAATTCCCGGCGAGCTTGCCACGGCGTCATTTCTTTACAAGCCGAATTGGGCCCACTCGTCATGACAGTGGACTTCTATGTGCTAGATATTGATCCCACTTTTAAGGCCATCCTAGGCCGACCATGGATTGAAGCATCAGGGGCAGTCCCCTCTATAGCCCATCAATGTTTGAAGTTCCCGTTTCAAGGGCGTATAGTCAAAGTCAAGAGTGCAGCAACTACCCGCACTGTGGAGGCTATAGAAAGGATCTTTCCGTCGGTCTAGCCATCCAATAAGCCTCTCATTTCGGTGCTTGACATAAATTATCCCTGGGCTTACACTTTCTCCTCTAATCGCCCGATTGTGTCTCCATCACTGGCAGCTATTGGGAAGGATACGTTAGCAAATGCCAAAGGCTGGGATATCATGTTCAGGATTGGCTATCAGACAGGAAAAGGTTTGGGAGCCCATCTCCAAGGGAGAACCATGGTCATCGCTAACACGAAGAATTTTACAAAGCATGGCCTAGGATACACAGAATGGGCCGCACTCTCATCTGCTTCGCAGTCAGACCATGGTCCTCTTGCTTGGACATTATATGACCACTTCGTCAGAGGACCTATACAGCCCGGATATAACATCACAGTGCAAGAGGAACCAAGGTCAGCATATCAAATCCTAGAGGCCCAGCGGCCCAGCAAGAAGAAGAAGCCGGAGACAAAGGCAGAAGAATCAGATCTTGAAGACTTAATCTCTGCAGTAAGTTCCCTATTCAAAGAAGACATCAACACCCCCTCAGAGGCAGAAGTAGAAGAGCAGGGCCTTGAAGACCTTATTTCATCAGTTAGTCGTTTGTTCGTCGAGGACAGTGTGGCACAACCGCCAGTAGTGATAGAATCAGCATCAGCAATCACCACCAAGCGACAGTTGCTTGGACTTGGTGAAAAGTTTGAAACCATGAACCTCATCAACCCAACAATGGAGCTCTGGCCAGGGTATTCCCAGCCTTTCAATCATTTTGTGTCTTCCATCTTTGTTTATAAACTCACCTCCATCCCTTTTTCCCCTCCCATCATTCTCCAGTTCTCTTCCGACGCTCTCGAAGCGTTAACCTCCTCTACATCCTCTTTCACCGTTTCTTTTAATGGCTCGGTTCTATCCTTCTCCCGACGCCTTCGCTCTTAGGATGGTTAATTTCCTTTCTTAGTTTAATATGTTGCTTTAAAAAAAAATACCTCCTCTCTTCCCTGTTTCCCATCTTTCCCCTACCCGTCTCATCAGGCGGCGATCCCCGCCTTTCCCCTTTCCCTTTCATCGGACGGCAATACCTGTTCTTCTCCTTTCAAACATTAATCTCCCGCTACAATCCCCATCCTTAGCCGATGATCCCCGTCCCCTCACCTTCCTACTCTCGACGGCGATCCCCGTCACCTCTTGATTTTCGGACGGCGATCCCTGTCCCCCTCGCCTTCCTGCTCTTGACGGCGATCCCCGTCACCTCTTCATTTTCGGACGACGATTCTCGTCCCCTCGCCTTCCTGCTCTCGACGGTGATCCCCGTCACCTCTTGATTTTAGGACGGTGATCCCCGTCCCCTCGCCTTCCTGCTCTGGATGGCGATCCCATCACCTCTTCATTTTCGGACGGCGATCCCCGTCCCCTCACCTTCCTGCTTTTGACGGCGATCCCCGTCACCCCGATTTTCTTTCTCCCTCGGCGGTGATCCCCGCCTTTCTCCTTCTACCCAAGCTGCGGTCTTCGCCCACTGACCGCCATGGTCACTCTGGGCGATTTGGGTGAGGGGCCTTCTGTTCCCCTGCACCCCAACTCTGCTGTAGGCACCCTGAGTTCGGGTGGCCCGCCCCTTCCTCCAGACCCATCGGAGGGTTTCCGCAGCCCCGCCGCACCTGTTCCTTTCCATTTCAATAAACCTCTGGACACTTCTCCAGAGCCTTCTGTAAATATCAAACCTAGTTTAGATTCAGGGGTAGGATCTATCAAGCCCCCGTCTCCTTCTAGGAAGAAGAAGGGTAGTGGCATACCTCGTAGGTATCTGCTAGATCTGGTGCAGAGGTGTGGAGCTCTGCTAACTGTCAGAGAATTTGTCTAGGAAGCAGTAGTTCTGAACTTAGAAGATCTGCATGAAGAAGAAGGGCTAGATGATGGATTTGGAGTTTACGAGATCTTAGCTGAGGATGAGCCAGTGGGTGAAGAGGACTGTGAAATAGAGGGCGCTGCTGAGATGTATGCGAGTGGTATGAAAATATTTGATGAACCCACCTCGGCAGTGGATGAGCCCACCAAGGAGGTAAATGTTGGAACGGGACCCCAGACTCTTAACCATAGCCTCCGGTCTCCCTTCGGAAGAAGAAGAGGTGCTCATAGAAATGTTAAGGGAGTTCAAGGATTCTTTTGCCTGGTCTTATGATGACATGCCCGATATTGACCCCGAGTTAGTAGAACATAGGCTGATCTTGAAGCCAGGCGCAGTTGCTGTTAAGCAAAATTTGAGACGATACCTCCCCCACATTGCTTTGAAGATGAAAGAGGAGATTGATAAGCTACACAAGGCTAAATTCATCTGTGTAGTCCTCTATCCGCTGTGGGTGGCCAATATAGTCCCGGTGATGAAGAAAGACAGAAGAGTGTGAATTTGCATAGACTTCCGGGACCTGAATAGGGCATGTCCAAAGGATGATTTCCTGTTACCTCACTTGGATGTGTTAATTGATAACACCGCGGGGTATGAAACTTTATCATTCATGGATGGGTACTCAGGCTATAATCAGATCCGTCTAGCCCCGGAGGACCAAGAGAAAACCTCCTTCACCACACCCTGGGGAACTTATTGCTATGTGGTCATGCCATTTGGATTGAAAAATGTCGGTGCCACTTATCAAAGGGCAATGTTAGCTATCTTCCAAGATATGATACATATTGATGTCGAGGTTTACGTGGACGATGTTGTGGTGAAGTCTCGGACCTGAAGGGAACACTCCTCCGTACTTGCCAAGGTGTTTCGTCGTGCACATGAATATCAATTGAAGATGAATCCGAAGAAGTGCGTGTTTGGGGTTTCTTCAGGAAAACTGTTAGGTTTTATAGTCAACAAACGGGGGATTCAAATAGACCCGCATAAGGCCAAAGCTATAAATGAGATGCCCCCTCCTAAGAACATATCTGAGCTTCGAGGTTTGATCGGTCGGCTACAGTTCATAAGGAGATTTATATCTCAGAACTCTCAAAGATGCCGCCCCTTTTATGAACTGTTGAGAGGAGGAGCCAAGTTCGAATGGAATACCAAGTGCCAAGAGGCCTTTGATAAACTCAAGAGTTATCTCATGAATCTGCCCGTGCTACAGGCGCATGTCCCTGGGAAACCCTTGATCCTATATCTGTCGACCATTGAGGACTCCCTAGGAGCTGTCCTCGCACAACATGACAAGTCTGACAAAGAAAGGGCAGTCTATTACCTATCTAGGCTTTTCAATCCTTCTGAACTCAAACTCACCACAATGGAGTAAACATGTG
This sequence comes from Colocasia esculenta, assembly GCA_014218235.1. Classification (NCBI taxonomy): domain Eukaryota; kingdom Viridiplantae; phylum Streptophyta; class Magnoliopsida; order Alismatales; family Araceae; genus Colocasia; species Colocasia esculenta. Next base: position 168,430,527 of record CM024754.1, read on the forward strand.
CAGCGCTAGTATGGGTAGTGCAGAAATTGAAGCACTACTTCTTAGCCCATAAGGTGAGTTTGATTTCTAGAATGGACCCTATTAGGTACCTCCTGGAGAAGCCAGTCCTCACCGACAGATTGGCACGCTGGCAGAGCTTCCTATCTCAATTCGATATCACCTTTATAGTCCAAAAGGCTATAAAAGGGTATGCCATTGCTAAGCACCTTGCTCACCTTCCTCTTCCTCACAGTGACACGATTCAAGAGGATTTCCCCGATGAAAGCCTATCACTTATTTCTCGCGATTCCTTCTGGTCGCTCCATTTTGATGGAGCTCTCAATTCTAGGGGACGGGGCATAGGTGTTGTTCTGCTTACCCCAGAAGGGATCACCATTCCACTTGCTTATCAACTCCAGTTCCCTGCCACCAACAATGTCTCCGAGTATGAGGCTCTCCTAGCAGATCTTAAGCTTGACTATTTATCAGGCGCACGTCATCTCAAGATCATAGGGGACTCTCAGCTTGTCCTTCGGCAGGTCCTTTCTACCTACCGCACTCACGACCCCAAGCTCAAGCCTTATCAAGATCTGGTCACGCTCCTAGCCAAGCAGTTTCACAAGCTCATCTACATTCATACCCCTCGCTCTCAAATATCCTAGCTGATGCTCTTGCATCCCCTCGTCTCTCTCCTTCCTCTCAGCGTCTGGTCTCCTCCCTCTCAAGCCGCTGAGACAATCACCGTCCAGAGTTAGAAGCGCCCTCCACTCAGGACCCTTGGTTCGTTAACCTCAGGAGTTCTTTGGTTTTGAAGGCAGAGAGAAAAGAAGCAAAGGAGATAATGCTTGTGGAACTATGAGAAATGATGGAGGAAGAAAGGTCATGGTACCACGAAATTGAGCAATATTGCAAAGACGGTACCTTCCCAGAAGAGGCTGAAACTGAGGATAGACGAGCCATCCGTAGAGCGGCGCTAAAATATACCATTGTTGGAGAAGTGTTATACAGACGCGCTCTAAATGGAATGCTCCTCAGATGTTTGTCGGATGAAGAAGCCTGGAAGGTGGTGGAAGGATCTCATTCCAGTGAATGCGGTGGGCATGTGAATAGTCAAATGTTGGCTAAGAAGATTCTTAGGCAGGGCTACTACTGGCCAACCCTAGAAGAAGATTGTGCCATCTACGTTCGTAGATGCGTCAAGTGCCAAGTCCATGCCGATAAGATTCATGCTCCGTCCTCTTCTTTACATCCACTATCTTCCCCTTGGCCTTTCTCTATGTGGGCTTTTGATATCATCGGGCCCCTTGGTGATCCTAATGCTCAAGTGAAACAAAAATCTTTCATTCTTACCGCCACCGAGGACTTCACCAAGTGGGCCGAAGCTGAGGCATTTGCAGAAATCAAAGGCTCGACTGTGTGCAGGTTCGTCATGAAGAACATTATCTCGCGGTTCGGAGTACCAAGCGGCTTCGTCACCGACAATGGGCCCCAGTTCATATCACAGGAGCTTCAGGATCTATGTAAGAAATTCAACATTTCCTTGCATCATTTGTCTCCATATTATCCGCAAGGCAACGGCCAAGCCGAAGCCACAAACAAAACACTGTTGAAAATCTTAAAGAAAACTTGTGAGTCTCACAAATTCTCTAATTGGCCCGAGAAATTGATTGAGGCATTGTGGGCCTACCGCACCTCCGTCCGCACGCCCACTGGGCAAACTTCTTTCTCACTCACTTATAGGATGGAGGCGGTATGTCCACAGGAGATCCTCATTCCTTCACTGAGAGTTCAGTTGGGCAAAGAACTTAATCCCGATGAATGTCGAGAGGCGTTGCTTTCACAACTAGAACTCTTGGATGAACGGAGTCTGGCCGCGGCTGATCATGTGTTGTCATATCAAAATAGACTTTCAAGATCCTTTCAAAAGAAAGTAATTGAGCACAAATTTCAGGAAGGAGACATGGTTTTGAAGCGAATTTTCATAAAACCTGGAGGTTCGAGGTCCAAATTGCAAGCAAACTGGGAAGGGCCATACGTCGTTAAGAAAGTGTACCCTGGGAACGCGTATAGGCTAGTCAACGCCGATGGTGAGGACCTCTCTCACCCGTGGAATGGGCTATACCTTAAAAGATTCTACCCTTAATAAAAGATTTTCAATAACGACATCACTATGCAAAACGGAGTTAGCAGCCAGTGTGTCTCACCTCCTTTCATTTATTGTCAAATGACTCCTTTGTCCAGTCCCACACACCACACGGCAACCTAAGGTCGATTCCCCTTTGCTTATGGTGTTCCTGCTTAGCCCTAGTATAGGGAATCGAAGGTCAATTCTCATCTTACTCGGACAAGGTCCAGGGGCAGGGGGAGGCTAGCCTGTAGACAAGCAAAGGTATGGATCATGTGTATGAAGTCTCAAAAAGGGACGGTCAATTCAAAAGGAAGGCAAAAATAATGAAATAATAAAAGAAAATGACAAAAGAAGGGGCATGTCAAAGAGTGGTAGCATAGTTCTCCGCGGGACGCCCTTGAGCCCGGTCGTACGCATGCCCCAAGAAAAAATATGGCCAGAAAGTCTCTGGACAACAGGCGGATTCCACATGTGACATATTTGAGCAAGTCATACAAGCCCGTAACCCCAGCCCCAAAACCGAGTCTTGTCTCGTCTCAAGTCTTCATATCCTTTCTAAATGACCGAAGAACCCCTGCACCTGGTCTACGTTGGAACATTAATACCTAAGGGGCAAAAAGTCTTAGGGAAGCTAAGGATAAATGCACGCTGCACTTAGACGTTATTTGGCAAATATGAGGCAGAAGTAAGGTCCATAGCCAATCACTCGAATGCATGAGGTGTCGTTATCAGAAAATCCAAATCCAAAAAATTAGATAATCCCAAAATCCAAAAAAAAATTAGAAAATCTCAAAATCCAAAAAAAAATCAGAAATCTTCAAAATCCAAAAAAAAATAGAAAATCCAAAAATCCAAAAAAAAATCAGAAAATCTTCAAAATCTAAAAAATAGAAATTTCAAAATCCAAAAAAACTAGAAAATTCCAAAATCTAAAAAAACAGAAAATCTCCAAAAAAAAAAAACCAAAAATCCAAAAAAATCATCAGAAAATCTCAAAATCTAAAAAAAATCAAAAAAATCTTTAAAAAAATCCAAAAGAATGTCTGTACATATCGCTTTCCTTTAGCATGCATTGTTTTATTTTCTTTCTTCGCCTATTTAACAAGGCTCCGTCCCTTGACAATTACGAAGTCGGATTCATGTTTATTTAGCACAAGGGGTTGAGCCAAAGAGCAGATCTAACATGTTTTGCTAAGTGTGCAGGGACAGGAAATTTTGAGGAGGCACGCAATGCTATATTCTTTGTCTCCCTCTCTCTCCCGTATTCGGATCTCATCTCACACTCGTGTCAACTGTAAATCGCTCATTTCATAAACATTGACATAAGATAAAGATTCACTAAGTGGTGAGCAATATGTACAAAGATAAAAGGGGAGGTGGCTCACAATCTCCTCACTGACCACCACCACTCTCCCCAGATCTCTCCTGCCTGTCCTGTGGGGGTGGCATTTCGCCACCACCCCTACCGCTATGGGCACATGCCTCACCGCGGCGGCGCCTCTCATCCTCCTCGTTCCTCCGCCGACTAGAGGAACCTGCTAAATACTGTGCTATCGAGGCCCCGCTCGCCTTGCTCGCGCCACTCCTACTCCTACTCTGAGCTGCCTCACCAAGGGTCTTCACCATGCCCCGTAGCTCATCTATCCTAATCTGCTGTGCCATCACCTCCGTGCGCAGCCTCGTCATCTCTGCCTGGTCCACTGACGACCCCTGCACCCGCAGTGTCGCCAGCTCCACCGCTGCCTCAGCCACCTTCCGCTCCGCTGCCTCCGCCTGAATACGCAGCTGGTCCCTCTCTCCTGTAGTCGTGTCCACCTGCCCCTCCAGATGGGTCGCACGATCAGTAGCCGCCCTCAGCTACTTCTCCTGCAAAAAAAGAACAATCTAGTCAGTGCCCAGTGTAAATAAATTTTCAACTTAAGGACTCCAGCTTACTTACCCTCTCAGCCAGATCCGCCTGTGTCTCCTCGGCTCTCCTCACTATCGTCGCCAGTCGATCTTCCAGATCTGACTGGGAGCTCCCTGCTGCTTCAGAAGAGGAAGCTCCAGCCGCTACTGCTCTCCTCACTCGCTCTAGCTCCCTCCGCTGCACAAGCAACACACGTCAGTCTATCAGTTTAGCTATTTTGGGATAAGGTACTGAAATCTGAGTAAGTACTTACCAGCTGCTCTGCCTCCCGCTGGGCTGCCTCTCGGTCCTGCATTGCCGAGTACAGTAGGGCCCGAAGCGATGCCGTCTCTCCAGCCAAGTCCACCTGCAAATCGTTTCCAAACCATTAGCTCAATCTCATAAGAAATGATTCACAAGATTGGGGCTTAAGTGTTTTACCTGGCGTCGGGCACTCTTATAAACCTTTCCACCGTACTCCAAGGCATATGCCTGAAGGTACGCGTCATCCGTGGTGGCACTGGACTTGACCCCCTTGCCCCGGCGCTCCCAGTTCTGAATCTGCTCCTTTGCCCGCTCTCGCCAATCTGTCATGTCGTGCAGTCCCCAGAAACTCCGACCGGGCCTCGGGGTCCGGTCTCGGCTGGGGAACTCCACTACACTCTGTCGAAGCCCAAGCAATCGCTAGCTCAAGTACAGATCCAGAGGTAGCACGAGGTTGAGTGCATGCACCCACATCGACCTACCAAAGTAGGGGCGGGCCTGCACCAACCAGGGATGTCCCTCATCTCCCTCCTCCAGGTATGACTGCCACACCACCTGCACACCAAAGTACTTGATTAGTTGCCAAGCAATTAATTCAAAACATTGGAATTTAGAGAGAGAGAGGTTTGGTCACTTACATCTAGCTGAGGGTAGCAGTCAATGGCCTCCTGGAGAGATGCCAACTGGTCGCTCAAGGTGCGCGTGTCGTTGCGTGGGTCCCAGCGGCGAGCTATGGGCACGAGGCCCGGTCGCGCCAGGATCCCCCTCCTCAAGGCCGGGAGGTGAAGGTAAGTCCAGACCTGCAAAAGTAAGAAGGCAGTTAGATCACAGTTCAAAGCAAATACATTGAGTAAAGGGGTAAATGGAGAGAAGGGTACCTGGAGAAAAGGGAAGAAACCACTTGTGGATGTCTGCCGCTCGGAGGTGCTTAATCTATCGAACTGATGCGCCAAAAATGCAGCCCCTCAAGCGTAGCCACCCACCTCGTCTAGCTCCTCCAGGAGTGGCAGGAACTGGCAGTGGACCACGTCACCCCTCGTGGCAAACAAAAGTCTTCCGAGGAAGAGGATGAGGAAGCGACGCAGGTCCAGGTCTGCCTCTGCCCCTGGCTCCTCCGCCAGCACTGCTCGGCACCCTCGGGTCAACCTCTGCAGCTGCCCATCCACTGTTTCCCCCACTTGCTTGCCCACATCATACAACCCTAAGCTCTCCTGTAGTGCAACTCTAGGGATAAGAGAAGACCTCGCCTCTACAGTCAAACCTAGAAGTCTATGGGCTAGCTTGCTATACCCGGGGTAAGTGAATCCGCTCATAGGGCGCCCATACACTCTCAACCTCGTGACCCGGCTCACATCCTCAAGGCTGGGGATCATGTGCCCCCATGGAAACACGAAGGCGGTCGCCTCCGAATCCCACCTGCTGCGCAGGGCCTGGGTGAGAGCGGGGTCCGGCCTCATCCTATCCATCCTGAGAATTTCCCCGAAGCCCATGCCCTCTAGTCTCTCTCTATGAAAGGTGGGGAAGGCCAAATAGACCGCTAAGACCAGAAGCCATGAGACCCGGGCCCTCATTTCTCCCTGCAATCAAGTTAGTCAAAAAACATCAGTTAAGTTTCTGGACTCTCGGTTGATGTCGCGACGACCAAGTGGACCGAGACCATGTCGTGACACCTCGATGCTCCGCGACTTGGTCGCATCACCCCCCTTAGACCATGACCATATCACAGCGGCCTTTGTCGACGTGACAAGGTCGCACCCCGCTGACCCGTCGTGACAACTGGTGTCGTGACGGATCGGCCTGTCGTGTTCTCAAGCGCAAACCAGCCGGAGTTTCTCCTATCCGATAGCCTTTTCCTTGGGCGTCACGCCCTACAACTGCCCTCTGGGGGGGCCTCCTCTCCCTTCCCACACAATCATTCAAATATTTAGGGTCGTTTTACTTACCGTCTTCATCGTGTCTTCCCGTGCCTTCCTCGCCATCTCCACATCCACGGCTGGGACTTCCTCCTCCTCCTCCATCTCGATCTCGAGCGCCGTCTCTTCCGCCGGAGGCGCCTCCGCGCGCCGCCGAGAGCTTCTCCTTCCCGCTTGCCTCTTCCTTTGGGACGAACCCGCACCGTCATCGCCACCTCCTTCCATCGCTAAGCAAATATTTGAGTGAGTGAAAGAGCTTGAAGGGGGTTTGAGAGAAGGAGAGTGCAAGGGGAAGTAAGGTTTCATTGGAAGAAGGGAGAAATAGAGATGTGAGCGTGAGGGGAAAGGGAGAAAGGGCGGTCTGTGTTTTTTTGAATCGCCGGGTGGAGACATGACGCTCATGAACGCCGCGATAGTTTCGCGTCAAGGCAGTGGGTCGCGACCTGGTCGCGACGCCCTGCCACATCGCTTTCTTAAGGCGTCATCTCTGCAAGTCGCGTTTAAAATAGAACACAGTACGCATATGAAAAAACTCTATTTTATTCATTCAAATCATCAAATTACATTGCTTCATTGTTCCTACAATCAATCAAAATGTGATTTTCTACCCTAATTACCATCTGATACATCATATCTATATCAATCTCGTCATTCTCAAGCCCCTATGCTATTGGACGGATCTCCTTCAGTGATTCGAGGTACTTCGGCATCACGTCTTCATCCTCCTGCACCTCCACCTGGATAAGACTTGTAGCACACCCCTCCCAGTGGACGATGGCGCTCCGCACATCCCGTTCGTCCTGAGCATCGTCCATCTTCCGCACCTGAATAGGCGGGTAGTGTGAGAGTCGGGGGACCACTGTGTGTGCTGCACCACACTGCAAGTAACAGCGGTCCGGGTTGTATTGGACCAAAGCTTCATTGCCCAGGAGTCAAAGCGCCAGTCCGGGACGCTGTGGTAGGTAGATCATCCTATTGTGGAGGAAGCGGGGGCGCATATCAAACCCCGCCGCAGTCATGTTCTTGAAGTAATTGCGCCAGATCTTCAGTCCCTTCACCTGAGCCGTCTTGCACCACACTTGTGGTGTCATGTAGAGAGGCGCACCCACAAAAGTCTGTGGATGGTGTAGCATTGTCTTGCACTCAGTGGAGAGGGTGTCCATCGCCCGGAATTGTATATGCATGCCCATCCAGAGCTCGAGGGCGACAACAGAGCCATAGAATGGTCCACCTGTGGCTGCAGAAGAGAGGCCAACATACAAATAGCCAAGAACTGCCTGTCCAATATACATACCTTCAGAAATGGAGTCAATTATGCTCAGGTTGGAGAAGGAGATTGCTCCATCCTCGGCAGGGAAAAGAATGACGCCGCAAATACAGATGGCGGCAGGTTTGGCAATGGCAAGGTAATTCCCTGTCTTGTGCTTGCACTGAGAGATGATCCATTGGGCAATGGGGAAAAGGTGCACATGGTTCCGGCTGGTCATACTATGCAGATCGGTCTTCTTAGTGGTAATCACCCCAAGGATTCCCCATGTGTTGATTGGTGCCACGGTGTAAGAAAGAGCAACCTCCTCCCCCTTTTGGTATTTTGAAAGTCCTAGCATTACCTCCAACTCCTCCAACAGGATGGTTGCTTCGAACCCGGAGAAGATGAAGGTGTGCGTCTGGGGGTGCCACAACTCCGCCAATGTCGTGATGATGTCCCACATGTGCACGATCTTGTGGTATTGTTTGGCTAGCACAAGCACACTAGAGAGCCCCCATTCACGTAGATGATGGGTAGAAGCAAGGGGAAGGATCTCTATCATTGGGGTCAGCCAAGGCACCTTGGAGAATCTCCTGTGGTCTGGGAGGACCTGATGTGGAAAAGAATGAAGAGAGGAGGCTAAGAACAGAGGAGAAGAAGAAGTGGAAGAGAGTAGAAAAAAAAAACTAGAGAGAACACTGCTTACTTGAAGATCTGGGCGGGAGCATATGTGCCCGGGTACCAAAGAGAGGCGTTGGAGCTCCGCATGAGATTCCCGGGCCGCCTTGGGACCGGCATAAGGTAGAATGTCCTCCTGGAAGGTAGAATAAGTTCTCTTCATGGCTGCATGAGAGAGAAAATCAAAGAGAATTTGAAAGAGAGAAAGAGTTGTGGGATTAGCACCCTAAGGAGCCCTATTTATAGAGTTCTAGGGGGGAGTAACCCATCCCAATCCCGTAACTAAGTCTTAGGATAAGATTAGAAGAGGTTTAGGGGTCCAATTAGGAATCTAGAAGTCTTAGGATAGAGATAAACACAGACTTTCTGCGTTTTTTGGACTCTGTTTATGTCGCGACGCCGCGATATGCCGCGTCCAATTCGCGACATAGAGAGATGTCGCGACTATGTCGCGACCCCCAGTTGTGTCGCCTCTTTATTTTGGATATCATTTTTGTGTATACACTTAGTTTATGTCCTTAGTTGATTGTTTGTATACATGTGTTTTTATCGTGGCATTATTGCTTTGCTTCGTTCAAAAAAAATCATAAAATCACAAAAGAAGGAACGTCACAGGTGAGTCAAGTAATGTATTCCTATCCCTACTCCTCGCATTACTATATGGTATCTTACTTCTTATATCGCTTCAAGGACCGGCTGGTTCTCAATGTGCTCTGGGATTTAAGTTCCCCTTTACCAAAAACAATGATAATCTAGGTGCACATTGTTAATCTTTGGATAGGCCATTAGGTTGGGTAAGTTTGGGGACGATGGATTCAGGCCTACACTGCGGTTGTAGGTAGTTTCTTGACCCGCTCTTACTGTGACTTAACATTATTATCCTTGATCTATTTTCTATTTTCTCTTTTCTTTGCATTCGTTTTGATGATTTCTTTCCTTTTAGCCTAGCATGCATCACATAGGTCTTTGAGCTTTCATAACTCATCCCTGGCTAATGGTGAGCCCTTGTTGAGTGCCCAATCATTCTTCATGTTTCAAACAAGAAATCCTATTCAATTTCGAATCGGAAGGTTTGCCTCCGAGCAAGTTACTCTTGTCAGTTTGTTAAGAACTTCCCTGTCTGGATTTCCCAATTCAATTTCATCTTACTCCTTTGATCCATTTTTGGTTGCGAACTGCTCCCAGGACAGAGTCATGAGTTACCTGCCTGGCACGAACAAGTCCCTCCAAAACGAAACCTGCAGGCCAATCGGCTAGGGTACCTCTCAATCGGGAGGTTGATCATCCTTTTCTTTCTCCTTCTCGTCCAGACTCGTGTTTTTCTTTGCATTCTGTTCGAGCAACTAACTCGGGGCTTTCATGAATATTCCAGTTGCTTGTTGGTTAGGTTGGGTGTCTCTTTACCTTGACTCCTATTTTTCAGTCCACTCCGCATCATTTCTGCTTCACCGTCACTTCATGACACCTTCGCTACACCTCCGCTTGCTCCCTTGCAAAGTAGGAGTCAAGGAGGGGCAATCTGTAGACACCCGATTCTGGCTAATAAGCCAAACTACATTTCTTGTTAACTTAGTGAGCCCCTAGTTGGTCACTCACCTTGAGCCCATCATTAGCCTTGCTTTGATCCCATTAACAGCCCAATTCCCATGAATATCCTGTCCATTGTCTTTTAAAAGAAAGAGTCCATGTGCCTTAAATGCTTATTATTCTCCCATGTGATTGATCAATATTTTGAAAATAATCGATTTCCATTAACGCGATGTATCGTGGCGCCGCGTTCATCCTTTTCGCGCCTCCCTTGGCCGTCGCGACAGCCCATGCATACCCATGCACGTGGCTTCATAGTCACGACAACTAAGGCCGTCACGTTCATTGCGGTCGCGTCCCTACGATGCGTTGCGATTTCAGCCACGGCAACAGCCTCCGCAACCACCTCCACTTTATCCTCCCATGGCCTTATCTCTATCCCATGCAGCCTCCCAACTCCCATGGCCGCGGTTTGGGGTTGTGGGAGACTCTAGGAACCCCTTTGGACTCTCCCAATCTGGATTTAATGACATTTATCCTTTATTTGGGGTATTTATCACTTAAAATGGGATATTTTCTCTCTCTAAGTCTATATAAGCAGGCCCTTTTCTTCAGAGCAAAGGGAGCCCCATTTTCACCCCGAAGGACTGCCGAATTTTCCTTAGATCTGGACTTAGCCTCGCAGCCCTCCCTTCTCCTCTCTTTTCCTCACATTCTCCACCTCAAAACTTGTCCTTTTGCACATCTATGGAGCTTGGATCGTGAGGAGGACAACTCCCGCCATTCCTTAGAGCATCTGAAGCATCTAAGCACGCCATTGCACGCCAGGGAGTCGCCCATATGGGGCTCTTTCTCTTCTCCTCCCTCTTTCTTCTTCCTCCTTCTTACATGTTGTGTTATTTCTAGATAAATTGCATTCACCCTTCTTCCCACGATTTTATACACCCCAGGGGTTTAAAATCCACCCCAGGTTCGTTCCCTCCATGTTACTTCTTCCTCTTTTACTGTTGGATGGATACTCCACTTAACAAGTTCTAATAGGGTTCTCTTCTTATTTTTTGTTGTTTTGGCAGGCACTCAAACAAGATCTCATGAGGAGCTCTTGTCCTTTGGCCGGCTGGAGGACAGGAAGAAGGTCTACACAAACTTCTCCCGCATTGCAGAGAACGCGACGGGATAAAGCGACGCGACCAGAGATGCGGCCCGTAGGGGCGTCGCGATATCAGCACCATCGCGACAGGTTTTGACGTCGCGATATCAAGTCCGTCCTCTATTCTCTCTTCCTTTTCCTAGTATAGTTAGCCCCCCCCCCCCCCCCCCCTTTCATTCTATATTAGGCAACTATATTAGGTGGCGATCACACCCCTTTCCATGCTATTATAGTCGACACATGTCTGTGTGTATTGGGGGCGCACAATCCCCGTGATTACAACTACGTAAGGTGCATATCTACTCAAAGCCATAAACCTCATCTGATATTCTAATACCAACAGATTCCCTTGCTGCAATGTCCGGAACTGCTCCCTCTTGGCCTGTTGTATCTGAACTGGGAAGAAGGTATCATTAAGTACCTCCAAGAACTATGGCCAGGTGATGGTATCCTCTGTTCTTCCAGAAAATATCGTCTGCATCTTGAGTCTCTACCGATCCTGTGCAAATCCACGCAACTGATAAGTAGCTAGAATCACCCTATCAGCCATTGAGCATCTCATAGTAACAAAAACTCTCTCTATCTCATGCACCCAGTGCTTTGCAGTATCAGAATTTGGGCCTCCAGAATAAGTAGGTGGCTGCAACCACATGAACCTCTCCACTAGTGCCGTAGACTCCTCCATAGTAGGTAGTCGTGCTGGTACTACTGGAACCACGGGTACAACTGGTGGTGGTGGGGGTGGTGCCACTGATACTGCCTCCTTCACAAACTATGCTGCCACTACTGATGGCTGTACCGATGCCTGCTGATCTAGTTTGGTTCGGATCTCTGTAATACTTTCCCATAGCCTCTCAATCAACTGATGTGTAGTCTCCTTGGGCTCATCTCCACCACCTCCCCAATCTCTCTTGTCTGCCATTTTTGATCCTACACATACATCATTTCAATCACATAACATGCAAACATATCAATACAAAAACTAGGGTCAACTACCAGCAGTGAACTAAAGTAGAGACCAGGCTATGTAAATTTCTGATTCCTCTATATTCACATGGACCTTGCTCTGATACCAACTATAGCAGTCCTCGTCGTTCTAACACGTTAACCTAATAATGAGCTTGATCTGACTCCGCCTCCCGCGAACGAGCCGTAGCCTCGCAAGGGATATCAATCACATGTCCGTAGAAATATAGAGAAAACAACTCAAATATATATAAGATTTCACATCTCACAAATATTTACATGAAATATACATAGCCATTTCTAAACTAGAGTCAAGTACAAAGTACGGCAACCTGGGGCATACCCCGAGGTGAACAGAATGTAAAGATTACACTGCTGGTGGTGCAGACCCAACTCCGCTGCGGTGAGTCTCCGAACTAGACGAAGGGTGGGAAGCCTCCTACTCTCTCTCACCTGAAAGGGGTAGGGGTGAGCCTCGCAAGTCACTGGCTTAGTAGGGAAACTCCCTAAAAAGCCGTACAAAACCAAACTCACAAAGTGTAGAAGCAGGAAGCTACACTAAGCAATTTATAGAACTATCTACGTATAATGTTAAAGCTATAAATAACATTTGTCACAAGCTATTAACAGAAATCAGCCTTTAATAAATAAACAGCAAACCTCAACAAAGTGTACGAGCTAAAGTAGAAAGTGCCACACTCGGGTCACGAAGACTGGTTCACGACACCAACAACTAATCCGGACAAACCACACAGGACTACCTTTCAGTCTCGCAGCCACAGACAAAAGGTCTAGCTGCCGCTCCGCCACAACAAAGCCAAGAAACTGTGGAGACCAACCAACACCACACCTGCGGACCACACTACCGCAGGCTCATGCTTGACACCTTTAGGGACTCCGGCCCGAGCTCCCTAAAGTGAGGCACTAGAAAACATGACTAGCTAGGGCCCAGTACATCTACTAGTGTCTGTAACCCCCAACCACGAGTGCGCTACAAGCAACAACCACAAACTCACACAAGTCGTTGTCCCTCTACCATCTTTCCCTCAGCCGGACGTACAACTCTACACAAGAGTGAGAGTTTCCAGGAAGACGACACAGACCTCGACGGTACACAAGTACCGGGACAAACCCCGAGCACTAGCGTGCCTCACTCACACAAAACCTGGGGTACCCGACTGGAGAGGTAACCACGGTAGGCATCGTACTACTCACCACATACACACAAACCATGTGAACACTGTTGTCCTCAACCACGGCACGTGCCAATACACCGTCTACCAATACTATGAATAATAAATAACACCAAATGATAATCACGTAGCCATGCACAAACCTTTAGCCTTCGGAAGCGTGAACGCGACAGGGTCCTCTGTCACCTTCAGAATGCGACGCCTCGATACGGCGCGTTCTGAAGCAGAACGTGACGGGTCGGGCTGTCGCGTTCTGAATGCGACACCTAGGTTTGTCGCCTTCACAGATAGAGACCCAGAACCAGGGTTCCATCTCTGGAATCCCCATGCAAACCATCCAACCATGCATATAAAGCAATTATAACCATCCTAACCATTGTACTAGCATGCTATCCAACTTATATAACTCAAATAATAGCCTAAACATGCTCAACACACAATCCACAGCAAGAAACAAGGTGGAATCTCCCTACCTACGTGAAGAACATAAAGAACAACGATAATCTTGTGTTTCCCACGCTCCGTACTATGTCCTCGCGACGAGAGCACGCCGAAAACCACACCAAAACCTCGAATCGCCCAAGAACAGGCCGCAAAAACCCTTCTCCTGGTCGAGCAGAGCTTACTGAGCTCTGTTTGGCCGACCTAGGTTAGAAACCCTTTGGAGTTGAGAACGCGATGCACCCTGCCGTTGCGATCAGAATGCGACGGTGTAGGTTGTTGCCTTCTCATCACTGACACCAGCAGGCTACCCTGCACGTGCCACGCGACAGGCATGCAGCCGAACAACCCCAAACAGCGGTAAGATGAATGCGATGCCCTGAACCATCGCGTTCAGAACGCGACGCCCAGCTCTGTCGCGTTCACAGACAGTGAACCTGTGAGTGCTCTAGGCCCAACCTCTCGACTCACAAAGCTCCACAACCTGTGGAAACACCTCAAACACAAACCACTGGCCACACATTGGCCACCACAACCACTAAACCACAGTCCGAACGGTCACTACGCTACATAATTGATCATCTCTATTGTGGTATTGATTATATCCTATTGAGTATTGATTATGCTCCCTATAGAGTATCAATTTTGTTTCACTTTGACAATCGATTATGTAACCTACTGAGACTATAAATTTTCTAAAGCATAGGATTGGGTATCGATTAAGTGAACCTTGATAATCAATTAAGTATACCACTATGTAAAGTACAAAGATTTTCCAAATCCTCAATATTGGATACCGATTAAGCATCATTCAACAATCGATTATGTACCTTACTGTGTGACCAAAAAATTTCTTATGCATAATGCAAAGTATTGATTATATTTTACAGTAGGTATCGATTATGACACAAGGTTAATCGATTACACTTTCTACTATGTTTCACTTTAAAATATTTTTAAGTATTGTACTCTATAGATTTTGATGATCACAAAATATCTAATTATAATTCATGTTGAAAACATCACAAAGCGTCAGTTTATATTCATGATGATGACCCAACTATTTGATTTATTTATATTTAATTTGATGGTCTAATTTATGTGTTAAGTGTGCAGAGAAATAGGCCAAAAGTCGCATTTGAAGTGGACATTACAAAGACCAAAGCATTAGACTGAACAAAGTCAAAGGTTTCTACACTTTAGATAAAGTCTGATGCATATCCTAAAGATCTATTTCATCTCAGTGAAATAACTTGTTTATATTTCAAATCTTAGATCATTTAATATCACAATATTTGATTTGACATCTTAGTGGAAAAATTATTATATCAATTTAATTAGACACTGACCTATTTCATTGAGTAGTACTTGTCAAATTATCTTTATATTAAAATATCTTAATTCATAGTTATGCATTGTCCATCCTCTAAAGACAAAACAAGAAGTAATAACAACCTTTAGATGGGTCTTAGAAATCCTAGTTTACACAGCTTAAAACATAAGTATTCTTTTTGTAGCCATCGGGAACATGAAAAGGATTTATACTTTATCATACTAACATTTGTCCTTCAGACTTTTTCTTACCAATTACATGAGACTAAATATTATTTGTCAAATATGTGTAAGGTTACTTCAAAAGCTGCCAAGACACTCCAACATTCACCAGGCATAAGCCATCTATATATGCAACTGGAATACTTCAAAAGAAGACAACTTAAGGGTGTAGGAATGAATTGAGAGAAAAGAGCATACATGGACAGAGCCGCACTGAAGATATGATATAGCTAAGATACCAAAGATATAGATGACTAATACAAAATTGAGAAGATGGGTTGAATCAATTCCGACCAGTTTTGGAAATCACCCACAACTTATGTTGAGTTAAATTGACTAAGTTGCTTTTAGACTCTCCAACACTAATTAACTTAGCAGAACGCCTACCCTATTAATCTTATAGAATGGTGGTAGATGAAAAGGGGTAAAACATAAATAGAGACACAATAGTTTTTAGGTGGTTCGGCAATGCGGAAGGTGCACCTACATCTACCGCTCACACATGTCACACAGTCAAACGACCAAGCCATACACACATCTACACACACATAGTCCGAAGACTATACATGGTGCACAACGCACCAACCACGTGCATGCTACAAGAACAACACACACATACAACTCACTCAAGTTCTATTACAAGAACAAATCTAGACAAAGGGAAATAATGAATCAAATAATAAAGCATAGATTCCCCCTTTGTCAATATCGACTTTATAGTCCAACGCTCAATGTAGAATGTTAACGTCAACTTGTAGTAATTGTACTGATGTAGAATCACATTCTTAAGCCAAATTTAAGACACCTTTGCATGTTCTCAACTTGATCAGCTTGTCTTGAGTACGTCATGAACATCATCAAAATATTCTGGGTCATGAAGACTCTTTTGCAACTCTAGATTTTGTTCCAGACTCCTTGAGGGCAAAACTACAAACTTTGGTCTCTAGGGCACGAGATTCCAAGTGTCTCTCTCTTTTAAAGTTGTGCTAAGATCTTATATTTATAGTCACATGAGATTCCCTGAAGTGTGAAAAGAATCCATGTTTGGACAAACTCGGATTTGGAAAGTTCATAGAAGGAAAAACTTTGTGTAGGTCAACTGAATTGGACCTTCGATCAACTGAAACAATGATTGTCCTAGTGCTAAACTTTTTATGAAATTTGGTTGACTGGATCTCTGGCGTTGGTTGACCGGAACATCGATTATCCCAGTTCTCAACTTTCTATGAAAGTCGGTTGACTGGATGAATGGGGTCGTTCGATCAAAAAATTGAACTCCCATTCTTTAGTTTCTTCCTATGCATGTTGCTTGACCTTTCAAATTCACGTAACATGCCATTGAAACACATATTTCACGACCTTTAAAACCTATCTTTCACACTTAACCAAGATACATTAAATCATCAATATAAATATGAAATAGTCAAACTCATGAGGTCTTAAGTTTGTGAAACAACCCATCAATTAGTCAAGTCCAAATTTAACAATTCAATACAATATTTTGTAATCATCAAAATCACAAAGTACAACACACACAACAAACAAAATCTTCAGGAGCAAGAAGACTTAGTGTTCCACTCTCTCCATATACAGTCTTCACAATCTGAAAGCTACTTAGTGCACATCTGCTTCCTTCTTTATTTCCAAGCTTCAGCCATCGACTTTGAACAACCTTTCTTTCTATCTTTGTTTAAGTCGTCGTGGGTTACATCTAATGTTGCCATTTCTGTCTTTTAAAAAGGTGTTCTCTATGGCCCTTTTACTTCATCTGAAGTGTGGGCCTGCATCCCATTTGTTCCCTCGAGGAAGACCTATTGGCGAGGATCTGCAAGTGGTTGTTTCTCTCTTGGTAAAGAAGACCTAGGTGTTGCAGCACTAGGTGAGTTGTTCCATCTACGTGAGGAAGACTGGCTGAGTTTAGGCGTCATTCTCTTTTAGTGAGAAAGACCTATGGTAGGTTGTAAACTAGAGGTGTTTGGCTTGGGGGGGCCTATTAGTGAAATATTTAAGGTGTTGCTTGAGAGATTGGACATAGGAGATTGATGATGTTCAGCTCTGAACCAGGATACAATATGGATATTCTTTGTGTGTTTGTCTTTTAATTTGCAAATGATTATAGTAACTATTTTATTTTTTACTAACATCAATTAGACATATTCACCCCCTTTTTGGGTCTCCATAGTGTGAGCAACAATTTATAGATGTATCATATTGGGACTAAATGTTTAGGATTTTTAGGTGAATTTATGATTTTTTTCTAGAAAAAGACCAGAGTGCATCGTATTGGATTGGCGCCTTTAGGAGAGAGAATGTGAATGCATCAAGAAGTCTTGAGACATTAAATCTTTGAATTCTATAATTCAAATAATTGTAGACTTTAGAGTTTAAAAGAAAAATTGGATTCAGAGAATAAAACACAATAGACTCATAATAGACTAAGATTGGGCTTAACAATAATGTTCAATTGGGAACAACATTAAAATGAATAAGAAATTGACTCAATTTGAAGGCTAAAATAGGTGTCTACAATAGCATCTATTTTCTCAAGACTATTAAACTCTAATCTCACCTTTCTTAAGGATTAAATGCACTGAACTTTTTATTTTGAGTGCAAACTAGCCCAACCATTAAGGTGTGATTTGTTTCATGCTCCTCGTTCAAGCAGTGCTTAGTGCAATTATCCAAGAAATTAGCTCCTAGGAAGCAGCATTTCAGTTTAAAGGTGCCATCGGGAAGGGACTTCAGCAAGTACTTTTCCCGATGATGTGGTTTGGTAAATGTAATTTTTGACATGGTTTATCACATGTTTTAAAGGCCATGTTGGATAACCTTGTTCGTTATTAGTATCATAGAAAAGTGAATGTATTTAAACTATCAATCCGGTAAGGGGCTATTTGATATTAAAATAAATTAAGAATAAATTGAAGATAACTTTTTTTATTATTAAAGAGGTCTTCAGGTTCTTAGTCTAGGAGAGTGCACCCTCTTTCAGAGAGGGAGAATATTCTCACTCCACTAGAGAGAGCCTGTGCCAAATATATATATAATAAAAGAGAGATACAAGAGGAAAAGTCTGTCAACATAATCTAACATGGAATAGACTAGCTTTATCCAAAACTAGAGTGCCCTTACACATATGAGGAATATTGCTAGATCCCCCAAAAATCAAATTCTTCTTGGACAAACAACCATAGTTGGCTAAACCGTCCGCCACTTGATTAGTCTCCCTATAAACATGGCCATACATTAGGTTGTTCTTTAGCACCATAGTGTAAGCTTCACGCCACCAACGATAAGCTTGCCAAGAAGGACTTCTTCCAGATTTGAGGGGATTAACCAATGCTAAAGAATCAGAGTTAACCCTAGCAATTTGAATCCCAAGGAAATGATAACTTCAAATTTTTAAAAATATCATCAAAATTTTAAGGATATTCTCACTTTATCTCCGATCTATCTCGATACCAAACATGACCTAAAAGTCTTAATTAATGAATTGTAACTTCTAAAGAATAGCCACTCTCCTAGTTGTATCAGGAAAAGATATTTCTATCATTTTGCATGTGGGAAGTTCATTTGTAAGTGAGATCGTGCTAAATCAAATTCTAGGGAAAATATATTTATCAGAAGATTTTTTGAAGTTATGATGAATTAAAGTGAAAATTAATCGCAGGTTCTTGATAGTGGCGGAGACTTATTTTTAGGTTACTATCAAAAATAGTTGCATCCTAAAGTCTTTTTTTGTGGGACTTATTTTCTAGTCCTGAAAAAATTCTTACTTTTTTTAGAATTATTTTCTAATCCCTAGTCATGTCAGAATTTTTTTCATTTTCGATTTTACACTTTCCACTCATTTATGTCTTCTTCCTTCTTCTTCTCCTCTTTATTATTTTAAAGTAAAATACAAATAATATTAAAGTAAAAGAGTACATGGTTTAAAGTGAAAGAGTGTATGACTTAAAGTAACGCAAAATATAGCTTTAGATATGAGAGAATATCTGAACATGCATGGTATTAAAGCAAAAGAACATATGTCTTGAACTAATGGTTCATTTGTTTTAAAGTAAAGTAAAAGAGTACTTGATGACATTTGAACATTTACTTTAAAACTATTAACATTTATCTTAACTCATTACTTTACTTTAGCATTAATTTAAAATCAATTAACATTAACTATAAAATCAATTAATATTTATTTTAAAATGAATTAATATTATTTTAAAGTAATGTTAATTAATTTTAAAGTAAAAATAGTTGGCGATGGCGGGCGATTGTGGGTAGTTGGCTCGTGGTGGTGGGCAACCAACGACCAGGGGTGGGCAACTAGCCGTCGATGGTGGGCTGCTGACCGATAGCGGTGGGCGGCTGAAACTAGTAG
The DNA here is from genome assembly GCA_014218235.1 of Colocasia esculenta. Taxonomy (NCBI): domain Eukaryota; kingdom Viridiplantae; phylum Streptophyta; class Magnoliopsida; order Alismatales; family Araceae; genus Colocasia; species Colocasia esculenta. The sequence goes on from CM024754.1 coordinate 168,449,832, forward strand.
GTGTAGGTGGCCGACCGACTGTGGTGGATAGTTGACAGTAGTGGGCAGCTGACGGTGGTGGACAGTAGTGGTCAGCTGATGATGATGGTGGTGGGTGGCCGAAGGCGAGGGGTGGGCGGCCGATTGGTGGGCATGGGCGACTGCCGCTGCTGGTTGGTCGGCTGCCCTCGCAATGACTACCTAGCACTACGGGTCGGCCACTGTCGTCGATTGCTCACCATTGCTGATCAGCCGTCGACGCCGATTGCCCACCACTATCAGTCGATCGTCGATGCCAACTATCCATCATTGTCGTTCGGCCACCCGCTTTTAAAACATCTAAAGTAAATGTTTAGATATTTTAAAGTAGCATTTCAAAGTGTTTAAGTCTTTAACGTAGTGTTTTGAAGTCAAATGTACAAAAATCTTAAAGTAATATTTTACTTTAAAACATCTCAACTTTTACTTTACAATACACTAACATTTACTTTAAGATATGTGAAGATTTACTTTAAAACACATATTGCTTCAAAGAAGAAAAATTACTTTAAGTGATTTAGTGTTATTCATTAAACCATATATATATACACATGAGACAATTAAGTAAGAGTCTTTATAAGAGAGAATGATTTATTTCTTAGTCCCTATCAATATCAAAAGTTATAAAGTCCTTATCTTTTTTGTGTGGTTTAATTTCTAGTCCCTATTTTTATTTTTCCAACATTTCTAAGCCTCAAAAGATGTACGATTTTCGTCCTTTTAAGGTCAATTTTAGAAATTCTGGTCTTAACCTAATATATATTTTTACTTACAATATATTATTTACATCACTTACAATAAAATTTAAATCCCTTTACAGTAAATGTATTGCCTATTACAATAAACATCACATTATGTTATAGTAAACACGTTATTCTCTATTATAGTAATATTTTCTTTTACAGTAAATATTGAGTATCTTTTACAGTATATGTTAATTCCCATTACAATAAGCATTATACCCTATTACAGTAAATGATGCATTCTGTTACAGTAAACATTATTCTATGTTACAGTAATCTTGTCATTTACAGTAAACGTTAAGTGTCTTTTACAATATACGTTAATCTTCGTTACATAAACGTTATTTCCTATTATAGTAATCTCTTCCAGTTACAATAAAGAACACCACCTAATATGCTTTTTTCATTTACAACATATTTTTTACATCACTTATAATAAATATTGATATCACTTACATAAAGTGTTATAACATTGTGTGGAAGGTTTTCCTGTTTGGGCCTGGAGCCAAATGGGCCTCCACTAAGAGAAGAGAGGGAAGACTGTCGCCGGTGTGGACGAAGACTTGCAAAACCAAAAGAGGATCAGGGGGGCCTGGTTGAAGAATCGGGGGGAACCCTCCGATGCCAAAGTCAGATGGGACTATAGAGAGGCTTCGAGAAGGAGGTTCTCTGTGTATGTGTCGCGCGAGGGCGTGTGTGTGACAGGAGTTGCGTACCTTTGCATGGGGATTACCTGTGCCTTTTATAGGTGAGGGAGACGAAGAGTCCGGACAGGATCTCTCCCCATGATGATTGAGGGGATGCGACAGTTCAGGTTCCCAAGCGAGGGGTTGCTCGTTGAGACGCCTGTTGGGATCTTTTGCAGTTGATGCCGCACTGTGGGACGTGTGTCGTGCCGCCTCATTAACTGCCTGGGAGGTGAACAGTTACTTTGAGGGCTCTTGGCTAGAGGATACTAAACAGGGCCTCTGTTCGGTGGCCTGCTAGGCTGCTCGGTGCTCGGATGTGTAGTTGCACTTGGTTAGGTTGCTTCAAAGGTCCACGCAGGCCCTATTCGACAGACTGTGGCCTCAGCCGAACAGGTCACAAGGTGCCTGGAGACTGCCCTGGGGACTTTAGGTGCCTTGGTGTTTGGAACGTGTTCGGAAGCCTTTGGCTGATCCCGAGGACACGTGGCACGCTGCTTGATGGCCACGCCAGCTTACTGGTCATGATGGGCCGTAATGGGCCATGATGGGCCTTGCAGGCCTAGGGGGCTAGAAATAGCCACCACACTTGCCCCCCACGCTCTCAAGCTAGCTTGGGAACCACGGCACTTGAGAGCGGAGGTCTACTCAGTTGTCACTTGCATTAAATGTGATACCGACCGGATAGGTGAGAATGGCTCCGCTGCGACGCCGTCGGGTGCTCTTCTCGGGGATGGATCCGTCATTATGGTGGGGCTACATGTCGAGCGGGAAACCCTTCGCGGTCCGTTCAAACGGGCCATTGGAATGGGAGAACCGCCACTTTTGCCTTTGAATTTCGTGCCCCTCTTTCCTTATAAGGATGAGGAGGGGAGAAGGCGATGGTTCACGCCTTCCAGCTTTAGCCCGAACCTTCGCCCCTCGTGCTTGTTGCCTCTTGCCCGTTTTTCTGCTGCTTCCCTCTTCTTCGTCCTCGTTTCCTTCTTTCGCTCGTCGGCAATGTCGTAGAAGGGGAAGAGCATCGCAGTCGCCGGAGAGAGCGAGACGGCGCTGGCAGCAGTTCGAGGGCAGAAATACCATTTCTTTGAAGGCCTCTGAGAGCGCTTTCGGATCGGCGAAGAATACGACATTATTCTTGCCAAGGAGGAGGAGTCTTGTAAGGTCTCGGGTCTTTGTGGATCCTTATTGGGTCTTGTAGTGGTTCTGTGTGGTTGACGGCCATGGCTAGCCGTTGAGTCAGAGTCAGCGTCCAGCGATGTGGACGTTTGATGTTGAACTCAGCAACAGGAGATCTGGACGTCAGTCTGCAGGCGGTTCAGTAGGCGACCAGTGATGTTGACGTCGACTGGCCAGTCCTGTTGAAATAGGGCAGCCCGAGAGCAGAACCCATTCTTCTCTTTTCCTCTCCTTCCCTCCACCTTAGCTTTTCTCCATTTCCTTAGCTTCTGTTGGTTGATCTGAGCTCGTGGGAAGGCCCTGGATCGTGTGGCGGTGCTTGATCGGGCGGGAAACGTGAGGATTTGGTGCCATTCGCACGGAGTCTTCGGGGGGTTCTAGCGCGATTAGTGGCTGTTTGGGGATTATTAAGGCTTTCTGAGGTAGGGACTTAACCCCTGCAACTCTCCTTATCAAACCAGCATGATCAATTAAGTGAATTGGTGTGCGAATCATGGTTTAGGGTTGGGTTGTATCATGCCGGAGTTTTGGGTGAATTAGACAATCTAGGCATTAGACTGTTTAATTATGATGTTTTGGTAGTTCTGATTGATGAGAGGAAGTGTTTCCCTCCATCAGTCGAGGTTCTGTTGGGTATTTTTACCCAATTGAACTGATTCGGTTCAGTTCTGGGTTTAGGGGACTGAAGAGATCAACGTCCACATCTGTTGACGTTGGGATCTTCAGGAGTGATATAAACGACAAGGTCGATTGCCGTTTAATCAGGATAAACGACATGATGAGTGTCGTTTACCTCATATTGGCGGCAATCGATATGGCCGTTAATATCCTGTGTCCCAGTAAGCTTGAGTTGTGTGTTTAGAGGCGATTGACATGTGATGTCCGCCCTAATAGCACATGTGGGCCAGGCTTAGAGTGTGACTCTGCCTGTGCGTATGAGTGACTAGTTGTGACTCGAGGTGTTTACTTACTGTACGGGGTTTCAGACGTTGAGTGTGTTCCGTCTGTTGTACGCGCGTTGCGTTACCGTGTACCCGTTTCTGTTGTGTTACCTAGGCGTGGGTGCGACTCCGTCTAGACGACTAGCGTGTGGTTATCCTCCGCTAGTGAGCCAGGACGCCGAGTGCGACTCTGTCCTGTGCGTACTCCTTGTGGTGGTTTTGAGCCGGTCTCCGTGGAGCCCCTTCTCTACTGCTAGGGTCAAGCGTAGGGGAAAAACCGATCGTGGACCAAACGCGAGAGAGAGCGTCTGTAGTGTGCACACGTGGCTGGGGTTGAGAGCCTCTGTGGTGACGGGACGCCGAGCCACAGACCCTAGCTGAGTCCTACTTGCTGTGTGTGTGTGAGTGTGTGTTACTGAGCCGCGAGGTTTACAGTTTTGTGTCGTGGTGCGACGTGTACTTACTTTCAGTCTTTACTTTCCGCACTTTAGTTCTGTTGCCGGTGGGGTTACTTTTCCCTACTGGGTCTCTTTTCTTGAGACTCACTCCCCTCCCTTTCAGGTGGGTCTTCGTCGACTCCCGTTCCAGGCGAGTCTAGCCACTCCGGTGTTGGTGCTCCTTAGCTACAGTGAGTAGTACTTTTTGTTGTACTTCTGTACTCTGTACCTTGCTCAGACTCTGAGTTGTATATATATTATGTTCATAGTGGAATTTTACAGCTTTACATGGTGTGTATCTTCTTACATATAGTCTCCTCGGACTTTCACTTCCTACCCTTCCGAGCTTGTCTCGTGGGTTAGCGAGTCAGAATTCGGGTTACTGGTTGTTACTAGTAATGCGGATTCTGGGTCGTTACAAGTCTTACCTGGTGAACAAACCAAGTTGCTTCGCCCTCTCCCTCGACCTTCTGGAGGCAGGATTACGGCTGCCGCTACCGGAGGTGGCGAGGGCATTACTGAACATATGGGGGATCGCCCCCATCCAGCTGACCCCTAACTCATGGAGGACAATCTGCGTGTTCTGCATCGTTTGCAAGCTTCGGGGAGTGCGAGGCTCCGCATACGTCTTCCGGGCACAGTTCAACCTCACGGCTTCACCGTAGACGGGGCTGAGTGTCTACTATACCAAGCACCGCCCGAACAGGATGCAGATCCTGTTCGGGGGTAAACACTCCAACAACAAGGGATGGACGCACTGCATCCTCTTCATTGGCCGCTGTGCAGATGCGCCGGAGTGGGGGTTTCCCACTCGTGTTTGGGAACCTAGGAAGGAGTGCTACCCCTTCCTGATCCAGGACGAGGCGAAGGCCTCAAACAGCTTGAACACGGCGTTGGTGAGGAACGCCGAACTTTACTTGATGGAGTTCCTACTCGTCAAGCACAGTCTGAGCCGACCATGGAGTAAGTGTCCATCTCTGCTTTAACCTTTTGAGTCATGTTGAGGCTGTCCCTTGACCCCTTTTTTTTTTGTGCAGCCGCCGAAGAATTGGCTGCTGGTCGAGACCAGGAAGAAATGGTGGGCTACACCGAGCAGATCACCATCACATCATACGTGACCTATATGGGCAAGGACGCCCCCGCAGCTGTAGCCGAAGAGCACCGTCTGGCTGGTCCCCAGGCCACCGAAAGAAGACCTCCAAAGATAAGTCTAAAGAGGAAGTCAGGGGCCAAGGCGGCGTCAAAGGCCGTGGAGAAGGAGGCCGAGGAAGTGTCCGAGGAAGAGGAGGAAGAAGAGGAGACTCCCCAGCTTCAAACTAAGCGGCGGAAGCTGGTGAAGGCGGCCGAGCGGGTGAGGTCGCGCATCGCGCCCGAGAATAGGCCCTTGACTATGGAGGGGATGGTCTCGGAGCTAGGATTGGTCATGGTGAGCGACCACTCTGAGGGCTCTTCTGAGGAGCGAGTGGGGGCGTCCATGTCCCAAGGCCCCGTAGGGGGCCGAACAGCGGAGGGAGCTGAGGCTGAAACTTCCGGCGCCACGGTGGATGCGCTGGTGGGGGGAGTCGCTACCACTCAAGGGCTACCTTCTGAGGTGGCCATGAGAGCAGTGTACGAGGAGGCGTTCGGAGAGACACCGGCCCCTACCCCCACCACCGAGGCAACTGCGGAGGGCTAGTCACAGACAGTAGTGGTGGCACTGCCCGAGGTCGAGCAAGCGGTTGCAGCCGAGGAGAGAGGACCTCGAAGGTCACCCGCCACCGGAGCGGTCCAGGAGACGGCGGTTGCTACGGGAGATAGTAGCATAGTCGCTGAGGAAGATCCTTCTGGAAGTCAGGGGGGTGATTAGGGCTGTTCATAATACGGTTCAAACTGAAAAACCGAACCAAACCGATCGGTTCGGTTCGGTTCAGTTCGGTTTCGTGGGTCAAGTGGTTTAGTTCGGTTTCAGGTTAGGGAACCGAAATAAACCGAATATAGATATATAATTATATAAATAATAAAATTTTATTAAAAAAATGGTAGCGCAGTAGAGGGCGGCGTCGCGCGCCTGGTGGTCGCGAGTTTGAAACTCGCGACCATCGGAAAAGGGATAGTTTTGGTTTTTTTTTAACGCCAGAAAAATGCCAGAAAAACACCAAAAAATGCCAAAAGAGTGGATTTTGGTTTGAACCAAACTGAACTGGTTCGGTTTGGTTTGGTTCGGTTCGTCGTATGAGTTCGGTTCGATTCGGTTTCCTCCAAAAATGGAGGAAACCGAACCGAACCGTATACACCCCTAGGGGTGATGTTGCCGATCACCATGCTGGCTCCGAGGAGGACCGGGCGCCATTATCGCAAGTGCTGGGGGTGAAGTTCCCAGCACGACCTTTGGAGGTGGTGTTGGAAGCACCTCCAGGATAGCGCGTCTAGGGGCCTCCCCCCGTGCCCCACCGCGTCCCAGCTAGAAGTGCTGGCGTGGTGCCAGGAGACAAGCCTGGGGGACACTCCCGAGCACTCGGAGGAGGTCCGCCAGGAAGAGAGCCCTGACGACGAGGACTGTGACGTCGACATGGAGGCGTTGGCAGATGGCATCGTGCAGTCGCTGGGAATACTTAAGCGGCTTGCGGCGTGGGCTCAGGACCACAGACATATGTGGGATGCCGAGTACGCTTTTTGTGAAGAGCTCGAGATGCGGCATCAGGCCCGAGAGGCCGAGCTGCAAAAGGAAGTGAAAAACCTCTGAATAGCACTTTGTGCTTCCGAGCTGGAGCTCGCCGTTGCTCAGGCAGAGAGGGAGGCACTCTCCAAAGTTTTAACCGAGGCCGAGGCCCGTGGAGCCGCATACAAGTAAGGGCCAGACTTCAAGGCAGACTTCGAGCAATACGGCGTGACTTGTTATAAGGTCGGCCTCGGGGTCGGAGAGGAGCATGGGCGGCAGCTGGCAACTGTCAACTATGCGAAGGAAGCTTTTGAAGTAGCTGTCCGGGAGTGTCGTCGCCGCACAGGGGATGCGCATCTGGATAGTGTTCGCTTCTCAAGCTTCCGGGTAGGGCGGATGTCCCCGACGACTGATGAGGCTGCCCCCTCCGAACGAGCTCCTTAGTTTGTTTTCCTTTTTCTTTTGTGACTTGGCCGCAGCGGCCTTTCCTGTACAAATTTTTAAAAGGAATGAAATATACCTTTTTGGGTATGAGTGGCTCTCTGATCTTCTTCCCTTACTGTGTTCTATTCGAACGGGGGTTTGTTGGTCATTGAGAGGCTTTACGAATACCGCACAGGTTTTTTAGGAACTGAAGAGTTCTGACCTAGGGTTCGTTTTGGACGCCTAAGGTTTTTTGGGTGTCGCACTAATCATTCAAGCTGAGGAGCTTTGACTAGGGATGGCCTGAACAACCTTCACAGACCAAAAAAAATGGGAGGAAGAGAGGTCGAATGCCAAACAAGAGGCTTTTATAAATAATAAGCCTTTAGATTAGATACATGCCAGGTTCGGGGTATGTCTTTGCCGCTAGGGGTAGTCTGCTTGTAAGAGCCTTTCCCAAGAACCTGTGTGACCTGATAAGGTCCTTCCCATTTTGGGGCGAGTTTTCTGGTTGCTCTTCGGGGGTCCGATGTCGAGCAACGTTGTAGAACAAGATCTCCTCCAAAGACGCGCCATTCCCGAACTCGGGAGTTGTAATATTGCACGAGGCACTGCTGGTAGGAAACTAGTCTAATGCTGGCATCACTTTGACATTCGCCGAGCATATCTAGGTTCTCCCTTAGCACTCGGTTATTGGCCGCTTCGTCGAAGTGAGTTGTTCGGATTGTAGGGAGAGCTACTTCCAGAGGTACAACAGCTTCCGAACCGTAGGCCAAGTGGAAGAGAGTCTCCTCGGTAGCCACCGGAGCAGTTGTTCAGTGGCACCATAACATGTTGGGGAGCTCTTCGATCCATGTACCTCCAACAGCTTCAACCCTTGTGCGTATCCCATGGAGCAGTGTTCGGTTGGCATTCTCCACCAGACCGTTTGCTTAGGGATGCGTGACTAAGGTGAAGTGGTTGTAGATGCCGAGCTCTGAGCATTTCTGCTTGAAGAAGGTGCTGTCAAACTGCTTTCCGTTGTCAGAGGTAATCACCTTTGGGACGCCAAACCGACAAAGGACGTTCTTCCAGACGAACTTCCACGCGGCCTGGTCGGTGATCATGGCAATGGGTTCTGCTTTGATCCACTTTGTGAAGTAGTCGATGGCGACGATCAAGAATTTTTTCCGCCCTTGAGCCTCTGGGAATGGACCCATAATGTCAATTCCCCACCTGGCGAAAAGACGAGGTTCGAACAGGGTGTGTAGTTGTTCGGCTGGCTGTTTGATAAGTTGTCCGAACTTCTGGCACTCAGGGCACCTTTTTGCGTAGGACATGCAATCCTTTTGCAGCGAAGGCCACCAGAATCCTACTCGGAGGATGCTGCATGCCAGCGTCCTGCCCCCCAAGTGGCTTCTGCACAGTCCCTTGTGGACTTCTTCAATGGCCGGTGTTGCCTCTATAGAACTGAGGCACCGTAGAAGAGGTCTTGAGAGGGATCATTGGTACAGTTGGCCTTCAATGATGGTGAACCTCTGGCAGCGCATTCTAATTTTATGAGCTTTGTTTTGATCAGATGAAAGCTCTCCCCGAAGCAGATAGGCGATGAGAGGGTCCATCCAACTCGATGCCGGTGGTCCGGTCTCAATAGCCGCAATATCTACCTCGGTGCTCGGTGCGGCGAGCTCTTTTATAAATATGGAGTGAGAGGGGGCGATGTCGCCTGAAGATGCCAGCTTGGTGAGTGCATCGGCCCGTGTGTTCTGCTCCTGTGGGATGTGTATGACTTCGAAGTAGAGGAGACCCTCTGTTTGGCGTTTGACCTGCTGGAGGTATTATGCCATACGGGGCTCCATGGCCTCGAAGTGTCCATTCACCTGGCTGGCAACCAACTGAAAGTCACTAAAGACCCGTAGCCGGAGAGCTCCGAGGTGCCTAGTCATGCGGATCCCGGACAGGAGTGCTTCGTACTCTGCCCCATTGTTAGAGGCGGCGAAGCGAAATCTAAGGGCGTACTGAAATTCTAGACCCTCCGGGGAGGTAAGAACTAAGCCTGCCCCGCTTCCGGTAACGCAAGAGGATCCATCTACATAGAGCTCCCATGGGGGCTCATCTACTAACGGAGGATCCTTCTCCATGGGAAGGGTGCATTCTGCCACGAAGTCCACTATCGCTTGTGCTTTGATGGCCGTCCTTGGACGGTAGCTAATATCTAATTCCCCGAGCTCAATGGCCCACTTGATGAGCCTTCCTGAAGCCTATGGTCACTGAAGTATGAGCCTCAGCGGCTGGTCGGTTAATACCGTGATCGGATGGGCTTGGAAATAAGGCCTTAGCTTCCGAGCAACCATTACGAGGGCCAGAGCAAGCTTTTCTGCTCGAGAATATCTTCTTTCAGCTTCTTGGAGCACCCTGCTTATGTAATAAACAGGATGTTGTGCCGCTGCCTCTTCTCTGATCAATATCGTGCTGATGGAATGTTCAGTGACTGATAGGTACACTAACAGAGGTTCCCCGAGTACAGGTTTTGAGAGAACAGGTGGAGCAGCTAGGTATGCCTTCAGCTCGGTGAAGGCTGCCTTGCAATCCTCGGTCCACCCTACTTTCCCCTCTTGCGGTGAGGCTCCTTTGGGGACTCGCAGCAATTTGAAGAAGTTAAAACTCCTCTCTGCTGCTCGAGACATGAAGCGGTTGAGTGCCGCGAGGCGTCCAGTGAGCCGCTGGACGTCACGCACGGTCTTGGGGCTGCTCATCTCCAGTATAGCCCTGATCTTCTTAGGATTGGCCTCTATTCCTCTGTTAGTTACGAGGAAATCGAGAAACTTTCCCGAGCGAACTCCGAACGCACACTTCGCGGGATTGAGCTTCATGTTATACCTTCACAGGGTGGCGAAGGTTTCTTCAAGGTCAGTGATGTGGTCAGCGCTCGGGAGCGTTTTGACCAGCATGTCATCGACATAGACCTCCATATTTCGCCCAATCTGCTGCTTGAACATCTTGTTGATCGGCCGCTGGTATGTTGCGCCAGCGTTCTTTAAACCGAACGGCATCCTGGTAAAACAGTAAAGGCCGAGGTCGGTGACGAATGTTGTGGCATCCCAGTCCAGGGGATGCATGCTGATTTGGTGGTAACCAGAATAGGCATCCAAGAAGCTAAGGAGCTCATGCCCAGATGTGGCGTCCACCAGCTGGTCGATGCGCGGCAGGGGGAAGTTGTCCTTGGGTGTAGTCTTGTTGAGGTCCTTGTAATCCATGAACACTCGCCATTTACCATTGGCTTTGTGTACGAGGACTACGTTGGAGATCCATCTTGGATATTGAGCTTCTCGGAGAAGCACAATAGCTCGGCTTTTGATGACGTGATCTTGAATCACGGTCTGCCGTTCGCGATTGACGGGTCACCTTCTTTATTGGACCGGTGGTATTTTTGGGTCCAGGCGTAGGTGATGGATCATCACCTCTGGAGGGATGCCAGACAGCTCATCATCCGACCATGTGAATATGTCCAAATTATAAGGAATCGATCAGAGCGTAGCGGAAACGCGATTCTCTCCATTTGATATCGTTGCTGGTGGTCGGAATCGAATAAAATGGAAACCCGCAAATAGGAAGATCCGATCTTTACCTTTGCGGGGTTGCGAAACTCCCGAATCCGGGGAGGTGGTAGCGCTGGAGGCACTGGTGCTTCCAGCCATTCAGATGTCCAGCCTTTAGACGTATCCATGCGAGCTCCGGATGCAGATGGGGTCTCCTCGGTCTCCACGCGTCTCCCGGATCTCAGCTCCACCATATGCCGATGAGAAGTGAGAGAGAGAGAGGGGGTGGCGCCCCAAGGAGAGAGAGAGGAGGGGGCGGCCAAGAGAGAAGACCTGTAGCCTTGACCAGGGTTTGAATCTCCACATATATTTATAGACACTGCAGTTTTTCACAAAAACCCAGTTATTGTCTATAACGACCATCCTGCCCAGTCTGCTCGGAACTCTATTGCATGTGACCCTCTAGGCCCAAGTGCTAGTCCAGTTTTCAGCCCATTAAGTCCAATAACTCTTTATTGACTTACTGTAATTAATTAACATCTCATATTAATTAATTACACAATTAATTATCGTCTCACGATAATTGACCGGGCTTCCAATCAAGTTGGGTGCCAAGCAACGCCACTTGATCCTGGAAAGCATTGGGGTTCAACAACCCAATCAAGGAACCCTTTTGTCAACAGACACCACGTGACTATAATCCCTCGCTCGTACAATACTCCCGAGCGCACTTAGGGTATGGTCAACTGTCAAACCCTAATATGTGCACTCACTTGGTTTAGATGCCGCATAGGAATATCAGAAAACTCCTTTTCTGATAAGTAGTCTTGCCCTGGATAGGGACTATCAGGCATCTTTCCCTAGAGCATTCACTCTCTTATTACCGAGAGTGAGCGATCTCATATTGACCACACAATCACCTTCGAAGGTATTCCGCTAGATCCGAACACTTAACTGATTAAGACATCATGGCTAGAGATCTATAAGTTAAGGTCAAAACCTAGAAGTCCACCGACAAGGTGTCCTTGGTGTCTCAGGTCTAAGGACCAATCATGCCACTGTGACAATGAATCTAGCTGGTTGACAGTTAGATAATATTACCATCCAGTGATTCATTACGGATCAGTTCAGTGAACTCATTCTCCAATGAGCACCTACAGATTCACCTTAGTGTCTCCACACAAGTGACTATGAGACTAGTCACCCTCATCATATGAGCAGGTGCAACATGTACTAGTCTAACCGGATATTCGATGTCCTTCTCAAATATCCTCCGACTAGGAATAATTAAGAATATACGTTTAAAGGATATTAATCCCATTGTTATGATCTCATCATAATTAATATCCATTGAGCATATTCATGGACTTCATAATGAAATGATAAACGAATTACACATAATGAATATAAAAGCCTTATTATTATTGTTAAAGAACAAGAATGTACAAGTTATAATTGGCTTGAGGACACACATAACTAACAATCTGCCACTTGGACTAAAGCCAATCACCTTTATGTCTTAAACCCATAGACTCAGGCAGCGTTTGGAAACGGAGTTGGGGAGATTTTGAGGTACAAAATCTCTGACAACTCCACAATCGGTACCAAATGTTACAAGGTGTCCTCGGCTTTTGTGTATGGGGTGATTTTGAGAGAAGAGAGAGATAGACAGAAGGAAACGCGACAGTTGCTTTTTGCGGAAGCGGCTCGGGTGCCGCTTTTGCGGAATCCCCCGCGAAAACTCTGCAGGCGTAGACGTGGCGCAAAGGTGAGAGACGTCTGTGTTTTTTTTTTTTAACAGCCCAGCCGCAATGGCAGGGCACGACACAGGCGATGAGGTGAAAATCTCGTCGCCCGTACACCAAGCCCCTGAAATCGACTTTTGTCAATTTCGGCTTCCGCCATCGCCATTCCAAACGCTGCCTCAAGGTGGCGCTCAAACACAATTTGATTCAAAGGCTTCGTCAGTGGATCTGCAATGTTGTCGACTGAAGGAACTCTTTCCATCAGTACATATCCTCTAGTGATAATCTCCCTGATCAAGTGAAATCGCCTCAGAATGTGCTTTGACTTCTGATGAGACCGCGACTCTTTCGCTTGCGTAATAGCCCCATTATTGTCACACAGCAATAGGATTGGATTAGAGTCACCCGGCACCACACCAAGGTCGATGATGAACTTCTTCATCCACACTGTCTCCTTGGCGGCTTCAGCTGCAGCAATGTACTCAGCTTCTGTCATCGAGACTGCAATGGTTTCTTGCTTAGAACTCTTCCAGCTCACTGCACCTCCATTTAAGGTGAACACAAACCCAGATGTAGACTTTCTATCATCTGGATCTGACTGGAAACTCGAGTCAGTATATGCCCGAAGTTTCAAGTCCCCTCCTCCATAAACCAGAAATATATCCTTAGTCCTTCTCAAGTACTTAAGGATACATTTCACTGCCATCCAGTGTGTTTCACCTGGATTTGCCTGATATCTGCTCATAACACTTAGAGCAAATGCCACATCAGGCCTTGTACATAGCATGGCATACATGATAGACCCTATAGCCGAGGCATAGGGGACTCTATCCATGACTGCCCTCTCTTCAGGAGTCTTAGGAGACTGTTCCTTAGAGAGATTAATTCCATGTCTCATTGGTATGAGACCTCTCTTGGAATTTTTCATGCCAAACCTTTTGACAATGGTATCTATGTACATGGATTGGGTCAAGCCAAGCATCCTCTTGGATCTATCTCTATAGATACGTATTCCCAATACGTAGGATGCTTCTCCCAAATCCTTCATAGAGAAGTTCTTTGACAACCATACCTTTACTGATGATAACATCCCTACATCATTCCCAATGAGCAAGATGTCATCAACGTAAAGTATGAGAAAAGTGATAGCACTCCCACTGATTTTCTTATACACACATGGTTCATCTTCATTCTTAATGAAGTCATAAGATTTGATAGCCTCATCAAACCTTATGTTCCAACTATGAGAAGCTTGCTTCAATCCATAGATGGACCTTTGAAGCTTGCATACTTTATCTGGACACTCTTTGGATGTAAAACCCTCAGGCTATATCATATACACTTCTTCCTCAATGTTTCCATTGAGGAAAGCAGTTTTTATATCCATCTGTCAGATCTCGTAATCAAAGTATGCAGCAATGGCGAGAAGAATTCTGATCGACTTTATCATAGCAACTGGTGAGAAAGTTTCGTCATAGTCAATTCCTTGCCTTTGACGATACCCCTTGGCCACCAGCCTTGCCTTATAAGTCTCGATCTGTTCATCTGCACCGATTTTTCTCTTAAAGATCCACTTGCACCCAATAGGTACAATACCTTCAAGCAAGTCTACCAAGTTCCAAACTTGGTTGGTGTACATGGACTGCATCTCAGAATTCATGGCATCTCGCCATTTCCCTGACTGAGGACTATCAATAGCCTCTTGCTAGGTCTTTGGGTCATCATCCTCATTATAAGACATGCCTTCATTGATATGTTCAACATATCTTTCAGGCTGTCTAGGTACTCTACCAGACCTACGCTGAACGTGTGTATATTCCTGAACAGGTTCCGGAACTGATGTTTCATCTGGTGGACTTTGCACAGTTTGCAGATCTAGAACTTCTTCTAGATCAACCTTACTCCCACTATCCTCTTGAGTAAGGTACTCCTCTTCCAAGAAGACAGCTCTCCTGGCGACAAACACTCTTTGTTCACCAGGATGGTAAAAGTAGTACCCAAATGTTTCTTTTGGGTATCCAACAAACCTGCACTTATCGGTTCTGGATTCCAGTTTATTTGGGTCGTGTCTCTTCACGTGGGCAGGACAGCCCCAGACTTTAACATGTTTAAAATTAGGCTTTCTACCCTTCCATATCTCATATGGAGTAGAAGACACAGATTTACTGGGAACCCTGTTCAGTAGATATGCCGCTGACTCTAGTGCATACCCCAATAAGGAAACTGGTAACTGCGAATGGTTCATCATAGATCGTACCTTGTCCAACAAGGTGTGATTCCTCCTTTCCGATACACCATTCATCTGTGGTGTATAGGGAGGAGTCCATTGAGAAAGGATACCATTGTCCTTTAAGAATTGTGTGAACTCTGTACTCAAGTATTCACCTCCTCGGTCTGACCGTAGGATTTTAATGCTTTTTCCAGTTTGTTTCTCAACTTCATTCTTAAATTTTTGGAACTTCCCAAAAGCTTCAGATTTGTACTTCATTAAGTAAACAAATTCGAACCTTGAGTAGTCATCCGTGAATGTAATGAAGTATGAGTAGCCACCCTTGGCTTGGGTAGACATTGGATCACATACATCCGAGTGTATTAGTTCCAATATGTCCTTGGCCCTATATCCATGTCCACTAAATGGAGATTTGGTCAACTTACCCATTAAACAGGATTCGCAAGTTGCATATGATTCATAATCAAATGGATCCAAGTATCCATTCTTATGCAACTTTTGAAGCCTATTCTTGCCAATGTGACTAAGCCTACAATGCCACAAGTAGGCATTGTTCACACTATTCTTACTTCTCTTAGAAGAAACAACAACATGAAGATTTGCATAAGAAACATCAAGTAGATACAAACCATTTACCAAATTTGCTAAAGCAACTAGTTTATTTCTCAAATAAACTGAACAACTATTGTTCTCAATGGTAAACTTGTATCCAATTCTGTCTAAACAAGAAACAGAAATAATGTTCTTAATAATGCTAGGCACAAAGTAGCAATCATCTAATGAAAGTAAATCTCCTGAGGGTAACTTGAGCTTCACTGTCCCCACAGTATGTGCAGCAACACTTGTGTCGTTTCCAAGCCTCAAGTTCACCTCGCCTTTGCTCAGCTTCCTTCTACTTGTCAACACCTGCATATCATTGCAGACATGAGAAGCACATCCGGTGTCTAAAACCCAAGATGTGGAATCTCTTAGAGACAAGTGAAGATCTATCATATAGATACCTGAAGCTTCGCCAAGCTTCTGCTTCTCCTGAGCCTTCATTGCAAGGTAGTCCTTGCAATTTCTTTTCCAGTGTCCCTTTTTCTTGCAGTGGAAGCATTCGCCCTTTTCTTCTCCTTTGCTTATGTCCTTGTTTCATTTTTGCTTGGACTACTTCCTTGCATTGCCTTTCTTAAAGGCTTGCACTGCTCTCCTCTTATTGTTGGACTTTCCAACCATGAGAACAGTGGGCTTTTCCTTCTTAAGGTTGCCCTCAGCAGTCTTCAGCATGTTTAGCATCTAAGCTAAACTCACCTTCCAGGACATAGGCAATGCGCTCAGACCTGAGGACAATCTTTAGGTTCCTCAGCCAATCCAAGTAGTTCGGGCCTGTCAATTTGTTGGCATCCAGTATGCCTCAGAGTGGGTTACTCGACGACATTTTTGCCTATAAAGGAAATGTAAACACAACTAGCAGATGTTCATAATAATAATTAAATCTAGATTAGGACTTTAATCAAGATTAGCTCCCACTATTTTCCGACAGACTGTATAACCCTCAATTATATAGAATGGGAGACGCCGACGGTCTCCTAGTGGGGATCGGAATCTCACAGACTCATAGCATGATTTTGTGGATAGCACAACAAACCATACTATGATCTGAAAGCGGTCAACTCTTGATACTTGCAACTCTTGCAATATCCGATCTTATTTCGGCCCCTGAACTTTAATGACCTTGTGGATAGCACAACAAGCCATTAAATCCAGTCTAAGCAATACCATCATTACGTAACGAGCATAGATTCGGATGTAGCCCTTGTGGATAGCACAACAAAGCCACATCGTTCCTCTTACCCCGTTTAAGGCATCACCATGCCATAGTTTTAGTCTGTCATCATATTTGACAAGCCTTGTGGATAGCACAACAAACTTGACCTATCTAATGGCAATCATAAAACTATAATGATGGAGGGCCACATAATTCATTCTAAATGATTACGTTATGGCTTAAAGTTTGAACGAGGAGGGATTTAAACATATTTTATCTTGGTCTCTATATCTACGTGCTATTGATATATAGAATTTAGAATATCATATATATTTAATTATATATATCATAGCACATTCCACATATATTACATATATGAAGAAAAATAATGGATGATCATGGACTTTAACCTAGAGTGGCATTACCAGAGCCAGTTGGTAATCCACAATTAAATGGCAAACATATGGTTGCCCCGCATCAAATGCTCTTGCTTGATGTAACTCTATCTCCAGGAAGGCCTTGCATGATACTCTCCTCCATCTCCGCCAATCCGCTTCTTAAAATTACAAGTAACATTTAAATTGGACTCGCAGGCCCATAAATATACATCAGATAATAATAAGAAACCTTGAACAAGTCAAGGGGAGTACATAACATGAAGGAGATAGAATGTACAACCCGGATTTAATAGAGGGAGAGAAGGAGGCATGTAGTCCTCATTAAATTACATCACAAGCCATAAACCATAACAATCATCACATGAAATCTAGGTCCATGATCATCCATCCATAAATCAACACATCACATGCATCAATAAGCAATTATCACATAATTACTTCTGAAATAATTTTATTTAAAAAATATACTAATTATATTTTGAAAACCATTTAACTAAACAATTTAGCTAACATGGATAACATCTAAACAACCTTAGATAAATGCAATTCGCTGTTACTGCATTAATCCGCCAAAATTTTCTGTTAATTAATTTAATCAGAATCACATTCTTAAATTAATTAACATGCATTAATTAGATGATAGGAAATAACTAAAATAATTTTAGAATTCCCTTAAACTAATTAAGCAAGGGGTCAAACATTTGAAAATTAATTTACAGAGAGCTAAAACAATTTTAAAACTCTTAAAACTAATTTTCATAATTTTCTGGAATTTTTAAGAATTGTTCTAGCTTTTAAACACTTTAAAAACATTTTAAAATCTTAAAAAGGGGGGGTTTGGGGCCGGTCGGATCCGACGCGGGCCGGATCCGCCCGCGGCCCGTTCGGGACCCGCGGGGTGTCCGCCTGTGACTTACCCGTGGGCGGACCCGCGCGCGGCCCGCGAGGGACCCGCGCGGGGTCACCCCCTCCGCCTGAAACGGGGGCGCGCGGCTAGGGTTTCACCCTAGCCGCCGCCGCACCCTGGCGCAGGGTCGCAGCGGGGCGACCCCGCCGGCCTCCGCGGACATCGAATATCCGGTTAGACTAGTACAGATTGCACCTGCTCATATGATGAGGGTGACTGGTCTCATAGTCACTTGTGTGGAGACACTAAGGTGAATTTGTAGGTGCTCATTGGATAATGAGTTCACTGAACTGATCCGTTATGAATCGCTGGATGGTAATATTACCTAACTGTCAACCAGCTAGATTCATTGTCATAGTGGCGTGATTGGTCCTTAGACCTGAGACACTAAGGACACCTTGTCGGTGGACTTCTAGGTTTTGACCTTAACTTATAGATCTCTAGCCATTAGGTCTTAATCAGTTAAGCGTTCGGATCTAGCGCAATACCTTCGAAGGTGATTGTGTGGTCAATATGGGATCGCTCGCTCTTGGTAATAAGAGAGTGAATGCTCTAGGGAAAGATGCATGATAGTCCTTGGCCAGGGCAAGACTACTTATCAGAAAGGGAGTTTTCTGATATTGCTATGCGGCATCTAAACCAAGTGAGTGCACATATTAGGGTTTGACAGTTGACCATATCCTAAGTGCGCTCGGGAGTATTGTACGAGCGAGGGATTATAGTCATGTGGTATCTGTTGACAAAAAAATGGTTCCTTGATGGGTTGCTGAACCCCAATGCTTCCAAGATCAAGTGGTGTTGCTTGGCACCCAACTTGATTGGAAGCCCGGTCAATTATCGTGAGACGATAATTGATTGTGTAATTAATTAATATGAGATATTAATTAATTGCAGTAAGTCAATAAAGAGTTATTGGACTTAATGGGCTGAAAACTGGACTAGCACTTGGGCCTAGAGGGTCACACGCAATAGAGTTCCGAGCAGACTGGGCAGGATGGTCGTTATAGACAATAACTGGGTTTTTGTGAAAAACTGTAGTGTCTATAAATATATGTGGAGAGTCAAACCCTAGTCCAGGCTACAGGTCTTCTCTCTTGGCCGCCCCCCTCCTCTCTCTCTCTCCTTGGGGCAACACCCCCTCTCTCTCTCACTTCTCACCGGCACATGGTGGAGCTGAGATCCGGGAGTCGCGTGGAGACCGAGGAGACACCGTTTGCATCTGGAGCTCGCGTGGATACGTCTAGAGGCCGGACACCTGAACGGCTTGAAGCACCAGCGCCTCCAGCACTACCACCTCCCCGGATTCGGGAGTTTCGCAACCCTGCAAAGGTAAAGACCAGATCTTCCTGTTCGCGGGTTTCCGTTTTGTTCGGTTCCGACCACCGGCAACGATATCAAATGGAGGGAATCGCATTTCCGCTGCGCTCTGAACGATTCCTTACAGTGGTATCAGAGCAAGGTTGCTGGCTCGGTCGGAATCGGCACCATGTGAACGTTATTTCATGCATTTTTGTCAATTCACGTTCTGCATGAATCGCCAAGTTTGTTGCTTTCCCGGGTTGTTCATGGGATGAACAACTGCTTCTTGATGTTTGAGAATCGTTCTCGGTATCAAGGGCATCACGAAGAACCCTTTGTGACGTCGTTTGGCCCTCTGTAGAGGTCACACGGCCCTCTGCAAGATGCCGCCACCATGCTCCTTGGACAGTCCAAGATGGGGGTGATTTCTGTAAATTTTAGGTTTTTTGGGATGGGTTTTTTGCCGGCGTCGCCGGCGCTGTCCGCGGCCGCCAGTGGCGGTGCGGAGGCCGGCGGGGTCGCCCCGCCACGGCCTTGCGCCAGGGTGCGGCGGCGGCTTCACCCTAGCCTCCCCCCCCCCCCCCCCCCGTTTCGGGCGGAGGAGGTGACCCCGCGTGGGTCCCCCATGGGCCGCGTGCAGGTCTGCCCGCAGGTCCCGAACGGGTCGCGGGCGGATCCGGCCCGCGCCGAATCCGACCGGCCCCAAAACCACCCCTTTTAAGATTTTAAAATGTTTTTAAAGTGTTTAAAAGCCAAAACGTTTCCGCTGTGCTCTGATCGATTCCTTACAGTGGTATCATTGCCGGTGGTCGGAATCGAACAAAATGGAAACCCGCGAACAGGAAGATCTGATCTTTACCTTTGCGGGGTTGCGAAACTCCCGAATCTGGGGAGGTGGTAGCGCTGGAGGCACTGGTGCTTCAAGCCGTTCATGTGTCCAGCCTCTAGACGTATCCACGCAAGCTCCGGATGCAGACGGGGTCTCCTCGGTCTCCACGCATCTCCCGGATCTCAGCTCCACTATGTGCCGGTGAGAAGTGAGAGAGAGAGGGGGTGGAGCCCCAAGGAGAGAGAGAGGAGGGGGGCGGCCAAGAGAGAAAACCTGTATCCTGGACTAGGGTTTGACACTCCACATATATTTATAGACACTGCAGTTTTTCACAAAAACCCAGTTATTGTCTATAAGGACCATCCTGCCCAGTCTGCTCGGAACTCTATTGCGTGTGACCCTCTAGGCCCAAGTGCTAGTCCAGTTTTCAGCCCATTAAGTCCAATAACTCTTTCTTGACTTACTGCAATTAATTAACATCTCATATTAATTAATTACACAATCAATTATCATCTCACGATAATTGACCGGGCTTCCAATCAAGTTGGGTGCCAAGCAACACCACTTGATCCTGGAAAGCATTGGGGTTTAGCAACCCAATCAAGGAACCCTTTTTGTCAACAGATACCACGTGACTATAATCTCTCGCTCGTACAATACTCCCGAGCGCACTTAGGGTATGGTCAACTGTCAAACCCTAATATGTGTAATCACTTGGTTTAGATGTCGCATAGCAATATCAGAAAACTCCTTTTCTGATAAGTAGTCTTGCCCTGGCCAGGGACTATTAGGCATCTTTCCCTAGAGCATTCACTATCTTATTACCGAGAGCGAGCGATCCCATATTGACCACACAATCACCTTCGAAGGTATTCCGCTAGATCCGAACGCTTAACTGATTAAGACCTCATGGCTAGAGATCTATAAGTTAAGGTCAAAACCTAGAACTCCACCGACAAGGTGTCCTTGGTGTCTTAGGTCTAAGGACCAATCACGCCACTATGACAATGAATCTAGCTGGTTAACAATTAGGTAATATTACCATCCAGCGATTCATTACGGATCAGTTCAGTGAACTCATTCTTCAATGAGCACCTACATATTCACCTTAGTGTCTCCACACAAGTGACTATGAGACCAGTCACCCTCATCAAATGAGCAGGTGCAACATGTACTAGTCTAACCGGATATTCGATGTCCTTCTCGAATATCATCCGACTAGGAACAATTAAGAATATACGTTTAAAGGATATTAATCCCATTGTTATGATCTCATCATAATTAATATTCATTGCACATATTCATGGACTTCATAATGAAACGATAAACGAATTACACATAATGAATATAAAAGCCTTATTATTATTATAAAGAACAAGAATGTACAAGTTATGATTGGCTTGAGGACACACATAACTAACACAAATTTGCTTGCAAGAAAGCCTTATAGCGTTGTTGTTCGGCTTCTGGAAGCAATGCACCATATAAAGGACGTGCTCGGGGTCATCATCCACCCGCGCAGGAAGTAGGTCCTCGGCAGGCGTTCCTCGACTGATGGAAGGTTGGTCAGTTGGTGCGGGTGTAATTTCTGGGTCTGCGATGGGCTGCTTGTCCCTCAGGGAGAGGACATAACACCGTCGAGACTCGCGTTGACTCCCGAGCACCTCGCCAATGCCACACGGAGTGGGGAACTTCATCTTCTGATGGAGAGATGAGGGCACTGCCTTGATCCGACCGATCAGACCCCTGTCGAGGATGACGTTGTACCTTGGCATGCTCCGAATGACCAAGAAATCCACCATCTTGGTCATGCTTTTTGGTGTCATCCCAAGGGTGATTGGGAGGCGTGCGCGTCCCATGGGTTGAACCGAGTCCCCGGAGAAGCCGAACAGAGGCGATTCTACTGGGGTGAGCTGGTCGGTCTTCAATCCCATCATCAAGAAATAATCGTAAGCCAACACGTTAGGGGCGCTTCCATTATCCACCAAAATCCGACGCATAGTACAGTGATTGATGGTGGCCGAAACGACCAGCGCATCAGTGTGTGGAGTTGAAACTCCTACAAGATCCTTGTCCGAGAAGGTTATGGCCTCCTCAGATTGTGTGCGTGCGGGGCTGGAAGGATAAGGGCTTGGTCGAGGTACCGAGGGCCTCTCTACCAAGTGCACTCGCCGAGCGTAGTCGCATCGACTCTGACTGCTTTCTCCGCCTACGCCGAAACCACCTGCGATCACGTTGATCTCTTGCCCATTTGGCTCGTTGTTGATGGGCTGCTCGGGGGTTCGTTCTCGGCATCTTGGGCGGTCTTCATTGCGGCGCACATACCATCCGAGGTAGCCACGCTTGATCAGGGACTCGATCTCGTCCTTGAGTTGGCGGCACTCAGAGGTGTCGTGGTCGCGGTGAAAGTGACAATATTTGTCCTGGTTGCGCCTGCGGGGGTCAGAGCACATCCTGGGTGGCCACCGAACATATTGCTCGTTCCGAATTTCGGCCAGGATCTTTTCGGGTGCCACCGTGAGGGGTGTGTATTCGGTGAAGGGTCGTGGACAGCGCGGCGAGTCCCTGTTGCATCGTCCCCTCTTCCGATCTCAGTCGAAACCGTTGTCAGAAGACCTCTTCTTCGCTTATTGGTCGCCCTGCTCTGCTCGGCCAGTGGCCAAGCTCTCCTCGCACGCAGCGTGATGCTGGGTAGTGGAGAGAAGCTCAGCAAGGGTCGACGGCTGTTGTACCCCGAGCGTCCTTTAAAGGAAGCCATCGTGAGTGCCTTGGATGAGGGCACTGGTGGCTAGAGGGACGTCGAGGCACGGGATTGAAGCACTTCAGTCTGGAACCGCTTGACGTAGTCCCAGAGTGCTTCGCCCTTCTTCTGCCGAACAGACATAAGAGAAGCCGCTGTGCGCGGCTGTGACCTTCCACCCAGGAGGTTATCCCGGAAGGACTTCTTCAACTGGTGGAAGGAGGAGATGGAGCCTACGGGGAGGGCTTCAAACCATGCCCGCGCAACTTCCTTCAACGTGGCCGGGAAGGCCCAGCACTTGGCCGCATCCGATACTCCGTGGAACACCATGTGCGACTCAAACCCATGGACATGATCCGCTGGGTCAGAAGTACCGTCATAGGGTGCGATGGAAGGCAGGGGTAGTTTCGGGGAGACCCGAGCCTCCAGGATCTCCACGGTGAACGGGGAGTGGAAGTTTAGGTCATCATCCCCCAAAACCTTGCCCTCCGCCTTCTGGACCATCGCATCCATGCGACGTTCGAGGTCGGCGATGTAACGCCCCGAAAATTAAAAATGTTAGAAAAATATGAATAATATGATTATTATACATTAGTATTGTCATTAAATTAAAATAATTAGAATTTGGGTTTAATTAGTGGTGACATATGTTACCCCAGTGTCGTACACAGAGGTGCACGCTCCCACAGGGCGACACCGAAAAACGACAACGAAATAAAAATCCGAGAACACCATAATTTCCAGAAAAATGTGGAGATCTCATAAATATAAATATTTTAATTTTTTGGCGTACGGATTTTGTGATTAAGTCGACGCGACCATTTTTCGGGTGATTTTTCACCTAGTGTAAAATAAAATCTAAAAATTAAATAAAAATCACCATAATTTGTAAAACGATTACATTATCCTATGGTTAAAATCTTAACATAAACGGACATCGTTTACATATATAAAAATGTGGACAATTGGACCAGTTGAATTTTGAGCCAATTATGGTTTGGTTTTCTTCTAGAATTTACGGGGGCTTATGTGTGAAGCCATGGAATGGCCAACACATTTGATGGAGAAGGTAACACATTAATGCCTGATGTGTTATGCCAGGGAGAGTGCATGCAAAATGTGTCCATGGTAAATACAAACCGTTTTTACTGCGCCACCTGGGTGGGTGAGGTGCCATCGTGCATGAGAACACCGATGCTCTATAAAAGCCCTTCACCAGTTGACGTCCAAATCTTTCCCTTCTCCACCTCTGCTGCTTTTGGCCTTTCCTTTGCTTTTCTTTGTATTGGGAAGTGTTGTTGTTGTCGTGGTTTGGAGAAGATCCAACCTGTTGATGTGTATTGCTGCTATTGGGTCTACGAAGGACCTTACTTCTCCAGTACACCAGAATATCTGTTAAGGCCACCATATGTACAAGCTTCCCATTCCTTCTTCTTATTTCTGTGGAGCTTCACATCAAGGAGGAACTTACTCTACTCAGAAAGGTAGAATTCAATTCCTAATCCTCTCCTTCCTTCTACTTCGGGCTAACGGTTTGAAGTGATTCGTCATCAAGTTCCAACTATTTTTCCAACTTAGGGAATGTGTTCCTGATAGAAAGTGAATCTTCCATCATATTTTAGTTAGTCTTCCAGTCATGGGTAGCTACATACTACTCCCTCTGTTTCAGTTTGTTTGAATCTGGAATCATGTTGACTTCACCATGTAGAGTAGACTGAACTATGACGGTTCTTTCTACGATCGAGAAATGATTCATTGAGAAAGTCTAAAGTGAGTGTGTGCTTTGATAAGTGCTTGATAAGTAATGGATGAAAGAAAGAAAGAAATTTAGGAGTATTACTCTTCCGGAAATTTCCCTTTGAGTTTGCCTTCTTGTTGATCATCCATGTGAATCATATCCCATGATTTTTCTTTCACTCTCTTGTCATGTTAGCTTCATGTTTGAGGCTAAGATCATACTTGGATAAAGTCCTAATCATGTTAGGAGTGATAGAAGAGCTTGTTGGTACAATTTCTAGTTGGAGTGAATCAGTTTTTGAAAGTCTATGTAGCACCTGTCGACAGTCGTGCATTTACCTGTCGACAAAGGCCTCTGTCCAGAACCTAGAAAATGGAACCTGACAGGGGCTGTCAACAGCAACATTCCTGGCTGTCGACAGCCACTTCTAGGCTGAGATTTCAGCTTCTGGGAAAGCCCTACCTGTCGACAGCAACACCCTGGCTGTCGATAGGCACAGTCAGTCTAGAAATTTCTGCACCTATCTTGACTCATTTCTTGATCGGAACTACGCCCAATTGTTCTAACTACATGCTCACTCATTCATGGATGTTTCTACCACTTAAACACCTACTGAACCAGTCAAGCTTCTTTTCTTTTTACCATGAATCATCACTTCAAAGTTCCGAACATAATTGACCTTATGAGAGCATCAATTTCTGAAATCAATGAAGGAACAGAGTTCCTTAATTCTTGTGTGCAAACCATGAGTGAATCTTTGTGTGTCCTTGATCCTTTACAAGGATGAATGTGTTATGATGACAAGTTGTGAGTCTTTGGGACTCGTTCGAGAAATATGCCTGGCAAATAAAGGGCTGGTTCAGTCCTGGGGGGAGCGCCGAATTCATCAGTGGCCGTGCGGGGGTGATAAGAATTTCTGGATGTTGGCATACATCAATTCTGTTTGATTAGTCATCACATCATGCTTGTGTGTGTAAAAATGTGTCTGATTCTGAATTTAAGTATCATCCTGAGTTATTGATCTTGTTTCTAAACTATTCTTGTTCAATACCTGTTATCACATTGATTCATTTGATCATTGTTTGAACACCCAGTGCTAGCAATCTATACCTGTTCTTACCTTGAGAATTTACATCTAAATCCTTTTCATTTAATGGAATTGAGTTCTACTGGGCTAGTTATCTCATTCAATTTACCATTTTTAGGTGGGCCCAACGAAGATGAAGCTTAAGGGGATTTTGTGTGCTGAGTGGTCCACACCATGACAAGCATTGCTGTCATCTTTTGTTTTCTTTGTAGATAAGTGGAAATGTAATAAGGCTACAGTTTACTTTTGCATGTTCCCCATTTAGACTATAATGAAGGATGTCATGTAATAAGCTTCCACTAAACTAGTTGTTTATGTATAAACGTTATGTTAGTTCTTGTAATAATATCGGTCATATTCAGTAAATGTAATTTTGCTAGAACGTGACAAATAAATTGGTATCAGAGCATTAGTTCGATAAACCTAGGGATAACCAGTGAGTTGGGATAGAAACATGGGATTAGTTAGCATGGTATTTGTAATTATGTAAATGCTTAACTTGATATTTGTTTTAGTATGGACATGAATGCCCAAGAAAGGATGGTAGCAGCATTAGAAATGCTACGTCAAGACATTGAGCTGTATGCCCAAGCCCAGCAGGAAGCTCATATGCAAATTAAGGAAGAAGTGCTTAATTTGACTGCGGGTGCTTTCTTTGCCGGCAATCCTGGTGCTTCATTGGAAGTAATGACTCAAGTCATGTGTAGGCTAGACAATCTCAGGCTGGGACAAGATATGCTGCTTCACCAGTTTGAAGGGTATTGGGAAGCTTTAACCAATGCGGCAAGGGAATTATACCATGGAGCCGGAGAAGCACAGCAGCCACCACCTGCAGAGTCGGTTATAGACCTGACCCAGAACTAGAAAGGACTTAGGCAACTTGTCATTCTTTTTGTAAACATCTCCTTTTTTTTAAATACTGAATGTATATATAACTCCCATGTGAAGGGAAAGTGAGAGGTTAGTGAAAGTACGTTTTGTACTGTGAAAAGTTGGAAGGAGGAATGGCAGTGACTTAGCTGTTGGCTTATGATGTATGTTTTGATGTAAATATTTGGTTAATGAATAGAAATGGTGTGTTAGATTGATTTGAAATGCGTATGTGATGAATGCAAGTTTGGATGGACTGTGGAATTAATGTATGTCCTATTGTATGTTTCAGATATATTTCCAACAAAATTATGGAAGGAAGTGACGCCAATTGGAGAAAAATGTAAAGTTTGATGCATGACTTGACCCGAGTGATGAGGACTGTAGCTAAGAATAACAGCCATAATGGGACAAGTCTATTCAGGGATTTTTGAAGTTTAGATCCTCCAAGATTTTCAAGAAGTACAGACCCAGACGAGGCGGAAAATTGGTTAAGAGATATTGAAAGGATATTTGGAGTAATTAAATGCACCGAGGAAGAGAAGATCCGGTTGGTAACTTTTCAGTTGGAACGCGACGCTAGAGCGTGGTGGGAAACAATAATATCCACTTTGGAGGATCCGACCCAAATTAGTTGGGATGAATTTATGGAGTTGTTTAATGACTAGTACTTTTCTGAGGTTGTTCAGGAAAGAAAGCAAATGAGTTTGCTAATCTGAAACAACTAAGAATGTTAGTGTCCGAATATGAGGCTCAGTTCGCTCGATTGTCTAAGTATGCTCCACATCTCATAGCCACGGATAAGTTAAAAGCCAAGAGGTTCATGAATGGACTACGTCCTATCTATATTATGTAGTTAACTTCACATCTGATTACTACGTATTCGGATATGGTCAAAAGAGCTTTGGCTTTGGAAGCTGCAAATGATATGGTGGAAAAAATTAAAGGAAGGTCGGGAGAAGGATCTTCGGATCGGAAGAGAAAGTTTGAGTCGGGAAATACCCCGAAAGTTCAGCAATCTGGAAAGAAGACAGAGAAGGCTCCAAGTGGAAGCAAGGACGTGTGCAAGCATTGTCACGTTAGTGGACACAAGGCAGAAAATTGTTGGCGTAGATTGGGAGCATGTCTCAGGTGTGGAAGTACTCAGCATCGAATTTCAGATTGTCCGATAATCAAGAATGTGCCAGCCAAACCGAATCCCCAAGCAAGGCAACCAAAGCAAGGGAGAATACAAGCTATTCAAGAGGTAGAGCCTGAATCCTCTAAGGAAGGCGAACTGATTGAAGGTACACTAATAGTAAACTCAAAACCTGCACATGTATTATTTGATTCAGGAGCTACACACTCCTTCATTAGTTATGATTTTGCTAAATCTTTGGAAATACAACCTGTCTCATTGCCTACACAATTGGAAGTAGCAACTCCTTTGAGTGAAGGTAAAAAGCTTAAGGAGTATTACCCTGTTAGTCAGATCCTAATTAATGGACATAACTTATCTGGCGATTTGATATATTTGGAAATGTGGGATTATGATGTGATCCTTGGTATGGATTGGTTATCTAAATATCATGCCAATTTAGATTGCTAATTAAGGCAGGTCACTTTTTTAGGAAAAGGAATTTGTTCTATAACTTTTGATAAACCCTACACTAAGAGAATACCAATAATTTCAGTAGTTAAGGGTTGTAAGCTAGTACGGAAGGGTTGTCAAAGGTACTTGGCTTCTGTAACTCTACTAAATCAAGATATCACGGGATTGTGAGATATTCCGGTGGTAAAGGAATTTCTTGATGTTTTCCCTGAAGAGTTAGGTGGCAAAGTTGAAAGAACTAAAAAGGCAGTTGTTGGAATTGATAGAAAAAAGATTTTTTAGACCTAGTACCTCACCTTGGGGTGCTCCAGTGTTATTCGTAAAGAAAAAAGATGGGTCTATGCGATTATGTATAGATTACCGATAGTTAAACCAATTGACTATAAAGAACAAATACCCACTTCCAAGAATTGACGATCTATTTGATCAACTGTCTGGAGCTCAGTGTTTCTCCAAAATTGATTTAAGGTTTGGTTATCACCAACTTAGAATTCAAGAGCAGGACATTCACAAAACAGCTTTCCGAACAAGATATGGACACTACGAATTTGTAGTGATGACATTTGGATTAACTAATGCACCTGCTGCATTTATGCGTCCAATGAATGACGTATTCAGACCTTATTTGGATCAATTTATGGTTGTGTTTATTGATGACATACTAATTTATTCTAAGAGCATAGAAGAACACGAGACACATTTACGGATTACTCTGCAATTATTACGAGATCACAAACTATATGCAAAGTTTAGTAAATGTGAATTTTGGATGAAACAAGTGATGTTTTTGGGACACATTATTTCAAAAGAAGGATTGTCTGTAGACTCTTCGAAGATTGAGACCATACAAAAATGGGAGCAACCAAAGAACCTCACTGAGGTTAGAAGTTTTCTGGGTATGGCTAGTTATTACCGGCGATTTGTCCAGAATTTCTCTAGAATTGCCTCGCCTCTCACACAACTGACCAGAAAAGAAACTACATTTGTATGGAGTGAGAATTGCGAGCAAGCATTTCAATTATTAAAGGAATGTCTATCATCGACACCAATTCTAGCCTTGCCGGTAGAGGGTAAATTATTTGAGGTTTATACCGACACTTCAAGTATTGGACTAGGATGTGTATTGATGCAAGATAGAAGAGTCATTACTTATGCATCGAGGCAATTGAAGACTCATGAGAAAAATTACCCAGTACATGATTTGGAATTAGCCGCAGTAGTTTTTGCACTCAAGCTATGGAGGCACTATCTATACGACAATCAATTTATAGTGTACTCTGATCATAAAAGTCTTAAGTATTTGTTTTCACAGAAAGAATTGAATATGAGACAAAGAAGGTGGATGGAATATATTAAAGATTATGATTTCAAAATTGAATACCATCCAGGGAAAGGAAATACTGTGGCAGATGCACTTAGCAGAAATCCTATAGCTAAGGTGTTTCAATTACAAGTAAAGGAATGGAAATTGTTAGAAGAGTTCTCCACATCAAGCTTGAAGGTTGAGTCACAAGAAGGAAACGTTGTAATTGATAACTTGATAGTTCAATCAGATTTGATAAAACAAATTAGAGAACAACAGGATAATGATCCTATATTGGCAGAGATTCGAGAAAAGTTTACTTTTAAACCTGATTTTAATGAGGATATTCATGGGAATCTTCGATTCCGAGACAGGTTGTGTGTGTCGGATAATCCCGAGATCAAAAAGCAAATTTTAGAAGAAGCTCATCGGTCATGTTACACCATTCATCTTGGAGCTATCAAAATGTATCAAGATTTAAAGAAGCATTTCTGGTGGTGCAATATGAAGAAAGACATTGTGGACTTCATAGCAAGATGTCTGACATGTCAGAAAGTTAAAGCCGAGCATCAAAAACCAGCCGGAAAGTTAAAACCACTCGAAGTGCCAAAGTGGAAATGGGACAGTATTGGTATGGATTTTATTGTGGGATTACCTAGGACACGAGGTGGATTTGATGCCATATGGGTAATCATTGACCGACTTACTAAGTCAGCTCATTTCTTAGCAATCAAGACAAGATGGTCTGTGGGTGTCTTAGCAGCACTATATATGAAAGAAATTGTCCGATTACATGGAATTCCGAAGGATATAGTGTCAGATAGGGATGCAAGATTTACCTACATTTCTGGAGAGAACTATAAGACGCATTGGGGACTAAATTAAAGTTTAGCACAACATTTCATCCTCAGACTGACGGACAAACTGAGCGGGTAAACCAAGTTATCGAAGATATGTGCCGTGCTTGTATATTGGAGTTTGGAAATGACTGGAACACTCATTTAGCAATTATGGAATTTGTCTATAATAATAGTTACCAGTCTACTATTCAAATGGCACCATTTGAAGCCTTATACGGTCGCCAGTGTAGATCACCACTGTGTTGGGTGGAACTAAAAGAATCTCATATTCTTGGACCTGAAATGATTCAAGAAACCACAGATGTTATCAAATTAGTGCAAGACAGGATGAAAGCTGCCCAAGATCGACAGAAAAGCTATGTTGATCGTCGAAGATGGGAATTGGAGTTTCAGCAAGGAGAACATGTATTCCTTAAAGTATCTCCTCGACGCGGAATTAGAAGATTCAGAATCAAGGGAAAGTTGAGTCCAAGGTACAATGGACCATTTGAGATATTGAAAAGAATTAGAGAAATGACGTATCAATTGGCACTACCACCGCAATTATCTAATGTACATGATATTTTTCACGTATCAATGTTGAGAAAATATGTTTATGACCCAGAACACATCATTGGATATCAAGATCTGGAGATACAAGAAAATTTAGCATACGAGGAAAGACCTGTACAGATTCTTGATCGAAAAATCAAGCAACTACGAAACAAAGAAGTTCCTTTGTTGAAGATTCAATGGAGTAAGCATGGACAAGAAGAGGCAACATGTGAACTAGAAGATGCCATCAAGATCAAGTATCCGGACTTGTTTACAGGTTAGCAACCATCTCCTTGTGTTATTAAATTTGAAGGACCAAATTTCTTTTAGTGGGGGAGAGTTGTAACGCCCCGAAAGTTAAAAATGTTAGAAAAATATGAATAGTATGGTTATTATACATTAGTATTGTCATTAAATTGAAATAATTAGAATTTGGGTTTAATTAGTGGTAACATACGTTACCCCAGTGTCGTACACAGAGGTGCGCGCTTCCACAGGACGACACCGGAAAACGACAACGAAATAAAAATCTGAGAACACCATAATTTCAGAAAAATGTGGAGATCTCATAAATATAAATATTTGAATTTTTTGACGTACGAATTTTTTGATTAAGTCGACGCGACCATTTTTCGGGTGATTTTTCACCATTGTAAAATAAAATCTAAAAATTAAATAAAAATCACCATAATTTGTAAAACGATTACATTAGCATATGGTAAAAATATTAATGTAAACGGACATCGTTTACATATATAAAAATGTGAACAATTGGACCAGTTGAATTTTGAGCCAATTATGGTTTGGTTTTCTTCTAGAATTTACGGGGGCTTACGTGTGAAGCCATGGAATGGCCAACACATTTGATGGAGAAGGTAACACGTTAATGCCTGATGTGTTACGCCAGGGAGAGTGCATGCAAAACGTGTCCATGGTAAATACAAACCGTTTTTACTGCGCCACCTGGGTGGGTGAGGTGCCATCGTGCATGAGAACACCGATGCTCTATAAAAGCCCTTCACCGGTTGACGTCCAAATCTTTCCCTTCTCCACCTCTGCTGCTTTTGGCCTTTCCTTTGCTTTTCTTTGTATTGGGAAGTGTTGTTGTTGTCATGGTTTGGAGAAGATCCAACCTGTTGCTGTGTATTGCTGCTATTGGGTCTACGAAGGACCTTACTTCTCCAGTACACTAGAATATCTATTAAGGCCACCATACGTACAAGCTTCCCATTCCTTCTTCTTATTTCTGTGGAGCTTCACATCAAGGAGGAACTTACTCTACTCAGAAAGGTAGAATTCATTCCTAATCCTCTCCTTCCTTCTACTTCGGGCTAACGGTTTGAAGTGATTCGTCATCAAGTTCCAACTATTTTTCCAACTTAGGGAATGTGTTCCTGATAGAAAGTGAATCTTCCATCATATTTTAGTTAGTCTTCAAGTCATGGGTAGCTACATACTACTCCCTCTGTTTCAGTTTGTTTGAATCTGGAATCATGTTGACTTCACCATGTAGAGTAGACTGAACTATGACGGTTCTTTCTACGATCGAGAAATGATTCATTGAGAAAGTCTAAAGTGAGTGTGTGCTTTGATAAGTGCTTGATAAGTAATGGATGAAAAAAAGAAAGAAATTTAGGAGTATTACTCTTCCGGAAAATTTCCCTTTGAGTTTGTCTTCTTGTTGATCATCCATGTGAATCATATCCCATGATTTTTCTTTCACTCTCTTGTCATGTTAGCTTCATGTTTGAGGCTAAGATCATACTTGGATAAAGTCCTAATCATGTTAGGAGTGATAGAAGAGCTTGTTGGTATAATTTCTAGTTGGAGTGAATCAGTTTTTGAAAGTCTATGTAGCACCTGTCGACAGCCGTGCATTTACCTGTCGACAGGGGCCTCTATCCAGAACCCAGAAATTGGAACCTGAAAGGGGCTATCGACAACAACATTACTGGCTGTCGACAGCCACTGCCAGGCTGAGATTTCAGCTTCTGGGAAAGCCCTATCCGTCGACAACAACACCCTGGCTGTCGACATGCACAGTCAGTCCAGAAATTTCTGCACCTATCTTGACTCATTTCTTGATCGGAACTACGCCCAATTGTTCTAACTAAATGCTCACTTTTTTTTTGATAGGTAAACTGGTTGGGGAGGGGGAAAAGTGAGGAGAGGGCCCGGGTTCGATCTCGGGCCCTCCCGCTTCCCCCCTTCCATTTTGGCAAGGGGGAAGCCACTGCGCTACAGCGCAGTTCCCAACTAAATGCTCACTCATTCATGGATGTTTCTACCACTTAAACACCTACTAAACCAGTCAAGCTTCTTTTCTTTTTACCATGAATCATCACTTCAAAGTTTCGAACATAATTGACCTTGTGAGAGTATCAATTTTTGAAATCAATGAAGGAACAAAGTTCCTTAATTCTTGTGTGCAAACCATGAGTGAATCTTTGTGTGTCCTTGATCCTTTACAAGGATGAATGTGTTATGATGACAAATTGTGAGTCTTTGGGACTCGTTCAAGAAATATGCCTGGCAAATAAAGGGCTGGTTCAGTCCTGGGGGGAGCGCCCGAATTCATCAGTGGTCGCGTGGGGGTGATAAGAATTTCTGGATGTTGGCATACATCAATTCTGTTTGATTAGTCATCACATCATGCTTGTGTGTGTAAAAATGTGTCTAATTCTGAATTCAAGTATCATCCTGAGTTATTGATCTTGTTTCTAAACTATTCTTGTTCAATACATGTTATCACATTGATTCATTTGATCATTGTTTGAACACCCAGTGCTCGCAATCTATACCTGTTCTTACCTTGAGAATTTACATCTAAATCCTTTTCATTTTAATGGAATTGAGCTCTACTGGGCTAGTTAGCTCATTCAATTTACCATTTTCAGGTGGGCCCAACGAAGATGAAGCTTAAGGGGATTTTGTGTGCTGAGTGGTCCACACCATGACAAGCATTGCTGTCATCTTTTGTTTTCTTTGTAGATAAGTGGAAATGTAATAAGGCTACAGTTTACTTTTGCATGTTCCTCATTTAGACTATAATGAAGGATGTCATGTAATAAGCTTCCGCTAAACTAGTTGTTTATGTATAAATGTTTATGTTAGTTCTTTTAATAATATCGGTCATATTCAGTAAATGTAATTTTGCTAGAACGTGACAGGCGATGCGGCGGAGGCGTCTAACCAGTTCCTGGTCAGAGTGTGCCGAACCCTCACGCCTGGAAGCGTGGGAGTTGGCACCAACGACGGAACGCGGGGGAGGCGGAACTGCCGCGGAACGGTGGGGCGAATTGTCCTGCCACTCCAGCATTCGGTGCGCCAATGGGACCCTCCGTGACCGCCGGGGCAACTCTGCATGTTGTTCTCGCCGGGCCGATGGTGCAGGAGGCCGCCAACG
This sequence comes from Colocasia esculenta, assembly GCA_014218235.1. Taxonomy (NCBI): domain Eukaryota; kingdom Viridiplantae; phylum Streptophyta; class Magnoliopsida; order Alismatales; family Araceae; genus Colocasia; species Colocasia esculenta. Next base: position 168,483,699 of record CM024754.1, read on the forward strand.
CGATGATTCCACCTGCTGCTCCGGTGGTGGGGGCACTATCAGGACCGACTGCCTAGCCAGTTGCGCCTGAAGACCCTGACAGACGCCCACGAGTTGTTGAACTTGGCCTCGGAGTTTAGCTACCTCTTGGGCAATTGCCGGAGTGCTGGCAGCAGGTCCGTTGTCAATCACTCCGGCGGGAGGAGTGTTGTCGTCGGCAGGAAGGGCTTGATCACGCGAGCCTACATGTGACTGGCGAGAGCGCATTGCCCTACTGCCGGGGTTCTGGTGAGAGGTTCGTCTGCGAGCCATGGCTACTGTCGATTCTCACAGACGGCGCCAAAAATGTGGTAGGGTTTTCCTGTTTGGGCCTGGAGCCAAACGGGCCTCCACTAAGAGAAGAGAGGGAAGACTGTCACCAGTGCAGACGAAGACCTGCAAAACCAAAAGAGGATCAGGGGGGCCCAGTTGAAGAACCGGGGGGAACCCTCCGATGCCAAAGTCAGATGGGACTATAGAGAGGCTTCGAGAAAGAGGTTCTCTGTGTGTGTGTCGCGCGAGGGCGTGTGTGTGACCGGTTGCGTACCTTTGCGTGGGGATTACCTGTGCCTTTTATAGGTGAGGGAGATGAAGAGTCCGGATAGGATTTCTCCTCATGATGATTGAGGGAATGCGACAGTTTAGGTTCCCAGGCGAGGGGTTACTCGTTGAGACGCCTGTTGGGATCCTTTGCAGTTGATGCCGCACTGTGGGACGCATGTCGTGCCGCCTCATTAACTGCCTGGGAGGCGAATAGTTACTTTGAGGGCTCTTGGCTGGAGAATACCGAACAGGTCCTCTGTTCGGTGGCCTGCTAGGCTGCTCGGTGCTCGGATGCATAGCTGCGCTTGGTTAGGTTGCTTCAAAGGTCCGCACAGGCCCTGTTCGACAGACTGTGGCCTCAGCCGAATAGATCACAAGGTGCCTGGAGACCACCCTGGGGACTTTAGGCGCCTTGGTGGCCAGAACGTGTTTGGAAGCCTTTGGCTGATCCCGAGGGCACGTGGCACGCTGTCTGATGGCCACGCCAGCTTACTGGGTCATGGTAGGCCGTAACGGGCCATGATGGGCCCTGCAGGCCTAGGGGGCTAGAAATAGCCACCACACATTGAGTGTTGTAATCATCAACAGATACTGTAAGATATGTGATATTCTTTATTATAATATGATAAGATTATTATAACATGAAATAACGTTTAACGTAGTAGGATTTACCTTTATTGTAATAGGCACTCAATGTTTACTGTAAAAGAAAAATTACTGGAACAGAGAATAACATTTATTGTAATGTGACTTGATGCTTACTGTAACATGTAATAATATTTACTAAAGTAGGACTTGATGTTTATTGTAACATACAATCAATGTTTACTGTAAAAGAAAGATTACTGTAACAAGAAATAATATTTATTGTAATGAGACTTAACGTTTATTATAACAAGTAATAATGTTTACTGTAAATGGACTTAATATTTACTATAAGTGATACAAAAATATACTGTAAGTGGAAAAATATATTACGTTAAGTTTAAGGCTCATAAACTATTAAAGAATTAAAAGTAGGGATTAGAAATTAAACAACATGAAAAGTTAAAGACCCTGCAGCTTTTGGTATTCTAACAAGAATTAGGAAATATGCCGCTTTCTCTTAAATGAACCCCTAATTAATGGTCCCTATATATATTTACTTTAAATCATATATATTTTTACTTTAAAACATATATTATTTTACTTTAAAAATTAACTTAGTTACCTTAAAAATATATTAAGGATGAGGAAAGAAAGAGATAAAATACAATTTGTGAGAGACAAGGCAAAATAAGAATTAGAAAAAGGTGATTAAGAGAGAGAAAATATTAAATGCTCTTCTTAAAAAGTAGAGACTACAAAATAAGTCCCTTCAAAAGTAAGGAGTAAGGACTGTGTTTTTAAAACTTTTTTCTGACAGAGACCAAGAAATATACTCCTAATTAATTTTTCTTAAATTAAATTGACACTATGACAAATTTATTTTTTAAGTATTAACATCATAATAATATAAATAAGTTTATTATGAACTGAAGTAGATTTATTTCTGTCTTTGCATCCAAACAGGTACAACCGGGCCACGCCAAACACGCCTGTTGCTTCATCTGCGGCTTCGTCCGCGTCCGGGACGGTCCTCTCCTCCGTAGCTTTTGCGTTCTATCTGCAGCACGTCCCCGCCGAGCTCTTCGGAGGTCCCTCTTCCATCGCTATCTTCTGCTCGCCTTCTACTGTTTGCAATTGGCTGCTGTAATCATTTCTTCAGGAGCGACCATCGTCTTTTGGCATGTTCTTGTCAGTGCCGATACCTCGTCGAGATCAACCCCATCGTCCTTGTTCTACTGCTCTGCTGTTCTTTACTGCGTCGTATTTCATCGAACTAGTATTCTCATTCCACAGTCACATGAAACGCGTCGGATGTTACTTGGTCTGCTTGCTTGACGATTCGTGGCTGTTAATCAATTCCTGGCTCCACCGTGGAGAGATTGTGTGCAGTAGCGGGGTAGCCTTCGGAGATTTCTGTGTTACTATCGAAAAAAAAAACAATGTAGTGTATTCATTCTGATTTAATGAATGGTCGTTGCAGCCTCTTTCGGTTTTTGGAAGTATGATCTGTGTCGACACAAGTCGAAATCGTCTTTCCTAGGGACTGATTGAACACTTTACCTTATTTCAATGAAGGGTGACTGACGCAGATATATTTGCAGTCGGGAGGCTGGTATTGGACGACTTTTTCTGGTTAGTTTGATGGTGGCTTGTAATTGATCTGACTCCCTTTCCCTTTAATATTCGTCCCGCTTCCAGGAAACATTTGTACCAAAGCAGAGTATGGCTTTCTTCTACTTAAGGATCTTACTTTTAGTATCTTTTTCTGATGCATCATGGTTTGGGCTTTGACAAAATTTGATTCATACAGCTGTTTCTGGATAGAGAGAGCTAGATACAAATCTTGTCACAGGTGTAAATGTTAGATACTTAAATATTCAGATGAAAGAGCAAATAACTCACATTTATTATTCCAGTTTCTAGATTTTAGCAGCTATGCATATGAATGCCAATACTCTGGATACAAAAGGCTATCCTTCATGCACAATTTAACTTCAGTTTAGCTTATATGACGTAATAATGATTACTATATGCAGTAAGTTTCTCATTGGAAAAGCCAACTGTTCTGCAGAAGCTGCTACAAGCTAACTTTTGAGAAGAAGTCATGCATTGTTCTTCTCTTGATATAGAAATAATTATCTTGTGACAACGGTTTACTGTTGCAGATGAATATATGTTATCTTCTCAATATGTTATAGCATTTGCTCCATCATGTTGTGCTTGAGATGAATATATTTTTCTTATCACCTTGAAAAATTCTGCCTCTTCATAAAAAAAAAGGGGAAACTATGCAATTTTAAGGTCATTTGATATCAGAAAATGATAATGTGATGCAACCATTCCTTGGCCTTCCACAGAGATGGTTCCTGCTTCTGCATTATTTTCCTTCCTCTTGTTGGATTAGGGGTGTCCTGTAGCATAAAGTGAATAAATCTACACTCAGTCAGTGATGAGTAAATGGGTAGTTTCTGATGAAGATGACTAAATTCATTTCTACTTGAACCAAGTGGTTTATCATCTTGCAAAGTAAACACTTGGCCACTATTTTACACGACTTTTCCATTTTTTCCCCAAGAATGTATCCAAGTCTGCTGTGAGACCTACTTTATTAAATGGTACCGAGTGTTGGACAGTGCCAAAGGAACACATTAACAAAATGTGTGTAGTAGAGATGAGGATGTTGAGATGAATGTGTGGTAAGACTAAGAAAGATAAGATTAGGAATGAGCACTTCTGTGAGTACTTGGGAATAGCTCCAATTGATAGGAAAATGAGAGAAAATAGACTTAGGTGGTTTGGACACGTGTGTCGTCACCTTAACTTGGTGCAGGTTAAAAGATGTGACCAAATTTTAGTGGATGCCAGTAAAAGAGCTAGGGGAAGGCCTAAAATGAGATGGTTTGGTGTTATTAAGAAGTACTTCAACTTTGTGAGTTTAAACACAAATATAGCACTTGATAGAAATCTTTGGCGGAAAATGATTCATGTAGCCGACCCCAAATAATGGGATGAGGCTCTGATGATGATGACGATGAATGTATCCAAGTCTGCTCCTCATCAATTCTTTTTTCTCCTCTCTGATTTTGTTTCTGAATGCAGAATTCTTCCAAATGCTAACTGTTAACAAACTGTCAATCATATTGGCACAAATAGATTTTCCTTAAAAATGCCTGAGAACAGCCACCTGCTTAATTTTTTTCTTCCTGGTCACTTAGTCACCAAATTTCTAAGAAAATGAATGTCATCAAATTTCAATTCTCATTAGTGGCTGATGTGAGGAGAATCTCATGTAAAGAGTTGAGGAGCAATAAACTGTGTGGTAAACAAAATTTTTAGAATGATTGCTTATCCATCCTGCAATCTATGACGAGAAAAGTTTCTTGGAGATAGACTGAAATCAAAACAGTAGATTTCCTTCATAAAATTCTTCCAATGTTCATATTGCACTAAAAGAGATATGCATGTGCTAAGTGCACCCATGTATTCATGTAGATGTGCATGCAGACCTTGCCAATTGCTCGAAGTATATGCATCATTGATCATTCATATCTTTTTGGAAATTTTGGTTTAATGAATCTTAGTTTTGACACTTTTACAGGAGAGTTCTCTCAAGATTGACATCATCATCATCATCATCATCATCATCATCATCATCATCATCATCAGAGCCTTGTGCTGGATATTTGGGTTGACTATATGATCCTCTCCAATCTCTTAATCTATCCAATGTCATATTTGTAGTTAAATCTAGGTAGTTTAAGTCTTTTTAAATTACATCCAACCATCTCATTTTAGGCTTTACCAGTTCTTTTGCCTTTTTTCCAATATTTGTAGTTAAACCTAGGAAGCTCAAGTCCTTTCTGAATTACATCCAAGCATCTGATTGTAGGCCTTTCATAACTTCTTTTGACTTCCTCCATGAATTTGATTGCACATTCAACCAGCACTAACTTGGATTATATTGTGCTCGTCAATTTATCGGAGCCTATTTTCCCTATGCTTATTGCAGCACCATGTGTATTTTCATTCTAAACCTTAACCTTCTTGGCTGTTCTTTGAACCCTAAACCCCAAAGGCATTTTTTTTTTGAAGATTTGTCAGAAGTATAGTTGGTTCTTGGCTCTTGGCTCGGTGTATATAGGTGATTTCAATATGGTGAGATATCTAGGTGAAAGGTCTTATTGACATGACGGAACTCAAGAGATGAAGGTTTATCAATATTCACTCTTTTCAGCTGAATTGATTGGATTAGACCTTCTAGCATTAGCATAAGCCGCTTGAATACTGTGACAAAGTCTGTATTGGATAATTCTTGATTAGTGTGGAAGACATGTTTGGAAAAAATCTTTGAACACAAACATTTCACCGAATAAAAGTAACTCTCATGGAAGACAGCATTGCTTTGATGTTTGAAATGCTCCAACCAGTGGCATGAGGTGGCATCAAGAGAATTTTCAGAATGCCTCCTTTAGGATGTTGGGTCTGCAAGCAGTGAGGACATGTGAGCTTGTGCTCATTTTGATCTGTCAAACATGCATCGACAATGGAAAGCAGCCCAAATAAAACTCACCCCCTTATGGTTGGATAATGGGCCAATGGAAATACGTGAGAGGTTTGGGCCACGAGTGTTAAAAGTAATTAATTGGGCCCATTAGAGTTTGTTTCTTTTGAATTAATGGACTTTTAAATTTTATTGTATTTCGGGATCTGAATTCTGTGAAGGAAACACCCGGGAAGGGTGGGCAAGATGCCCAAGCCCTCTTCTTCTTCCTCTTGACTTGCTTTCCCAGTGCCCCCCCCCCCCCCCCGGTATCCGGCAGGCTCGTGCCTGCTTCCCCCTGCACCAACGCAGGCAGATGGCTGCCTTACCACTACTGCATGACGATAAAAACCATGCCACGTGCCGCTTCCCTTCCTACGAGGAGTCTGATACGTTGACACCCTGTGTGTTGTGAACAGACGTGCATAACTGCCTGACAAGCAGGAGCCCAAGACATGAGCCACATGCGGCACCTTCAGCCGTACAACACCTTCCATTGGCATGTTGACCTCATATAGTCCTGCCCACTTTTTTGCGACATTGGGACTTAGCCCGGTCGTTACTCCTCGAAGTGCCCAAAGTTCACCCATCTGAGCCGGTGGAACACGTCGGCCTTAGCAGCACACAACCCATTGGACGTTCGAATACTAAACTCCTAGTCGATGCACCCACCCACAGAGACCCCAGCTGACTCACCATCATCATTAGAGCCTTATCCCATTATTTGGGGTCGGCTACATGAATTTTTTTCCGTCAAAAATTTCTATCAAGTGCTATAGTCGTGTTTAAACTCAAGAAGTCCAAGTCTTTCCTAATAACATCGCACCATCTCATTTTAGGCCTTCCTCAAGCTCTTTTACTGGTATCCACTAAGATTTTGTCACATCTTTTAACCGGCGTCGAGTTAGGGTGACGGTGCACGTGTCCAAACCACCTAAGTCTATTTTCTCTCATTTTTCTATCAATTGGAGCTATCCCCACATCCTCACGGAACTGCTCATTCATAATCTTATCTTTCTTAGTCTTACCACACATCTATCTCAGCATCCTCATCTCCGCCACACACATTTTGTTAATGTATTCCTTTCGCACTGCCCAACACTCGGTACCATATAATAAAGCAGGTCTCACTGCCGTTCTATAAAACTTTCCTTTAAGTTTCACTGGTATACGACGATCGTAGAGGACTTCTGATGCACTTCTCCATTTTTGCCAACCTGCCTTAATCCTGTATGTCACATCGTCATAAATCTCCCCATTCTCTTGGATGATAAACCATAAGTATCGAAAGTTACTACTCTTAAGAATGTCTTGTGCATCAATTTGAACCATATCTTCCTGTAACACTCTCTTATTATTATAATTACAATGCATAAATTCTGACTTACTCCTACTGATTTTAAAACCTTTAGATTCCAAGGCATGCCTCCAACTTTCTAGCTTAGTATTTAAACCATCAATACTCTCATTAATTAAGACAATATCATCCGCAAATAACATATACCAAGGGATATCATCATGCAATTGTTTAGTTACCTCGTCTATAACCAGAGCAAAGAGATACGGGCTTAGAGCAGAACCTTGATGCAAATCTACTGTGACCGAAAATTCACAAGTCTCTCCAGTAATAGTTCTCACACTAGTAGTGGCACCCTCGTAGATATCCTGGATCAAGTCAACATATCCTTGTCAAATCTCTCAGTACTCGATCATATGCCTTCTCCAAATCAAGAAAAACTATATATAAATCTCTTCTCATCTCTCTATACTTCTCCATTAACTGCCGTAATAAGAAAATAACTTCTGTAGTAGATCTACTTGGCATAAAACCAAACTGATTTTATGATACCATAGTCATACATCGCATTCGTTTCTCGATTACTCTTTCCCAAAGTTTCATAGTGTGACTCATAAGTTTAATTCCACAGTAATTATTACAGTTTTGAATATCCCCTTTGTTTTTATAGAAAGGAACCACGACACTTTTTCTCCATTCTTCTGGCATTCTGTGTTCCTTCAAAATTTTATTGAAAAATTTAGTTAACCACTTAATACCAATGTCTCCTAAGATTTTCCACACTTCAATAGGTATGCCATCCGGTCCTAAGGCCTTGCCCAATTTCATTTTTCCTAAAGCATCACCCACTTCTGACATTTTAATACGCCTGAAATATTGATATTTATCACATTTTGTTGACTCATGATTCTCTTCTAAAGAGGCATCCTTAAAACTATCTCCATTAAGTAATTTCTGAAAATAGCTACACTATCTCTCTTTAACCTCTAGATCCTTAACTAAAATCTTTTGATCTTCATCCTTAATGCAACGAACATGATCTAAATCTCTACTTTTCTTTTCTCTTAATTTAACAAGTTTAAATATATCTTTTTCACCCTCTCGGGTTCCTAGTTTATCATATAATTCTTCAAACGCCTTTTATTTAGCTTCACTAACTATTCTTTTAGCCCTATTTTTAGCTATTTTATAAGCTTCTAAAGTTTGATTATTTTTGTTACTTTGCCAAGTCTTAAAACAATCTCTTTTAACTCTAATAGTATTTTGAATTTCCTCACTCCACCACCAAGTCTCTCTTTCTACATTCCTTTTGCCTTTAGATTTACCTCAGAGTTGTTTTGCATTTGCTACATTCTTTATACAATTTGCAATATTACTTCACATTACATTAACTTCTTGGTCTAAATTCCAAATATTTTTTTTTACTAGATGATTTTTAAATGTTTCCAAATTTTTACTTTTCAAATTCCACCACTTAATCTTAGAGCAATTATTTATGATGGTTTTTCTTTTAAATTTTGGGATAAGGACATCTATTACTAGTAACTTATGTTGTGGGGCTAAACTCTCTCCAGGGATAACTTTGCAATCTTTACACAAAACTCTATCAGTCTTTCTAATAAGAAAATAATCAATTTGACTCTTATATGTACCACTCTTATATGTTATTAGGTGTTCGTCTCTCTTCTTAAAGAAGGTAGAATGCCTTCTGTGATAACCAGTCAACCGGCCATATCTCTCTCGTGGTTTATCTTGGCCTATTACCCCTCTGCACAAGATGGGCATTCTGTTGTACTCCCTCCCCTCTTTCTCTTGAGATACAGTCTCTGGGTGGTCTTCTGCCATGCAGCTGCATGGAGGTGCGTGCCCTCGCTTTCACTCACAATTTGCTTTTTTAGTATAGCCTCGAATCTACTGTCAACAGAGAGAATAGGATAGCCTAGCCAGTAAACTGAAATTACTGCTGTGTTGTGAAAGTGAAACCCTATCCCAACCATTCCAAGAGTAAGCTGAAGGACCTAACCTAGTCTGTGGTAGATCCCCATCTACCAACAGTCCATCGTGTCCCTTTGCATGGGGACGGAATTCTTGGTGTAGCTTTTGTTGGTTAGGTGTACGCCCTACTTTTGTAGAGTACTCTTGTTTTGTGCATTATCTAAATAAAATATTTCTTGTTGCTCTCAATTCTGCGTCACATAAAGCACACCATAGATTCGTCCCGCATCAGTTTTTGGTATCAAAGCCTTCGGTTGTCAGTCTAGGGTGTCAATGGACCATTCCTGAAATTGGTGTTAAAACCTGTGTACTGCGCATGCCCACTCATCGTGGTACCCCGTATCTTCTATCTGAATCCATGGGGACCCCAACAACGTAACCCATAGGTCTGTCCCCCATCAGCAAGGTTCTAAAACACTCCCATGTTGCCTCCACCATACGGAAAAAAAGGAATATTGGTCAACTTCGAGACATTCCAATCTGTTGGCTGAAACTGTACTGTAAGAACATATGGACTTCTTTTGCTTCTATTTTGGAAAGAGAAAAGCCTTGCAGACATCTCCTGTGGTGTCTGTTTAAACCTGTTGGACTTTCATAGACTACATATAAAATTCATACGTGCATTATTATATGTTATTCTACATGTGTTTAATCTTCTTGTTTGCAGCTCTTCTGTTTACAAGCTTGGATATCTTATTCTTTGTTTTAGTCTTCCTTTATCTTCTTCTTAGTATCTAATTAATAATTAATGCATGACAAAATAGTATTTTGAAAAAAAAAATCCTCTGGTAGGGTTTCTTTTGAAGAATGGCTCTTGGGCTTGCTTGCTGAGCTTGAGCCTCCACATGAAGCAAATTCTTCATAAAAATGATCTAATGCTCCCTTAATTTACTAACTTGAGACTTAAATTATCTGACAGAAACCCAGAAGTTCTCTCTTAACTCACTAAAACATGAGTTTAATTCCAAGAGAACACCCTGCAAATTCACTCTCGTCACTGACCTGTGAATTTTACCTCCAAGACCAAACTAATATGGGGCATAGGGAAATATCTTCACAATTGATAATATGATTCATGGGTTGAATTCAACCACATAGGGAGAGTTGATGAGTACTAATGAAAGATTCTTTTTTCTCCTGTAATAACTCTTTTCTATTCCAGTCCTGTCACTCAATTTGCAGGCATCATAGCTAACCAGAAGATAATGGTAGAAGTTGCAGAATTCAGATCTTATTTAGCAGGAAATTGTATTTAGAAGAGAATCGATTAGACTTGATTAGATAAAAATGATAAACCATAATCTGTCCCAAGATGCCACTAAATTTAGCAAAAAGATTCTGCTTGGTGCATCCTGTCCAAGGAAGTGTTTTCCCTTGGCTTGCCAACACCTCTTAGTAGTTAGTTCTGGTTTTGTAGAGGTGTCAGCATATCACCCCCTTTTCCTAGGGCTCCTCTTATCTATGCAAGCCAATTCTCCACTAAAATTAGACAAATTCTCAGCACTTTGCTTAAGGCTTTTCACATTTTCAAGTTGGTTCTCCACCACCTTTTCATAGCTTAAATCCTCAATCCTGCTCATTCTATTTCCCTTTGTTGCTATGATGCGCAAGGATGGCAGAGTTGGGTTGGGTGGCTGGGTCGGCCCCAGCCGATCCCGACCCCGAGTCGGGCTGAGTCGGGCCGAGTCGGGCAGTGGGCTTTGCAAACCTAGTCCCGTGGGTGGGTGGGTGTTCCCCCCCCAAGTCGGGTCGGCATGGGCCGATTCCGCTCCGAGTCGGCCGACTCCGCTCCGAGTCGGCCGACTCTGCCATCCATGATGATGCGTCCCTTGAAAGGCACAATTCAGTTTAATCTTAACATTGTTCCTGTGCTTTTCTTATTTTTTTGTGTTTAGAATAAAGAATTGCTTAATTAATTCATTAATTACAAAGAAAAGAGTATTTGTACCTGAGTACACAATAACTTGTACTCTAGGCACAAGATAAGCTATTGCACAACTAACCACAATATCAAATAGACCCCTATAAACTATAATATATAATGCAAGTCCTAGCACTCCCCCTCAAGCCCGAGCATAGATATTAATCATGCCCAGCTTGCTGTAGAGTGGCTCAACCCAGCTTGCACTCAAAACCTTGGTGAAAAAATCAACTAATTGGTTTGCTGTCGGAGTAAAAGGAGTGCTGATCTTCTGTGACATAACAACATCACGAACAAAATGACAATCGACCTCGATGTGTTTAGTCCTTTCATGAAAAGCCAAGTTTTGACAATGTGAATTGCAGCTTGGTTATCACAATGCATAGTCATAGGTTCTTCATTTTTCACACCAAAGTTCAGAAACAAACTTTGTAGCCACATCAATTCACATGCCGTTGGAGCCATGGCTTTGGAGAGTGTCTCAAACTCTACAGCTTGCTGTAGAGTGTCTCAAACCGGCCTCCACTCAAAACCTTGGTGAACAAATCAGCTAATTGGTTTACTGTAGGAGTAAAAGGAGTGTTGATCTTCTGTGACATAACAGCATCACGAACAAAATGACAATCGACCTCTATGTGTTTAGCCCTTTCACGAAAAACCAGGTTTTGGCAATGTGAATTGCAGCTTGGTTATCACAATGCATAGTCATCACACCAAAGTCCAGCAACAAACTTTGTAGCCACATCAATTCACATGCCGTTTGAGCCATGGCTCTATTTTGTGCCTCTGCACTCGACTTGACAACCCACTCTATTTCTGCTTCTCCAAGTCACAAGATTTTCTCCAACATTGCTGCAAAAACCCAATTAGACCTCCAATCTAATCAAGAGATTCAAGACCCAGCATATTTGACATCGGAAAATGCTTCAATAAATATGTGACCTCTTTTCTGATAAAACCACCCTTTTTCTGGAGCTGACTTAATATAATGTAGGATTTTCAATGCTGCATCCCAATGACATTGTTTTGGATTTTGCATAAATTGACTCAATACACTAACTGCAAAAGATATTTCAGGTCGAACGACAGTGTGATAAAGAAGTTTGCCACAAAGTCTCCTATATTTTAGAACATCTTCAAATGCTAGACTTCAACCTGAGAAACAGTGGGAGTATCCGTAGGCTTGCACTGCTCAACCCCATTTTTTGTAGAAGATCTAACTCATATTTTCTCTGTGACAAAGACACATCCTCCTGTCCATAAGCAATCTCAGTACCAAGGAAGTACTTAAGCTTACCAAGATTCTTGGTAACAAAATGACTTTCAAGATACTTCTTGACTTCGTCAATCCCAATTGTACTATTGCCACTGAGTCGCATGTCATCAACATAAACCACAAGGATGACATATCCACTCAGTGAATGGTGAACAAATACTGAATGATCTGCCTGACTTCTTCTAAGTCCAACACATGATGCAATTTGGCCAAATTTGTCAAACGATGTCCGAGGACTCTGCTTCAAGCTATAAATAGCTTTCTACAATCTGCATGCTAACTCCCCCTGAGCAGCACAATTAGGATGCTGCCACCTGTTCATCTCTTCATGAAGATCACTGTTTCACATGCGGAATTTCATTCTTTTATATATCCTTTTCATTGGATAGATATGCATATATTTCTTTTTTAGCATATCATTAATTCCATGTACTTGATTTATCAAACGATTTACCTTTTCCCATGGACCAAAGTCAATGTTAATTTACATCGGAACGAGTTCGAACACCTTTGATTAACTGTCAAAGAACATCTTTTGCCTCTATTTATTGTGACATTAATGACCTTGATGATCGCCCATTATAAGTACATTCTCTTGCAAAGAAATTCGAAGACTTCATTTTCTTGTACATATGTAATTTGAATTACAATCGGTCTTTCTAGACCTTTACAAACAACCCCGATTATGTAATTAGGTCTTCGGGATTACATTCGGTCATAGTTGGACCCTTTGAATTTGCTTCAATCTACGTTTAGGTTGATTTAATTTGCTTTTGTCACGATCGGGTCATTGCTTTTGAATTCCATCCAGATCGGACCATCAGATCGCCACAATGTTCATTATCGGTCCAATGGATCTTCTTCATGGTTATGATCACTCTTTTAACTGTGATTGGACCCTTAATGTGACTTGATGTCCACAAAGGACATTTCTGCACAAGACAGGGGAATATTCGTAGCACGGTTGGCTGTGCCATATCATGCTAGGGACCTTCTGGTCCATGGAAGGCAGAATCGCCCGGATCGACCAGGAATCGATCGATCCTGGATCGGATCGACGCCCAGGGATTCGATTCCAGACGAAAGTCCCCCCAAATCCCTCTTTTGAGGGTGGATCGACCCAACTCGCCTGGATCCGAGTTGGATCGCGCGAGTCGCGCATGGATCGATCGATCCATTCGCCATTCTGTCGATCCGGCGGGTTTAAGTTCAAATTTGGACTATGCCCGCCGGATCAACCCCTTATCGGGCTTAATCGCTGGATCCCTGTTCGATCCGACGCGATAAGGGTCGATCCCAGGTCGATCCCCCTTAAGCCCTGCGATCCCACCCGAGCCCCCCCTCTTTTGCATGTTTTCTCATCCAGGGAAGCACGCAAGGGTGCTCCCCCTTCCCCCCAGCTCCGCCAGCCTGCTCCTCCACCGCCGCCGGCCTCCTCCAGCCCCGCCAGCCTCCTCCACCGCCGGCAGCCTTGTAACACCCCGAAAATTTAGTGATTTAAAAATTTTAGAAATAAAGGGGAATAAATAAATTCCGCAATTATCGTAATGATAAAACTTACGTACTATTATCGTACGAGAGAAAACACATCGGAAAATTCCGTAAAAATTATAAATCAACCCCAATTATTGTCTCTAAGTGTTCCACGAAGGAATTCGTGCAACGAAAAATCTGATTGGTCGAGTGTACGTCACACGTGACCAAGTTACCCGAATTAGGAAACTAAGTCAGAAAATTGTTAACACGGAAAAATAACCCAACCATAAATTAAATAAACATGTTGGAGAGACTTACAACATTATGTATTAATAACCCATTAACAAGATTGGGCCAATGGAGCGCATTTGGCCCAAGGATAAAAATTGGGACAAGAAAAATACCCAGAAATTCGTGTATGTAATTATGCAATAATTAGGGAGGGCAATTTAGGGTTAAAATTAGGGTGATTAGTCATGTAAGGTAAGCCAAAACCGGACCCAACCCTAAGAGGTGGTTTCCTAAACCTTTGCTACCTCTTTTGGGTGAGAGAATCCTAGATTTTGGAAAGTAGGAAGCAGAATTCGCAACCCCCTTTCCTAGTTCCATTGGGACATGAATTAGAACCCTAACACTATAAGAACTCCTCACAAAACGTTTAGGGAAGGGTTAGCAACAAGTTGGGGTCGTGAGCAGTGAGTTTGGAGCGCTGGAGGTGTGGAGAACGGCTGGGGAAAACGTGGTCTTCCTCAACCTCGCTCTGCATCAACCCAGAAATCTGTAGAGAGTTATTAGCATTCAAAGGTAGGTGTTCTCGGGCTAAGATTAAAGAAAACCAACACCATCATGTAGTTCTTCGAGTCTAGGTTCATTTGCACTTGGTTTGACTAATTTTCATGGAGTATACATTGTGTATTCGTAGTTGTCCCTAAGTCTCGCACAGTTAGGGCTTTTCCCGTTCTTCTTATTATGCACGTGATTTGATACCGAATTAGACTAAACTTCCTTCATGAAAGTTCTTCTACTTGTAGTCACGATCATCTTTTATGTTGGACGTTTTGTCTAAAAGTCCTTCGTTAGAGAGTTTTGAGCGTGCTAAGAGAGTCGCTGCATGATACTGCGATTTCGGGCTGCACTTAGCTTTATGTTCTTCATATATTTCTCGGGATTCGAGATCGAATTAGATCAAACCCCCAACATCAAAGTTCTCCTACTAGTTGTCCTCGTCATATTTCGTGTTGAACGTTTTGTCTAAATGTCATTCGTTAGAGAGTTATAAGCGGGGTAAGTAAATCGCTGCATGAGATGTGTTTTCGGGTTACACTTGACCTATATGGTTTCTGGGAAGGCCTCTAGTGTCGACACTACTTGATCTAGTGTCGACACACTGTCCCAAATTGGCACAAAAGGTTTTCTGGGAAGGTCTCTAGTATCGACACTACTTGATCCTGTGTCGACACTACTTGATCCTTTGTCGACACTACTTGATCCTGTGTCGACACTACTTGATTCTGTGTCGACACCCTGTATAGACCTGTTGACTGGGTTCTCTGGGAGCTGGGTCTAGTGTCGACACTACTTGATTCTGTGTCGACACCACTTGACCATTTCTTCATCATTTTGCCTTGTATTTGAAGCATTGGGTCGACATCAGTAGGGGGTGTGTCGATACTATTCTTGCAAAAAAATTGCATGTCTTGGGTCTGATCGTTACATGATGTCTACTAGCATGTGCATGATGTTATATAGTATGCATGGACCTAAAAGAAATCAACCCATTGAAAAATGGTAATGATATGAATATGATTCTAATGTGTAATCGTGATTGACCTTATGTTCATTGGATTATCTTGTGATCTTACTTATTGTCAATTGATATGATATGAATGTGGGGATGAATACATGTTAGTATGGACTTGTTAGTGGAGTTAATATCATGATTTGCATATGAGTTTCAATAGCTATATGTTTTCCGATGTTCAATTAATTATTTGTCAATTGCATACATGTTAGGAAAGATCCGTGACACGTCACTTACACCTTTGTACGAATAGGCACACCCTTCTTGGGGAATTGAGAGCTCTCTACCGGTCATTCCGAATCGGCAAGACTAGCGATCTTTTCCTTAAGACCTCCGTAAGTCTCCGCTATCTATGGATTCCCACATAGAGGCCAAGCTGGTTGTACCATGAAGTACCCTGGAGGTAGAAGCACATGTTCTGCATACGATCTGTCATTAGTCATCCTCATGTACATTAATGAATTATGAAACATAAGATACGTCGTTATACTGCCTTTGTTCTCTTGAGCTATTTGTCATACCTTGACTCTATGAATGATCATGTTCCTTTTACTATGAACTTGTCATTGAAACTCTGTGGCCATAATATGAATATGTTTGTTCGGCACAATATGGGACTTCGGTCCATTTGACCAATGTCTGTGCAATAGGGGCCCTGTCTGGTCCTGGGGAGGAGCGCCCCAACGTACTTATTAACCGCGGGAGTATGGACTTATGGTGCGTGGCATGGCACTGATACTATATGAAAGAGTTGTGAAAATTGTGCCTTTGTTTGATATGATAAGTTTGATTTGATATGATATGATAAGATTTGATATGATACGTTTGATCATGTGAACGCATGATATCTGTATGAATATGACCAATCTTTTTTGATACGATTCTACTCTTGAAATATCTGTCCATTGTATATGCAACTCGACATTTGATCTGAAATGATATCTGTTCTACTCTGCTATTCAATCTGTTAGTATTGTATGCATTGTCATCATATACATGTTCATATCTTGCCTAATTAAAATGTTAATCACGTATATTAGTGCCCGCACAATATTGAGATGTAAATCCTACTGAGTTAGTTCGCTCACCCTATCATCCTGCCCTTTTCAGGTAGTGATGAGGAACCAGTGGAGTCTGATGGGGCAGGGCAAGAGTGATGAGCACCCGCCATATGACAGTTGATAGTCTAGGAATAGTTGTTTGAGTAGTCGATGTATTAGAGAAATATTTTCATTTGAATAATGAACTCTTTTCAGTGAGTCCTCCTTATGTAAGGTTGTAACTAGTGGATTGAAATGGAATAAAGAGTACCTTTGATGACATTATTATGGTCTGAAATGTGTGGTTATATGTAATTGTTACTCTGCGTTACTCAACTGTGATACGCCTATTTGTATCGTTCACGTCTCCCGGTATTTATTCCGCTGCTAAATATCGGGGCGTGACAGTTGGTATCAGAGCCTTAAACTTTAGGGTCCAAGGGAAGAGGAACATAGAATGAAACTAGGTCACACGAGTCAAAATCGGTCGTACCTAATGTGAGCTTGGGTAGAACCATGGGAATAGAAGTCACATGTGATATATTTAGATGACTGATTTATATTATTATCTTGAAGGTACTTATTGCCTCAATGGCCGCTGAACGTGCCCAGGCTAGGAATATGCAACAAACAATACAGAACTTGACTCAGGCTATCCTGCAAGCCACCCAGGATGGAGGTAACCGCGGAGCCGGTGATCTCCATCGGAATTTTCGGAATATGGATCCGCCTAGGTTTGAAGGGAGTACTGACCCAGATGTTGCTGAACACTGGGTTAAGGAAATTGAAAGGATATTCAGGGTCATGCAATGCACGTACCAGAACAAAGTACTGCTAGCGACCTTCCAATTGGAAAAGGATGCCAGGGCATGGTGGGAGTCGGTAGAGGCAACACTGAATGGCCAACAACTAACATGGGCTCAGTTCATTGAGCAATTCAACACCAAGTACTTTTCTGAGAGGGTCCAGGAACGGAAAGCAGCCGAATTTGCGGCTTTGAAGCAGAGAGGGCTCAATGTGGCCGAGTATGAGGCCCAATTCTCTCGTCGATATGCTGTTCACTTGATTGGGACAGAAAGGATGAAGGCAAAACGCTTCCTGAATGGCTTGAGGCCCCAGTTCATCACTCAATTGGCGCCAATGGACATTCAAACCTATGCTGACATGGTAAAGAAGGCTCAGTTACTGGAAGATGCCATGGAGACCGCCGAAAGAATTAAGGGAAAATCCGTGAAAAGAGAGCAAGTGTCTTCTACAGGAAGGTATCAGCCGACCATCGGGAAGAAAAGGCCCAGTGGCGGAGTAGATGAACCAGCTGATAAAAAACCAAAGGAGTTAGGTAAGCAGATAGTGGTGACAACGGGAGAAAGGTGCAAACACTGTGACAAAGCTAGTCACCGGTCTGAACATTGCTGGAGAGCGCAAGGGAGATGCCTGCGCTGTGGTAGTCGTGACCACAGGATCTCGGACTGCCCAATGTTGAAAGAACCAGCCTCTCAGGACAAGCGTCCGAATGGACAGAAGAGGCAAGGTCGCTTGCAAGCTATTCAGGAACCTAAAGCTACTAAAGAAGGAGGTATCGTGGAAGGTACACTTACTATTCTTTTCCGACCCGCATATGTTCTATTTGATACGGGAGCTACACATTCCTTTATATCTCGAACATTTGTTGATACCCTACCTGTGAAACCCCTCCCAATGAAATCCGGAATAGTTGTGTCAACTCCGATTGGTCCTGGTACCAATCTTACAAACCATATGCCATCTATTGAAGTGTTGATTGAAACCCAAAACCTACCAGCAAATTTAATATGCATGGACATGGAGGGGTATGATGTGATACTGGGAGCAGACTGGTTGTCTGAACATGGGGCTAGTGTCAACTGCAGGAGAAGTCGGGTAACCTTTAGCCATTACCCAAAACTAGTGTTCACAGGGGATAGAAACCGCAGGAGATTGTCACTTATCTCTGCACTTTAAGCCAAAAGGATGATGAGGAAAGGTTGTATGGCCTTTCTTGCTGCTGTTGTCATCATAAAGAAGGAAGTCAAAGTTGAGGACATTCATGTTGTCAGCGAATACACTGATGTTTTTCCCGAAGACTTGCCAGGAATTCCTCCTGAGCGGGAGGTCGATTTTACCATTGAATTGGTCCCTGGAGCAGCACCAGTATCTAGGGCACCATATAGAATGTCCCCCGCAGAACTGAAGGAATTAAAAGAGCAACTGATGGAACTGTTAGAGAAGGGATTCATCCGACCAAGTACATCGCCATGGGGTGCGCTTGTCCTCTTTGTCAAGAAGAAAGATGGGTCGATGAGGCTGTGTATAGATTACAGATAACTAAACCAGTTAACCATTAAGAACAAATATCCCCTGCCAAGAATTGATGAGTTGTTTGATCAATTATCTGGAGCTAAATACTTCTCTAAAATAGATCTCAGATCCGGCTATCACCAATTGAGGATCAAGGGAGAAGACATTCACAAGACAGCCTTCTGAAGCAGGTATGAGCATTATGAATTTATTGTTATGCCGTTCGGACTAACAAATGCCCCTGCAGTTTTCATGCAGTTGATGAATAGCATTTATCGCCCATATCTTGATAAATTTGTGTGGTATTCATCGATGATATATTGATCTATTCCAAGACAAAGGAAGAGCATGAGGAGCAATTGAGGATTTCATTACAGATTTTAAGGGAGAATAAATTATATGCCAAGCTAAGTAAATGTGAATTATGGCTTGAGGAGGTATCCTTTTTAGGACATGTGGTAACCAAGGATGGTATCGCTGTTGATCCATCAAAGGTTGAGGCTGTACTGAAATGGGAAAGACCAACAAGCGTCACAGAGATCAGGAGCTTTCTCGGATTAGCAGGATATTATCGAAGGTTTATAAAGAATTTCTCAAAGATTGCAGTGCCATTAACCAAGCTGACCCGGAAGGAAAATCCGTTTGTGTGGACCGATGAATGTGAAGAAAGCTTTAACAACTTGAAGAAGTGTCTGACTACTGCTCCTGTCCTCGCCTTACCCAATGCAACAAGGGAAAGTAATAGCATATGCCTCAAGACAGTTGAAGATCCACGAAGTGAACTACCCGGTTCATGACCTGGAGTTAGCAGCTGTAGTATTCGCCTTGAAAATTTGGAGGCATTATATCTATGGCGAGCAATTTAAAGTCTTTTCTGACCACAAGAGTTTGAAATACTTATTCTCACAGAAAGAGCTTAACATGAGACAAAGAAGGTGGTTAGAGTACCTTAAGGACTTTGACTTTTCCATTCAATATCACCCTGGGAAAGCCAATGTAGTGGCAGACGCTCTAAGTAGACAATTAGGAGCTATGCTAGCTAGTATGATGCTGGGCGAATGGAAGTTACTGGAGCAATTTGCAAGCTTGAACTTAGACATGGGAAAGAAGGAAAAACAAGTAATGATTTCCAACCTCCAGATACAATCCGATCTACTGACCGAAATCAAGGAGAAACAGGGAGAGGATCCATTCTTAGTTGAGATCAAGGAGAAGCTAGAACAAAGACCTGACTTTACTCTATCGGCTGAGGGAAGATTACTATTTCGAGGTAGAACATGTGTCCCTGATCATGGAGAACTCAAGAAGAGGTTATTAAATGAAGCTTACCAGTCCAAGTACACGATTCATCCTGGATCAACAAAGATGTACCAAGACTTAAAAAGGTCGTACTGGTGGCCAAACATGAAGAGGGATGTGGCCGATCATGTGTCATACTGTTTAACATGCATGAAAGTCAAGGCCGAGCATTTCCGTACAGCTGGTGGACTGCTACCACTAGAAATCCCGGAATGGAAGTGGGATAGCATCAGTATGGACTTTATCATGGGATTGCCCAAGACTAGAGGTGGTATGGATGCAATTTGGGTAATAGTTGATCGATTGACTAAGTCAGCTCACTTCTTGCTGATTAAGAGTACCTGGTCAGTGGATGTATTGGCTGCACTATATGTTAAGGAAGTCATGGATGGCAAAATCGCGCGGGTCGGGTCGGGGTCTGGCGGGTCGGGGTCGGGTCGGCGCCCGGCGACCCGAGTTGGCGGGGGAACTGGCCGGGATCCGCGGATTCCCGGTAGTCGGGCCGGATCCGCCGGGGTCGCGCGACTTCACGACCCGACTACCCCGACCCGCCCGACCCCGCGGATCCCCCTTTAAGGAGGGATCCCGTCCCGGGACTGCGCAGACAGAACCCTGTCTACGCAGTCCCGAGCACCCCCCTTCCCAGCCCCCTGCCCCCCTCCCCCTGTCGGAGCAGCCACCTTCGCCGCCGCCGCCGCCGGAGCTCCGGGAGGCTCGCCGCCGGCCGCCGCCACTGCAAGCAGCCGCCGGCGCCCTTCCTCTCTCTCTGTTCTCCTCTCTCTTCTGTGAGGTGAGATTTTTCAATTTTTTTTTAAAAATCTGAAAAAATAGGAAATGGTAAATAGACTATAGATCTGTAGATCTATAGCATATTTAACATGTTTATGACTTCATTCTCTTAAATCTCCAAATTTAGCCCTAATTAGGGTATAAAAATTAGTGATTTGTGTCATGAATGAAATTAATGTGCAATTGAGTGAATGTTGTATGTGTCTAGGTAATTTTCTATAAATTTTAGGGATTTTTCCTGATTTTTTCTGATTTTTTCATTTTTAAAATAATTTTTTACTCTGGCCGACCCAGGGTCAGCCAGACTCCATTGGAGTCGGCCGGCTCCACCGACCCGACCCGACCTGAGTCGGGTCGGCTGGGTCCGACTCACCCAGCCGACCCGACCCTGCCATCCATGAAGGAAGTGGTTAGATTGCATGGGGTTCCATCTAACATAATATCAGATCGGGACCCTAGATTTACTTCACACTTCTGGAAGGGTTTACAAGAAGCAATGGGTACTAAACTAAACTTTAGTACTGCCTTCCATCCTCAGACTGATGGACAGACCGAAAGGACCAATCAAATTGTGGAAGATATGCTTCGTGCTCTGGTGCTAGATTTTAGAGGTCGATGGGATGATCAGTTGTACCTGATGGAGTTTGCATATAACAACAACTATCAGGCAAGTATCAAGATGGCACCGTTTGAAGCCTTATATGGCAGGAGTTGCAGATCACCCCTTTGTTGGGAAGAGGTTGGGGAGAACCAATGGGTTGGACCCGACTTAATTGAGGCGGCTGTCAGAAAGGTTCAAATTGTCAGGGAACGTCTAAAGATAGCACAATCTAGGCAGAAGAGTTATGCAGACAAAAGAAGGAGAGAACTAGAATTTCAGGTTGGCGAACATGTTTTCTTAAGGTCTCACCTTCAAGGGGAATTCAAAGATTTGGGATCAAAGGAAAGTTGAGTCCCAGATCCATCGGACCGTTTGAAATTCTGGAAAGGATTGGTCAGGTGGCGTATAGACTTGCACTACCTCCACAGCTGGCGAACGTGCATAATGTGTTCCACATATCCATGCTGAGGAAGTACTTATTCAATGCCGACCATGTAATCAACCATGAGGACTTGGAGATTTAGGAGGACCTAACTTATGAAGAGAAGCCGATCAAACTGTTGGATCGGAAGATTCAACGACTCAGGAATCGTACCATACCTATGGTGAAGGTCCAATGGAGTCGAGACAGAGTTACTAATGCTACCTGGGAAACAGAGGAAAGAATGAAGAAAAACCACCCAGAACTATTCTCAGGTACAAACTACACCATTATGTGTAAATTTGGGGACCAAATTTTTTAAGTGGGGGAGGATGTAACACCCCGGAAATTTAGTGATTTAAAAATTTTAGAAATAAAGGGGAATAAATAAATTTCGCAATTATCGGAATGATAAAACTTACGTACTATTATCGTACGAGAGAAAACACATCGAAAAATTTCGTAAAAATTATAAATCAACCCCAAATATTGTCCCTAAGTGTTCCACGAAGGAATTCGTGCAACGAAAAATCTGATTGGTCGAGTGTACGTCACACGTGACAAGTTACCCGAATTAGGAAACTAAGTTAGAAAATTGTTAACACGGAAAAATAACCCAACCATAAATTAAATAAACATGTTGGAGAGACTTACAACATTATGTATTAATAACCCATTAACAAGATTGGGCCAATGGAGCGCATTTGGCCCAAGGATAAAAATTGGGACAAGAAAAATACCAGAAATTCGTGTATGTAATTATGCAATAATTAGGGAGGGCAATTTAGGAGGTAAGCCAAAACCGGACCCAACCCTAAGAGGTGGTTTCCTAAACCTTTGCTACCTCCTTTGGGTGAGTGAATCCCAGATTTTGGAAAGTAGGAAGCAGAATTCACAGCCCCCTTTCCTAGTTCCATTGGGACATGAATTAGAACCCTAACACTATAAGAACTCCTCACAAAACGTTTAGGGAAGGGTTAGCAACAAGTTGGGGTCGTGAGCAGCGAGTTTAGAGCGCTGGAGGTGTGGAGAACGGCTGGGGAAAACGTGGTCTTCCTCAACCTCGCTCTGCATCAACCCAGAAATCTGCAGAGAGTTATTAGCATTCAAAGTAGGTGTTCTCGGGCTAAGATTAAAGAAAACCAACACCATCATGTAGTTCTTCGAGTCTAGGTTCATTTGCACTTGGTTTGACTAATTTTCATGGAGTATACATTGTGTATTCGTAGTTGTCCTAAGTCTCGCACAGTTAGGGCTTTTCCCGTTCTTCTTATTATGCACGCGATTTGATACCGAATTAGACTAAACTTCCTTCATGAAAGTTCTTCTACTTGTAGTCACGATCATCTTTTATGTTGGACGTTTTGTCCAAAAGTCCTTCGTTAGAGAGTTATGAGCGTGGTAAGAGAGTCGCTGCATGATACTGCGATTTCGGGCTGCACTTAGCTTTATGTTCTTCATATATTTCTCGGGATTCGAGACCGAATTAGATCAAACCCCAACATCAAAGTTCTCCTACTAGTTGTCCTCGTCATATTTCGTGTTGAACGTTTTGTCTAAATGTCATTCGTTAGAGAGTTATAAGCGGGGTAAGTAAATCGCTGCATGAGATGTGTTTTCGGGTTACACTTGACCTATATGTTTTCTGGGAAGGCCTCTAATGTCGACACTACTTGATCTAGTGTCGACACACTGTCCCAGATTGGCACAAAAGGTTTTCTGGGAAGGTCTCTAGTATCGACATTACTTGATCCTGTGTCGACACTACTTGATCCTGTGTCGACACTACTTGATCCTATGTCGACACTACTTGATCCTGTGTCGACACCCTGTACAGACCTGTTGACTGGGTTCTCTGGGAGCTGGGTCTAGTGTCGACACTACTTGATTCTGTGTCGACACCACTTGACCATTTCTTCATCATTTTGCCTTGTGTTTGAAGCATTGGGTCGACACTAGTAGGGGGTGTGTCGACACTACTCTTGCAAAAAAATTGCATGTCTTGGGTCTGATCGTTACATGATGTCTACTAGCATGTGCATGATGTTATATAGTATGCATGGATCTAAAAGAAATCAACCCATTGAAAAATGGTAATGATATGAATATGATTCTAATGTGTAATTGTGATTGCACTTATGTTCATTGGATTATCTTGTGATTTACTTATTGTCAATTGATACGATAAGAATATGATATGAATGTGGGGATGAATACATGTTAGTATGGACTTGTTAGTGGAGTTAATATCATGATTTGCATATGAGTTTCAATAGCTATATGTTTTCCGATGTTCAATTAATTATTTGTCAATTGCATACATGTTAGGAAAGATCCGTGACACGTCACTTACACCTTTGCACGAATAGGCACACCCTTCTTGGGGAATTGAGAGCTCTCTACCGGTTATTCCGAATCGGCAAGACTAGCGATCTTTTCCTTAATACCTCCATAAGTCTCCGCTCTCTATGGATTCCCACATAGAGGCCAAGCTGGTTGTACCATGAATACCCTGGAGGTAGAAGCACATGTTCTGCATACGATCTGTCATTAATCATCCTCATGTCAAGACATTAATGAATTATGAAACATAAGATACGTCGTTATACTGCCTTTGTTCTCTTGAGCTATTTGTCATACCTTGACTCTATGAATGATCATGTTCTTTTTACTATGAGCTTGTCATTGAAACTCTGTGGCTATAATATGAATATGTTTGTTCGGCACAATATGGGACTTCGGTCCATTTGACCAATGCCTGTGCAATAGGGGCCTGTCTGGTCCTGGGGAGGAGCGCCCCAACGTACTTATTAACCGCGGGAGTATGGACTTGTGGTGCGTGGCATGGCACTGATCCTATATGCAAGAGTTGTGAAAATTGTGCCTTTGTTTGATATGATAAGTTTGATTTGATATGATATGATAAGATTTGATATGATACGTTTGATCATGTGAACGCATGATATCTGTATGAATATGGCCAATCTCTTTTGATACGATTCTACTCTTGAAATATCTGTCCATTGTATATGCAACTCGACATTTGATCTGAAATGATATCTGTTCTACTCTGCTATTCAATCTGTTAGTATTGCATGCATTGTCATCATATACATGTTCATATCTTGCCTAATTAAAATGTTAATCACGTATATTAGTGCCCGCACAATATTGAGATGTAAATCCTACTGAGCTAGTTCGCTCACCCTATCATCCTGTCCTTTTCAGGTAGTGATGAGGAACCAGTGGAGTCCGATGGGGCAGGGCAAGAGTGATGAGCACCCGCCATATGACAGTTGATAGTCTAGGAATAGTTGTTTGAGTAGTCGATGTATTAGAGAAATATTTTCATTTGAATAATGAACTCTTTTCAGTGAGTCCTCCTTATGTAAGGTTGTAACTAGTGGATTGAAATGGAATAAAGAGTACCTTTTGATGACATTATTATGGTCTGAAATGTGTGGTTATATGTAATTGTTACTCTGCGTTACTCAACTGTGATACGTCTATTTGTATCGTTCACGTCTCCCGATATTTATTCCGCTGCTAAATATCGGGGCGTGACAAGCCTCCTCCCCCGCCGGCATCCTCCTCCTCCTCCTCCTCCTCTTCTTCTTCTTCTTCCTCTTGTCCTCCTTCCTCTTATCCTCCTTTTCTTCTTCCACTTTGTTCTCTTTGAAGTTGGAAAGAGGTTAGAGAGGAGCACATCCAAAGGCAAAGCCCAAGGGAGATCTTCTTGAGTAGATCTCAAGAGATCTTACTCAAGCAGGGGAGAAGTTTTTCTTCTTAAGTATATATATATTTTTAATTTCGTAATTTAGTTAAAATTTTGAAAAAAAATGAAAAAACATGCATACATGTTTGATCTTGTTATATCTTCTTCTTCCCCTAGAGTTTGTCAATTAGATAAAATCCCCAAATTTCACCCTAATTAGGGTTTGATAATTGGGGCTTTTGTTCTATTAGCATAATTGGACATCAATTAGGTGTTCCAATCACTTAATTGACTTAATTATTCCTTTGTATGATAATGTAAGTGTTTAATTTCGGGAATTTAGATAAAATCCCTAAATTTCACCCTAATTAGGGTTTGAAAATTGGGGCTTTTGTTCGATTAGCACAATTGGACATCAATTAAGTGTTCTAATCACTTAATTGACTTAATTATTCCTTTGTATGATAATGTAAGTGTTTAATTTCGAGAAATTAAACACTTACCCTAAATTTCACCTTAATTAGGGTTTGAAAATTGGGGCTTTTGTTCTATTAGCACAATTGGAGATCAATTAAGTGTTCCAATCACTTAATTGACCTAATTATTCCTTTGTAGGATCATGTTAGTGATTAATGAGGGGAATTAGTTATAAATTTGTTATTATTAGATGTAATTATGTTTATAATTTTATACTTACACATGAATGTGTTTGTATTGTTATAGGATTAGCAATTATAGCTGATCAGGGCCACGAGGAAGAGCAGTCACCAGGCCCACAAGTAGACATTGGATGGAACCATGGTGTTCTTATTGATGCTGCCTCTAAGAGAGTGCGGTGTAACCACTGTGGGAAGGAAATGAATGGAGGCGTATACTGCCTAAAACAACATATTGCAGGTATTGGAACAAATGTAGTAAAATGCAAGCAATGTCCACGAGAGTTGGTGAATGAGATGAAGGAGTACATGGCTGGAAGACAACAACAAAGAGGCATACGTATTCAACAACAAGCAGAATTGCATGAAGAGCTTTCTGGGAAGGGAAAAAGTAAGGCTGTAATGAAAGGAAGACAAGTTGCTGTTGATGTTGATGAGTCAGATGATACAGATTATGAGGATCTCTCACCTAATGAGAGAGAATGGCGAGAAGGACTGCGGCAGAGTCGGCGTACTGCCATGCTGGAAAGTGAGATGCGGAGGTACCATAGTACTCGAGAAGGATCATCATCAGGGGCTAGTGTAACAAGGCCACCGGCACCACCCGTAGTCAAGAGAGGTGGTTCAATGAGAGGAACGGGACCAACTGGTGTCATTCACACATTTATGCATAGAAAATCTTCATCAAAACAGCCTAGCATAAAACATGCATTGAAAGGGGTAAAAGCCACAACTGTTTCCGCCAAACATGTAGTAAAAAATATTGTAAAATGGTTTTTGCATGCAGGGGTCCCAGCCCATACAACATCTAGTCCATACTTCCAGACAATGATAGATTCCATTGGTGAGGCAGACCCAGGTTTGAAAGCTCCAACACCAAAGGAGATTTATGGCAAACTTCTTGATGAGGAATTGACTGAGATAAAGGAGTGGGTAGCATCCTTCAAAGGTATATGGATGGCAAGGGGTTGTACTCTTATGTGTGATGGATGGACAGGAACAACAAGAAGGTCTATGATTAACTTTCTTGTATATTGCAGTGAGGGTACAATCTTTATGAAATCTGTAGATGCAAGTGGACAAATAAAGAATGCAGATTACTTGTATAGGCTCATGGATGAGATGGTTGAAGAAATTGGCGAGGAAAATGTAGTCCAAGTTGTCACTGATAATGAAGCTAGTTACAAGGCAGTTGGAAGAAAGTTGATGGCAAAACGACATCATCTCTATTGGGTCCCTTGTGCCGCACACTCCTTAGACTTGATGATGGAGGACATTGGCAAAGATAAACATGTGCATGACTTGGTGTCCAAGGTGCAAATAATTACTACTTTTATTTATGGACACAACAGAATCCTACATATGATGAGAGAGTGTACAGATGGACATGACATAATTCGTCCTGGCCTAACTAGATTTGCCTCCCAATTTATTGCATTGGAGAGTTTGCATAAGTTTAGACATGAGTTGGACACTCTTATACACAGTTTTGAGTACTTGGCATATGTGGGTACATTGAGAGAGGAATCCAGAGATGTCGCACATGAGATTTCTTGCTTGGTCAGTAACCATCGTTTTTGGGATAGAATCTTATATTATTTGAAGCTAATAGAGCCTCTTGTACAAGTCTTGAGGATGGTTGATGGATAAGACAAGAATGACATGGGTTACTTATATGAGGCTATGGATAAAGCCAAGGAAAGGTTGAGAGAGAAGCATCCCATGGCATTTCAAAAATGGTGGAGAATCATTGATGCAAGATGGGAGTCCACCCTCCACCATGATTTACATGCAGCAGGTAAATGTATTATTGTGCATATTTCTTATTGTGCATATTGAATTTCTAACTTATTGGACTTGTTTTGTACATATAGGGTATTTCTTTAACCCCAGGCATCAATATAGTGATTCCCCTCACAACGATGGTGAGGTGCTCCAGGGGACAATCAATGTCATCTCAAGATTATCTAGGAGCACTGACGAAAGAATAGATGCTATGATGGAGGTACAACCAACTTAAATGGACAGATTTAATATACTTTACAAATTACACTTTACAAATTATTTTACAAATTACACTTACCAACTGTTGTATACTTTAGATGGACAGATTTAAACTAAAGTTGAACATTTACAGAGATTATGATCTTAGAGAAGCATGAACAGAATGAGTCCTGGTGAGAACCTTGAGGCTTAAGCTCATTTTTACTTCATGACAAAGTGACAATTCACAACCGTTATGTGCTAATTCATTGTATTTTTTTTTATGTAGGTGAGTGGTGGGTTATGTTAGACTATAAGACTGGTCAAGAAATCCACTTGCAAGAATTGCTATTAGAGTACTCAGTCAGACCACTTTATCTAGCCAGTGTGAGAGAAATTGGAGCACTTTCTCACTTATTCACACAAAAGTGAGGAACAGGTTGAGTGCAACTAGGCTAGAGAAGCTGGTCTATTGTCACTACAATATGCGGTTGAAAGTCAAATGCATTAGAGAAAGACAAAAGAGGAGCGAGGCAAGGCTAATGACTTTTGCAGGTAGTCATTGGGAGCAACGTTTTGCAGAGAGGGAAGCATTATCACCTCCCATTGATGTTGATGAGTTGCTTGATGAGGAACACCCACTAAATGCATGGGTGGAAACAAGACAAGAAAGGGATGTTCCATAATTTGACCATCGCGAATCGCGATTGCTCATGGGCGGAAGGAGAATTGGATGGAGTAGAGGCTCGAGATCTAGAGCTTAGGGTAAGTGAGGACCTACTCTATTCCCTCAGCCACGACACTCGACTATTTTGCCAAAGACATCTAGAGTGCCTCCCACTCAGCCTGCATTAAGAAGAGCTGCAACACAAAAAGAGAGGAGTTCAAAAGCCATAGAGCTAGAAAAAAGAATATATACCAGGCAAAAAAAGAGGAAAGTGCAGCAACCAATTCGTATTGATGACACAACACAAGATCCAAATGATGATGATGATGATGATGGGGCTGCCACTGGGGTCACAGGAGCTGGCCAGGGAGATGTAGGATATACTGGGGCCACAGGTCTAGGGCTTACTGAAAGTTATGTACCAGAAACAGAACATCAGGGAGGCGGAGGAGAAGGACAAGGGCATGGACAAGGGGGATATGAAGGACAACAACATCATGCAGCCTATGAGTGGCCACCTTGGGAGCCAAACTATAGTTCAGGGTCTACTCATATACCTGCATTTCAGCCTCCCATTTTACCGTACTCAGATATTAGTAGCTCACCTCTTGGAGTACAAGGAGGATGGGGACCTTGGCCTTCACAAGAACAAGAGCATAGTGAAGCAACAAGTACATACAAACCGCTTGGCATATGGTGTCCAGCTCCATCACAATCTGGAGAAAGCTCAAGTCAACAATTTACACCAAGAGGGATTCAAATGGGTATGCATGATTTAGCAAATTCCCTCTTTGGTTATAGCTATCAAAACCCAAATGATGGTGACTCATCTATGTCTGGAAGCATGGATGGCAGAATCGCCGGGGTCGGCTCGGGAGCGCCCGAGTCTGGGTCGGGTCGGCGCCTCCCGACCCGACTGGGCGGGGGAACTGGGCGGGATCCGCGGAGTCCGGTTGGTCGGGCCGGATCCGCCCGGAGTCGCGGGACTCCGACCCGACTAGCGCGACTCCGCAGATCCCGCGGATCCCTCCTTAAGGAGGGATCACGGGACTGTCTGCGCAGTCCCCCCGAGCCCCCCCTTCCCAGCCCCCTGCCCCCCCTCCCCCCGCCGGAGCTGCTGCCCCTTGCCGCCGCCGGACCTCCGAGCAGGGCCGCCGCCGGCACCACTGCTAGCCGCTGCCGCCGCTGCTCCCTCTCTCTCTGTCCTCCTCTCTCTCTTCTTTGAGGTGAGATTTTAATTTTTTTTTTTAAATCTGAAAAAATAGGAAATGTTAAATAGGCTATAGATCTATAGATCTATAGCATATTTAACATGTTTATGACTCTCATTCTCCTAAATCTTCAAATTTAGCCCTAATTAGGGTATAAAAATTAGGGATTTTGTGTCCATGAATGAAATTAATGTGCAATTGAGTGTTTAATAGAACAATTTTAGTTGATTAGAGTTTGTTGGTAGACTTAATTGCATTACATGGACTGTTTTCCCTGAAAATCCCCAAATAACCTTAATTAGGGTTTAAAATTTAGGGATTTTAGGTCTTTAATATAATTATTATGTAATTGAGTGTCTAATATAGTTATTTTAGTTGATTAGAGATTTTATGTACATTCAATTACATTGCATGATCTGTTTTATTTTTAATTCTCAAATTAAACCTTAATTAGGGGTTTAAAAAATAAAAATTTTAGGTCATTAATATAATAAATGTGTAATTGAGTGTTCAATGTGGTCATTTGAGTTGATTAGAGTTTTGTATGTACATTATTTATAGTCTATGATATTTTTTATCATAAATTCTCAAATTAAACCCTAAATAGGGTTTAAAAATTAGGGATTATGTGTAATTAACGTGCAATTCAATTACATTCTTACACAGGAATATGGCACATCAAGAACATGAAGAGCAAGAGGTGGAGCAGGCCATTGATCCTGGTTGGGCTCATGGCACTCTCCTTGATGCCTCTAAGAAAAAAGTGAAATGTAATTGGTGTAGAAAGGAGATGTTTGGAGGCATTTATCGCCTTAAACAACATCTTGCTGGGATTGCTGGAAATGTTTCAAAATGTCCCAATTGTCCAGTGGAAGTTAGAAATGAAATAAAAGAATATATGAAGGGGAAGAAAGCAGAAAAAAGATTGACAACTCAGCAGCAACAAGAACTTCAAGATGAGCTTTCTGGGAGACAGATTCGTAGAGATTACGATCTACCAATTCCTGTGGATGATGATGAAGATGAGGATGATGATCCTGATCCTGAGTTTACTGCAGCGGCACGTGCTAGTCGCCGTTCTTATGCGGAGGAAGATGAGAGACGAAGGGGTTTAGGGACTTCAGGAGCACATTTGTCCAGAGATGACTCTAGGACATCTCTTCCCAGGAGTACACAGGGTCCTATGGATGCATATATGTATAGATCCAGGTCTGTAAAGCAACCAGGAATCAAGCAGGCATTGAAAGGAGTGAAATCCACTGCAAAGGCAGCAAAGGGTGCAATCAAAGGCATTGTAAAATGGTTTTTACATGCAGGTGTGCCGGCATATACGGCAGAGAGCCCATATTTCCAGAGTATGTTGGATGCAATTGCGGAAGTAGGGCCTGGTCTTAAGGCTCCTACAAGGAAGTACATTTATGATGCTGGGCTTGATGATGAATATGATGAGTTGAAAGGATGGGTGGGTACCTTCAAAAATATTTGGAAAGAATGTGGTTGCACCATTATGTGTGATGGTTGGACAGGGACCACAAGAAAATCCATGATAAATTTTCTTGTGTATTGATGCTCAGATGATAACTTCCTTTATTTATAGTCATAACAGGATTTTGAATATGATGAGGAAGTACACAGATGGGAGAGATCTCCTTCGTGCAGGTCCCACTAGATTTGCATCCAATTTTATTTCTTTGGAGAGCCTAATGAAATATAGGCATCAATTGGCCCAATTGATTAATTCTGCAGAATTTTTGCAACATGTAGACACTCTACGGCCTGATAGTAAAGATGTTGCTTCCAAGCCCAAGACCTGATTAGCAATGCACGATTTTGGGAGAAGGTTTCCTACTACCTCAAAGTAATAGAGCCTTTGGTACTTATCCTTAGAATGGTTGATGGTGACGACAAAAATGATATGGGATATTTGTACGAGGCAATGGACAAGGCAAAGGAAAAGTTGAGGGAAAGGAATCCTAAAGCATACAGAAAATGGTGGGCCATCATAGACAAGCGATGGGAGATGACTCTCCACCATGATCTTCATGCTGCAGGTAATTTATTTAATGTAATTACTTGCTGAATTATTAAGTCTTCTCCGTCATACTTAAACTTCTTTTATCATATGCAGGGTATTTTTTCAACCCTAGGATTCAATATAAAGATGATGTGCACAATGACGGAGAAGTGATGAGAGGCACCATGAATGTCATCACTCGCATTACAAGGAGCATGAATGAGAGATTAGACGCAGTGGCAGAGGTAGGATAATATATTTTAATTTGCATATGTATGTATGATTCATTTGTTGTGACATATGCCATGTCCTCTACTTTGTAGGTGGAGAGATATAAGATGAAAGTTGGGATATATGGAGGATATGACTTGACATATGCAGCTCAAAGACTCAGTCCAGGTGGTTTTACATGTTTGGGTGTTTGCCTAAAATCATAAATATAAGATTTCACCATCCTTATAATGATTAATGCTTGCTTATTTTATTGTAACAGCTGAATGGTGGATCCAAGTCAACTATCAGCAAGCTGGGACAAATCCCTTAGCGTATGTTGCAGTGAGAGTATTAAGTCAAACCACTTCCTCTAGCCCTTGTGAAAGGAATTGGAGTACATTCAGCCTTATTCACACAAAAATCCGCAATAGGCTGGGTGTGGATAGGCTAGAGAAGTTGGTTTACTGTCATTATAATATGCGTTTAAGGGTGAAGCAAAAAGAAGAAAGGCAAAAGATAGAAAGACGGAGATTCATGCAGCTAGCTGGTAGACCATTTGAGGAGGTGGTTCCTGAGATAGATGTTGATGAGTTGCTAAATGAAGAACACCCTTTACATGCTTGGGTGGAGACGAGAGCTGAGGGAGAGCTAGCTGACTTTCATCCTGATGATCGCCTGGTTCAGGCATGTGAAGGAGATGTCTTATTAGAAGAACATGTACCTGAGAGAGCTGAGAGGCCAGAATTAAGAAGATCTTCTACCGTACATGATACTAGTATTTCTTCAAGCCAGCCAGAATTGAGAAGATCTACCTCCCAATTAGAGCCCAAAAGAAAGAAAGACAAAGGCAAGAAGAAAGCAAAGCCAAATAAAGAAAGAAGAACAGAAGAACCAAGAAGAAAATCACAAGAAGGTGAAGAGGACTCTCCCCAGGGGAGTGAGGAGAGACATATTGGGCAGCCATTTTCTGAGGCTCCACCCCTGCCATCTCACTTGGCTACATTATATGAGGCAGAGAAACACAAATATGAACGTCGCAAAAAGAAGAGTACAAAAGAAAAAGAAAAAACCACCGTGGGGAGTGATGACTCCACCCAATCACCTGATGATGATGATGGTGCTGCTGCAGGTATTGGAGGAGGTTATGGCCTTGGGGGTATTATGTCAGGATATGAAGATTATTCACAACCACCCCAACAACAACAAGAAGGAAGCCAAGGGGAAGCACAACAGCAACATGGGGGATATGAAGGCCAACAAAGGCAAGCAGGGCATGATTGGGGATATGGGCCTTCATATCCACCATTTTTTAGTCCCCCAAAATTGCCATATTCAGATATCAGCTCTAGTAGTGGGCCTAGTTATTTGGGCAATATTCAAACTACTGGATATGGTAGTTTCTTTCCTCCGGGACACTCAGGAGAAAGTTCAAGTCAACAAGCAACAACACCGCGAGGCATCCAAAGAGGATTCCAAGACATTGCAAATTCTTTGTTTGGCTTTGGATATACACAATATGGAGGACATGAGTATGTGCCACCTATTCAATCTCATGAGGTAGAGGATGAGGGTTCAGAAATGTCAAATTGAGAAGGTATTTTTATCTATTTCATGTTATCAACTTGTACATGTATACATTTTTTCAATGTATGAACATTAATGATTATGTCTTTAGTCATTGTTATTGTTCTTCATGGTACATGAACATGATAGGATTTAAATTTCAGTGTGTTTGAATGTTGTATGTGTCTAGGTAATTTTCTGTAAATTTTAGCGAATTTTCCTGAATTTTCTGAATTTTCCTGATTTTCTTGATTTTTTTCCAATTTTTAAACAATTCTTTACTCTGGCCGACCCTGGGTCGGCCAGACTCCATTGGAGTCGGCCGGATCTAAGGATCCGACCCGACCCGAGTCGGGGTCGGCCGGGTCCGACTCACCTAGCCGACCCGACTCTGCCATCCATGGTCTCTATTCAAAATCAACAACAAAGTCAACATCCAGATGGGTCCGCCCTGGCAAACCATCCGGCGGCTTCTACAAGTGGCCTTCTTCCTCAAGCTACGGGTCAAGATATCATTGATCCGTCCAATATTATATCTCCTCAAACAGGAGCAGTGCAAAATATTGCCGTGCAAAGACATATGATACAGAAGATCATTGAAGATATTTTCGATCAACAAGGCGAAGGCATCCAAGTTGCGGACTTATATTCTGTCCCATATCCTATTCATCATCAACTCAAGAAGTTGCCACAGGCATGCCCTAAAGTCCCAAAACTACAAAAGTTTGATGAACACGAGTCACCGCTGGAGCATGTGGCACATTATATTACTGCCATGGGTGATCTCGCCTTCGATGAATCTTATCTTCTTAGATATTTCGCAACTTCCTTGACTGGAGTTGCATTCCAATGGTATTCAAAGTTGAAATCCAACTCAGTTGCTGATTGGGCTAGTCTGCAAAAGAAATTCATCATCCGTTTTCAGACGGCTGAAAGAAAAGTCTCTCTTGCCGAGCTGTGTTCCCTCAAACAAAAGAAAGGGGAATCGGCAATTGACTTCATCAAAAGGTGGAGAGTTTAGCATGAAATGCGACAACCCTCCTGCCTAAGAAGATGCAATTACCATCTGCTGAAGAGGCCTTACGGCAGTGATCAATTAGAAACTCTTGGGAGCAAATGTCAAGAGTTTCGATCAATTAAATTCTATTGTAACAGAAATTGAGATGTTCTTAGCCGAACAAATGGCTCATACATCTCATAAAGGCAAGCTCCCCAAAGATCGCAATCCACTAGCAAAAGAGGTCAATGTCATCGACTTCTCGCCTGGCAATGAAGCAAAGGGGGCAGTAATCTCTGCCACCCCAAAGAAGAAATCAGAACCAAAAGCGCCAGTGCCAACATTGGCGGAGCGCATGAAGGTTCCTTATTCTTTCAAAAAGGAGCATATCAAGAAGCTCTTTGATCTCTACCTCGACAACCAATTGATATCACTGCCAGAACCAAAGAAGCCGACAGACGTCAGCAAGATCAATTAGCCCAACTATTGCCCGTATCACCGTATAGTGGGGCATGCAATTGAAGATTGCTATGTCTTCAAAAATAAGGTCCAGAAGATGATCCAAAATGGCCTCATATCTATGCAAAGTGGTCTGGTCGACCCTCCTCAACCTCATGCTTGGGATCGACCAGAGCAATCAGTCAATGTCATACATACGGCAGAGCCCGCCACAAGCTCGAATAATCCTGAGGCTGGTCCTTCATGTGACCCACCTCAGGATACTTCAGGAGCTCATTCTCCGCCAAAATCCAAGCATCAAGCCACATGGAAAGCAATGCGAAAAGTTCAAAAGCAACTCCGACAATTACAACAAGGCCAGCAAGAGTTGCGCCAAATCATACAAAGTGTGGAGGGACATCAGGATACTCCCACTCA
Organism: Colocasia esculenta; assembly: GCA_014218235.1. Lineage (NCBI taxonomy): Eukaryota > Viridiplantae > Streptophyta > Magnoliopsida > Alismatales > Araceae > Colocasia > Colocasia esculenta. The sequence goes on from CM024754.1 coordinate 168,519,515, forward strand.
GGGACCCTATGTTCCACAAACCACACAAATCCATACACAAGTAAATCAGGAGCTGCCTCTATGGTCGCCATATGTAGATTCGATCGGGTGGCTATCTGAGGAATCTCCAAATCCCGTCGAATCGGTAAAGTTATATTCTTTCCCTCGACAACAAACATTACCACTCCAGTTATGCCTGCGGTCCGGATGGATGGATTATTTGGCTCTAGCAAATGCATTATCCAATTACTGCCCATATCATCAAATGACGGGCCACGTCATTGAAGACTGCATAAACTTCAAAGATGATGTGGAAAATATGATCAGACAGGGGGTAATTGACCTGGGTAATTCTCTGGTCAACCCTCCACAACCTCATACTCAACAGCCGCCGAATGGACTAGCCAACTCTATGTTCCATTCGGCAAATGTCATCAATGCATCATCATCCTCTGGCCTTCCTGAGTCAGAGGAGGAGCAGCCGACTCCAAATCCATATTTGTCCAATCGATGGTATATGAACTGGCATCCCCTACATCAGCGCTCATTTGCCGAAGAGAATACCAATCTCATATTTGACAATCTCATGAGGCAAGAGCTAGTCAAGGTGCATGAACCAGAGCCTTATATCTCTGAAAGTGAAAAGGAGCTGCATGACTACTGTGAATTCCATTCCAGAGCCATGCATCCCACCAAAGATTGTTCGGAGCTCCATGACCTGATCGAAACACATATTTGAGAAGGGATAATTGATCAATATGGAAACTCCCTGGCGTCAACACACTCTGGTGAAGCATCACAACAAGTATATGATCCAAGTCCAGACTATCAAGCACAATATCAAGATATATGTGAATATTATCACTCTCAACTGGGCTATGGACAAAGTAAACGCAAGGCCAAAATGGAAAAGCGCAAAGCTGCCATTTTGCGATATAGAAATCAAATACCAGAAGAAGCTGCTGCAGAACCAATCTCGTAGCAAGCTGAGGAGTTCGTGGATGATTTCTACCAACTCCCGCCTGAAATTGTTGAAGAAGCCATTAATTCAACCTCCGAAGCACAAGCCTCAGAAGGTGAATGGGTTACTGTGGGCTTGTTGGAATGCAGACTTTTTTCTTTTTTTCTTTTTAAATTAATTTTGACACCTCCGACGCTTTCGCCTCGGAGGTTTTTTATATTTTTTTTTCTTTCTCGTTGCGGGCGTGCCAGACTGTTTACAGGAAACAGACAAAGATTTATTTTATGAGGAGTATTGGGTGTAAACCCTAATGCCCTCGAATTTCATTTCATTTATTTATTTTTCCGCGTGCGCTCGTATTTTCAAGGCGATTGGAGTGGTCGTGTACTGGACCGTTCCCCACCGACCAGAGTCAGTGTTTCATTTACATCGAGTAAAAACTCGAACACCTTCGATGCGATACGTTTGTTAAAAGACCTTATGCCGAAACTTAAAGAAATGGATGACTAAGTAAATTTCCACAAGCATGCTCATATACACTTATGACATTTACATTCGCGCCTTTAGTGGGGTGTTTATACCTCCACTGAGTGTTTACACAATATGTCATTTACATGTACGTCGACGACAGGGTGTTTTGTGCCTCCGTCGGACATTACACCATATGAGGTATACATTCACGCTCATAACGGGGTGTTTGTGCCACCGTCGGGCGTTTACAAACTGCAAGGATTATATTTGCATCAACAACGAGGTGTTTGTGCCTCCGTCGGACGCTTGCAAAATACATCGCTTCATTTACGTGCGCGGGGGGATGTTAGTGCCTCCTTCGGGCGTTTACAAACACATCGGGTCATTTATGCTCACAATGGAGTGTTTGTGCCACCGTCGGACAACTCCCACAATTTGCCTCGACGTGCGTCGTTTTGTGACACAGGAGGACTTATGCACGAACCATTGCATACCGGGTTTTATGTATTAATCTGCGGTGTCTTGGCACGGGCGAAACACTACCGACAGACGAGAGATCGATGGGATGACCCTTGAACGAATCCCCCCCACGAACACCGGGACGAACAGAAGTTTGCTGGTGAAAAGGACGGGAGCTCTCGCAGGCGCAAGGGAGCAGAGGTTTCTCTGGACCTTCCCTCGGGTTTTTTGTGTATGCCGGTCTCTCTCCCCTCTCCTTTTTTTTTCTTTGGAGGGCTGCCCTCTATTTATAGGCGCCCGGGGTTCATGGCCCGGCGGGGGTGCGCGGGCACAGACACCGAGGCAGCACGGGCGCCGAGACAATGGTCTGGCAGGGGTTACGTTCCGGCGGGGGTGTGCAACCCGGCGGGAGTGCACACGCACGGAGACTGGAGCTCGAAGGCCCGCCGAAACAGAAGGGCAAGGCTCGACGGGGGTGCAACCCCCCCTGTCTGGCGGGGGTGCGCGCGCCCAGCGGAGGTGCCCTCCCCGCGAACCGGCGGGGGTGCGCCCCCTCCCGAACCGGCGGGGGGGTGCGCCCCGCGCCCACCGCTTGGGCCCCCCTATAAAAAGGGGGTGGGCCTCCCATGCTTTGGCCACTTGCTGTTGGGGAGCTCCGGGGCTTTGTTTGTTGGTTGACAGCCGTGCCACGCACGTGCACACGCGCATCCGACGTGCGTTTTCGCTCGTTCCACGTGCGTTTGCCCCCGTTTTCTGAGGGCACGTGCATTTGGCCTTCCCGGATCTATCAGAGTCGTGCGCGACCTCGAACGCAAGCCCGAACATCGAGTTTCGCTCATCCCGGGTATTTGTTCTGCCCTAATGAGGTTCGAATGCCGCATCTCGGACGTACAACCCGGGTCGCTCCGGACGGAGGCGTGGACTCAAACCCGTTTATCTCGGGCGTTCGAGTGGGAAGATTGGGGTTTATTCCCGGTCCTTTCCGGGCAAGTTTGTCGCCCAGGGCTTGTTTAAACCCCGATATTTTTCGTGTTCAACAGGGCCCTAAAAAATCAACCAACTCCAAAATGTCCAAGAAACCCAGGGCAAAAGGTGGCTCTAGCAAAAGGAGTGTCTCTAAGCCACCTCTTTAGCAGGAAGTCATAAGCTCAGCTGAAGCCTTGCAAATGAAAAACAGAGAAAGAAATAGAAGAAGAAATGAAAAAAGAAGGATGAAAAAGCAAATGGAGCACGCTGCTGCTGCAGAAGTCCCTCAAGAATTGACTCCTCACCAGAAACTTCAAAAGCTAATTGATGAGTTGGAAGAATATATACCTCCCAGGCCTTCCAACAGAGCTACGCTCGACCAATATATCCCATGGGAGGAGCTAGAACGAAAGATCCGGCTCCGGAATTGGCTCTATCAAGTGTAGCAAGAAGCTCTAGAAGAAGGGGAGCATCATCTCTCAGCTCGACTAGAAGTCTTCAGTGAAGGTGAAGAAATCACCATAGAAAAGTTGGACCGCATGTTCAACTCCTTTACTTGCAATATGGTATTTGTACCTCCACTAAAAGAGTTGTAAGTTTCCTCCAGTGATACTACCATACAAGCTAAAGACAAACCAACCACACTGACATATCGGCGTCGGTCTGTAAAAAATTCAAATCGCCATCGCGGAAGAGGACGTGGCAGGTGGCCAAAAGCAACATCTACCACTGCCAAGAAGCCTGATACCACAAATTCAAACAAAGTCATACTCTTCCGTGGCGAAGAATCAAGACCTCTGCCTGAGATTGGAATTCGGGCAGATTCTTATGTCTTCGACCCTTCAGATGAAGAAGAGAGATTGCTCAACATAGCTCCCCAGCCAAAAGATGGGAACCAAAGTCCATATGCCTCGTCAAATGAGCTGGACAACGCTCCCCTTCTTCAAAATGAAAAGCCATCAACTTCCTTCTTTTAAAAGGGGTTTGTCAAGCCAAAGGAGCCGTCTGAATCCTTGATTGGGGGATCTTCCCCATTGGACCAGACACGCGCCGAGGCTGATGACAAAATTCTTCAGCAACTAAAGTCACTCCCCGTCAATATCACCGTCTGGGCGGCAATTGCTTGGAGTAAAGACTTGAGAGAAACTCTCGTCAAAATACTCCAAGAACCAGAAACCTATGAAGCTCATATGGCTATTTTCCAAGCTCAAGCATATGAAGCACTGGCAGCAAATGTCACCTTCACAGATGAAGACACGCTGCTATCCTCTCCGTGCCACAACCGTCCTTTATATATGAAAGGACAGGTTAATGACAACAAGTTAAACCGGATTCTGGTCGATCCGGGAGCATCCATCAATTTAACGCCCTACAAAACCTTTGAATCCCTACATCTCATGCCTTATATGCAACAAGTCAGGGATGTAAGGATCACTGGTTTCAACCAAAATTCAGAAGAAGCCATCGTAAGAGTCACCGTGGACCTAACTCTGGGTGACTTCATCACCACGGTGACCTTCTATATCATTGATGCTGATACAACATACAAAGTATTGCTTGGGAGACCCTGGCTACATGAAAATTGGGTCATCCCATCAACACTCTATCAATGTATCAAATATGCCAAAGAAGGAAAGCAGCATACAGTCTTTGCCGATCAAGCCCCGTTTCGGGAAGATGAATGCAACCTGACTGATGCCCTCCTATATCTGGAGGACCAATTCTTCAACCCTGTGCCCTAAACAAAGGGAAGGGCAAACAAACTGGGTGCTCAGATGAAGACAGTGAGACCGGCGAGCTTTTTATAATAAACAAAGGCCTTGCCGAGCTCCACACAAAGAATTCCCGGAGCAAATCAACCCGCCCAGAAAGGAGGAGCATCAATTATGAGGCCGATCATGTAAGTCAAGCCATTGACAAAAGCATTCTTCTGCCTCCTAACTGCATGCAAATCCACTCCCCAAAGCAAGATCAAATGGTCCGGCGATTGAAAACATTCGTCGTCACTTATCAAAGAAAGGAAGAGAAGAAGAATGCCAGAAAGGCAGAAAAGCCAATTCTCTTTTACAAAGGGGAGCCAATACCTCAAGCATCTCCGGAAGATGATTTTGGTTGGGAAGATAGACCCAAAAATCATCTTGAGCCAATAGAAGAAATGGCTGATATGCCAGAAAATATCAAAGAATTGTGCAAGAAGCAAAATATCCCTCAGGTGCAGGATGCCTCTCGACGGAAGTTCTTCAATCAATTATGGGAACCTCCCCAAGTGGGAGGACAACCTCCCTTCTCCAAGAAAGATACAAGAGGGCTAGGCTATGATACTAACGCCTTCTTCACAGTCAATACTGTTGGGCTATCGCCGGAGACCTGCAATGCAGAAAGCAGCCAAGGGTCCTCTAGCTCCAACTCTCAAGAAGATATTACCTCCCCCAAAAAGGGACCATTAAATGAAGAATCACCAGAAGAATCTGACAAACAATCTTCACCAACAAATGTTGAAGATATAAATTTCCACGAGGTCTACGTCGCCAACCTGACGACGAAGAAGACTTCGTGGATCTGCAACCAGCTCCCCAAGAAATCGAGGATGGTGGACAAGCCACAATTGATGAATTGATCGAGCTCAATCTCGGGGATCGAGATAACCCCCAACCAATCTTCATCAGCGCCCTTCTTGATGAACGAGAAAGGGAATCATATCAAATTCTCCTGCTAGAATTCCAAGATTACTTTGCTTGGAATTACAAGGAAATGCTCGGGTTGGAGCCATTAGTCGCCGAGCATGAATTATCTATACTCCACACAGCTAAGCCTGTCAAACAGCCTCAAAGACACATGCGGCATGAGCTGGAGCTTAAAGTAAATACTGAAGTTGACAAACTCTCTGAAGTAGACTTCATCGAGCCATGCATATATCCAGTTTGGCTCACCAATATTGTTCCAGTAAAAAAGAAGAATGGCCAAGTCCGGATCTATATTGATTATAGGGACTTGAACAAAGCATGTCCCAAAGATGATTTCCCAGTTCCAATCACAGAAACCATGGTGGACATAACCACTAACCATGAAGCCTTATCCTTTATGGACGGGTCTTTAGGATACAACCAGATCCGGATGGCAATCAAAGATAAAAATCATACTGCCTTCAGATCTCCCAAAGGTATCTTCAACTATAAAAGGATGCCCTTCGGATTGAAGAATGCAAGAGCCACATATCAAAGAGCAATGACAAAGATATTCAATGAAATGATCCATGATATGGTCGTATGCTATGTGGATGACTTAGTCGTCAAAACAAAAAAACGGGAAGATCATATATATGATCTCCGCCGTGTTTTTGAAAGACTTCGTCAATGCAAATTGAAGATGAACCCCGTGAAATGTGCATTCGGGGTTTCAAGCGGCAAATTCCTGGGATTTGTCGTCAAATATCGGGGAATAGAAATAGACCCCGACAAAATCAAGGCGATCCAGCAGTTGCCATCTCCTCGAAATCTGACCGAGCTAAGGTCATTCCAAGGAAAACTAGCCTATATCAGGCGATTCATCTCCAACCTCTCAAGAAGGTGTGCGCCCTTTGGCAAATTAATGAAGAAGGACGCTCCTTTCATCTGGGATCAAGAATGCCAAACTGCCTTTGAGCAAATAAAAGAATATCTCCTCACTCCACCAGTCTTGGGAGCCCCAATCACTGGAAAGCCTCTCATACTTTATATTACAGTTGTGGACGCCTCTTTGGGAGCTCTATTGGCACAAACAAATGAAGAAGGCAAGGAGCAACCTCTTTATTATCTCAGCAAAAAGCTAATCGGTCCAGAACTCCGATATGCACCAATGGAGAAAGTCTGCCTAGCACTGATATTCGCCGCCAAGAAATTAAGGCATTATCTGCTGGCTCATGAAGTTAAACTCATCTCCAAGTATGATCCTCTCAAATATCTGCTGAGGCAACCCGTATTGTCAGGAAGACTCGGGAAATGGGCCTTGTTTCTTATGGAATTTGATATCACTTATATCCCACAAAGGGCAATCAAAGGGCAAGGCTTGGCTGAATTCTTGGCTACACTTCCAGTGCCAGAAGATTCACCCTTGTCCATTGATCTTCCAGAAGAAGAAACTCTCACTCCCACAAATAAGAGGGAAAATCAAGTTCAAGAAAATCTAAATCCCGAAGAGGTCATCACAATTGAATTACCCTCTTGGGAATTATATTTTGATGGAGCTTCTCGAACACTCCATCTCACAGACGGTTCCGTCAGCCTCACTACTGGAGCAGGTATCGTCTTAGTTACTCCACATAGAGGAATCTTATATAATTCCTGTACTCTTATGAAGTCATTGACAAATAATGAAGTTGAATACGAAGCTCTAATTATTGGGCTTCGGCTAGCTCTCGAAATGGGGGTCAAAGGTATACAAGTTTATGGTGACTCACAGCTGGTCATCTGACAAGTGTTGGGCCAGTATGAAGTCCGAAAACAACAACTGCTCCCATATTATACTACAGTTATGAAGCTCAAAGAAAAGTTCGACTTCTTCCACATATCTCATATACCGAGAAGTGAAAATTCTCAAGCAGATGCCTTAGCCAAATTGGCCTCTGCCATAAAACTGCCTCCCGAAGGAGAATTGGACATAATTGTCCGCCGTAGAAGACTCATGCCAAGTGTCCTCGACAATGAGTCCAATTTCACAATTGAGGAAGTATATATCATAGAAGAAAATGCAGCAACTCAATATGAAGATTGGCGTGAGCCAATTATCAAAATAAAAAAAGATTGGCTACCTTCTAATCGAGCTCAGAAAATTCAGCTCTTGCGTAGAGCTATATCATATCAGCTGATAGGAGATCAATTATACAGATTGATCTATGAAAAGAAGGGACCGGTCCTCCTCGGATGCTTATCTCCCGAAGAAGCCAAAATCATCATGAAAGAAGTTCACTCTGGCTTGTGTTGTGCACACCAGGCAGGTGAAAAGACAAAAATCAATATCAAGTTAAATGGCTTCTATTGGCCTACCATGTACGCAGATTGCATCCAACATGCCCTTACATGCCATCAATGCCAAGCTTTCGGCCCTGTGCCGAGGAAATCACCAAACATGCTACATCCTACAGCACCAACATGGCCTTTTGCAGAATGGGGAATGGATATTGTGGGACCATTCACACCCTCATCCCAAGGTCACAAATTCATATTGGCTGCTACAGATTACTTCTCTCGATGGGCTGAAGCTATTCCATTACGAGAGGTAACAGGAGAAGCAGTCGCCAAATTTGTCAAGCAAAACATAATATACAGGTTTGGTACCCCTCACAGGATCATGTCCGATAATGGGTCACAATTTCGAAACAAAACAATATATGCCTTGGCAGCCAAATTTTATATTGATTGGAGGACGTCATCAGTCTATAATCCCCAAGCAAATGGGAATGGGGAGAAAATTCATGAAGCTTTATGGGCTTACCGAACAGTATATAAAATCCCTACCGGATGTTCGCCTTTCTCCTTGGTATATGGAGCTGAGGCAATGATACCCATAGAAATTGAAATGACATCCTATTGGGTGGCAATCCAAAATGAACTCCAAAGTCAAGATCAAAATCAAATAGAAAGAAGACTCGAGGAGCTCTCCAATCTAGAAGGAAGGCGACTTGAAACATATAAATGTCTCCAAGCATATCATGCCAGAATAGCTCATGCATTCGACAAATTGGCAAGACCCAGGGCATTCAAGCAGGGAGATCTCGTCATGGTCAAATGCAGAGATGCAATGGCAGGAAAGTCAAGTGGCAAACTACAACTTATTTGGCTTGGCCCATACATCGTCACCTTGGCTTATGAAGGAGGTACATATAGGCTGGTGGACCATAAAGGTACTGTGCCCTTTCCTCCACTCAATGGAAAACACCTGAAACTATACCATGCACCAGAACATCAGTTTTCTGGCCAACCATCAAAGCAAAAATCCAGCCATCCAGATAGGCAGGAAGCCGGAAAAGAATGAAAGGTATCCTATTCGAAGATTGATACTGAAATGAAAGTTTGCCATAGATAGGGACAAAGGAATCAAACCTCCATTTGTCCATCATATAACTCAAATCTTCAAATCCCTCGATCCCTGCCAGAGCATGAAGCCAAGGGCACTCTATGTACAAATCCAAGAAGCAAATGAATAAGTGAAAGTCAGGGAGTTATGTTGCACATCTCGCCTTTCACTAAATCCAATTCAAAACCATAGTCAGCAAACCACAACAGTAGGCCATATTAAATCCAAATTCCAAATCTTCGGCCAACAAACCATTATGGCAGGCTATATCAAATCAAATTCCAAAACCCCAGCCAGCAAACTACAATGGTAGGCTATATCAAATCCAAATTCCAATCGTAGCCAGTAAGCCATCAAGACAGGCCATACCCAAATCCAATCCAAAATCATACCCAGCAAACTACAATGCCAGAATATGTCAAATCCAAATATCAAATTTAGCCATAAACCATCAAGGTAGGCTGAATGCTAGCCAGAAAACCACAAAGGGAGGCTAAAACCAAATCAAACCCAAATCCCAAACCCAAATCTAAATACAAACCCAAAATTTCATACCTTAGCCAGAAAACCACAAAGGTGGGCTACAAAGGTGGCCTAAACTTATCCTAAATCCAAATCCAAAAACCAAATCTAAGTTCGAACCCAAATTCCAACTATAGCCATTAAATCATATAGATAAGCTAAGCCATATCCAAATCCAAACCCAAATTCAAACCAGTGAACCACAAAAATCAGTTATATCAAAACCAACCTCTTATCCCTTCAACTATAAAAAATCAGTCAAATACCCAAATACCAAGCTTAAAAAAAAAACAAAAAAAAAATAAAGAGTTAAAAAAAAAGAGAGAAAGGAAAAGGGGTTAAAAATAGAGATACCCCGATGGACTTAAGCATACAGTTCTTTGTATTCTTAAGGGTAAAAAGATCAAAAATCCGGCCGAGGTGAAAACCTGAAAGGGCACTTCAGGCAAAAATAGATAACCCCTCAACGTGAAAACCCGAAAGGCCGCATTAGAAAAAGCTAAAGGGGGGCAGTTTTTAGTGAAACCCCAAAAGGGCGTTGAGACTGGTAATGTGAAAAAAAAATCAAATTAAAAAAAAAAGAAGGAAAAGAAAAGGAGTGACTTGTTCGTCCCCCATTTTATATTCACAAAGTTACAAGCCACTCTGTCACAAATATACAGAGGATGGTAGTTACCATGTACAAGTCAGACAGAAAGCCAAAATAAGAAATCCAGTATACAAATACTATACTGCAAAGCAAAGACAATGAGGCTTCTTCCTCTTTAATCGTTCGACTTCCTTGGCTTTGGAAGATACGGACTGGCGAAGCTTGCCTCCATCTCCAGCAAAAGTGGCTTCCTCTTTAGCGGCCTCCCTGGCCTCTTGATCCAAGGAAGATCTCGCCTCATCAAGTTCACGCTGCAGTCTGGCGATCCTCTCCCTCTCTGCAGCCATCTTCGATGCCCGCGTCTTTCGGCGTTTATGCACCTCGGCGGCTCGAGAGTCAAGCTCATCAGCTTCACTGGTCAAAGAGCATATATCGCTCTCCAAAGCTTGGATCCGTTGATCATAAGGAGCCCAGGTCACAGCAGCATGAAGGCGACATACTTCGCCCCAAATATCTTCAACAGCACCCATCCAGCGGTCCCTGGGAAAGCCTGTGTTGAAGGCAATCACAGTATTCTCCTCCAATGCCCGCCTAACAGCTTCAGTTGGCGGGGGATTTTCTGCCTCCATCACTAAGAAATCAGCCGGACATGGGTCGAAGCTTCCTCCATCAAGTGGTAAAGCGAATGGCTCAGGATAATAATCCGTCTGATGGAGATCTTCGTCATTGCCTGCAGTATCCCCCACTTGAAAGGCGGAATAGTCCTGCGGCTCCAAAAATGGGCTCCTTGTATTTTCCCAGGAAGGGAAGGGAGAGTTCGCCGCAGGGATAAAATATGGGCTCGTAATCCCGCATGTGAAAAATTGATTCAAGAAGTTTGGGTCGTCTAAAAAAAAAAAGAAGGCCGACATGAAAAAAAAATCAAATCAAAAGAGCTATATACTCGCTCGGAATAAGAAAATCACCTTCAGGGACTGTTCTTGCAGTAGGACATTCCCCAACAGGTATCGGGATATAAGCCTCGACAGGAGCAGAAGAATACCGCCCGTCGAGAGTCCCAACTCGGCGAATGTAAAAGTGGTGTTATCACCATCTGTTGCCGCTGTCCCAGAAAACGGGTAGTGGGGTGGCGGTTCATCACTCTCATCCTTTGGCAGAAAGCCCGCAGCTGCTTGTGAGGAGCTTCCATGTTCCCCTCTATGAAGGGAAGAAGAACCCCAAGGTAAAGGATTATCGTCATCCTGAGCAACTGGATCGGCGGCTTCTTTATCTGTCTCGTCACCTGAGGCAGAAGAGTCTACAAAAGGGAACCATCAAATGGAGGTGATGAGTCGGTTAAAAAAAAGAGAGAAGAGGAAAGAAAAGAAAAAAAGGGAAAGAGGCGAAGTGATGAATCAAAAATTATGAATGACAATGATGAGAGAAGAAAAGAAAAGAAGAAAGAATTACCACTGGATGAGGCGTAGTCTGCCACCTTGCCCTTACCAGCTCTCCTGTCTCCGACAATTCCTGGGGCGGGGACAACTGAAAACTCGAAGTGGATGTGTAAAAAAAAAGAAAAAAGAAAGGGAAACAAAGAAAGAAAAGAAACACGAAGAAAAAGAAATCAAATCATCAATACCTACTAGCCTGGATGGGGGTCTCGGCACTATCTGAGCGAAATCGGCTTTACAAATTTTGCTCACCTTCTCCATGGCATTCCAAATATGTCAGAGTGTCGTGTTAGAGTGTGGAGTCAGAACTTTAACAATGTGGATCAACCGATGGTCCAAGGCAGTCGACTTTAGCAGTCGAAGTCAAGGCAATCGACTTCAGCAGTCAACTTCAGTAGTCGAATTCAAGGCAGTCGACTTCAACAGTCGAAGTCAAGACAGTCGACTTCAAGACCCAAGGTAGTCGAAGTCCTCAAGGCATTCGACTTCTCACACCCCAGGACAGGCGACTTCGCATTTCTGAGTGAAGAGCATTATTGTCCTTGTAAATCTCGATTATGGCGCCCTAACCTTCCAGTATATAAAGTGGGGCGGATTCTCCTTGTACTATGATGTTCCTAACATATAGCATTAAATCGCTGCTGTGGCCGTAGACGTAGGAAGGCGTTGCCTCCGAACCACGTAAAATCTGGTGTTCTTGTGTTCTTCTCCCTTCTTCAATCTCTCCTCCGATCTCTACGTGTGAGTCGTGTGAGAGAGAGGGCTGCCGATCGGGGGATATTCCCCAACATGTCGAAGCATTTTCAAGCCAAGGCAAACATTCCAAAGGTCCAGCATGGCCAATGGCATTGATAAGGTGCCTCTCCCAGCGCGCCCATGCCTGGTTGCCAACGCACTCCGGAGGTAGCCTCGCTGATAGAGGGACATCAGGAGCATAGCCACAGTCAGACAAAAAGTGACTCCACCAACAATATTCTGAGAGGTTGTTGTTGTTGTCTGGAGCCTTCCTCGAAAAGAGTTCTACAGGCTCTAGACGCGACATCACCCCTTGATAATAATATTTGTCGGTGGCGAAGCAAGCATCCTTTGTCACTTTGGAATTGTAATATTTTATATATGAATTCGCGAAGCTCGAGAAGTGGCTACGGAGAAATGCATCGTCAATGAAGATCGGCATCAAGTTTTTCTTCTTAAGATGAGACTCTTCAGCCTCCCTCAACTTGCGAGGGATAATCGAAAGATGTAACTCTGATCGAACTACCATTGAGCGTAAAAGATATCTATGCGCCCCGTGGCCTCAAGAACCAAGAGAGCACATACAGTGCCGGTCTCCTCTTTGCAAAAATAATTCCACCAACCCGCCGCAATCATATGAAGACGGCGACTGCGACAAAGACGGGCAGCCAATGGAAACTCCGCGTTTGGTGGAACTGATTGGTCATAGCCAAGATTTCTAGCGAAGCGCGAGGGATAATAAGGCTCCAATATGAGAGTTCTTCCCCTGCGATATACTAGCACACCTGGTCGAATACAACATAGCCAGTCTTGATATAAAGATTGGTCAGAAGTACCATAGCGAGGCAGGTGATATGTTATCCCACTCGGGTCCTGGTGCTGTATGACCTGAAACCTCGGGATATGCTATCAAATGGAAGGAGGCCTCACTCGCCATTTGGGAGAAAGGATAAAGTGGAGCGAGAGTCAATAAGCTGCTCCAGCGGTTCTCCCGAAGGCCGGTTCCTGAATAACAAGATCAGTGGAGCCATCAGGCGAGGTAAATCAATGGTCTGGCATAAATTAGGCAGTAGAAGACTGGTCCAGGCACTCAAGTAATGAGTAGGCATCTGCACCTTTCGATCCTGAGGACTGGGATGTGAACTCAAAGCTCCCAGCCCATGAAATATATTGGCCAGAGCAACAGGGGCAATGGCAAGCTTATGGCTCTCTGCTAGAAGACAGGCAGGATATATCAAACCCGACCTAATCGACTCTTCTTCGCCATGTGGAATTGCAAAACTTGATAGCCAATATACCAGATACGCAACAAGATATGTGCGATCTGGTAAGTGGTATGGGTTCCACCCCTCATCTTTGGGAGCAAGTAAATACCGTCCCCGCTGAGGCTTCCTCGACTCCAGCTGTCGGTACTGCTCCTGAGGAAGACCTTCTGTGGCAAAATTATCAAAGAAACAAAACGGCCCGTTGTAGAAATAACGGAGCCAGGCATTTTGGCTTACCCTCATATTGCTGGGAGAAGACCGGGGCCCGTCTTTTCTTCCAGTACGAGCCAAATCTCGCCATACCTTCGTCAAGAATCGAAGGCTATAAGGAAGAACATATCGCCCGGAGTCGTCGCTGCGATGACTGTGTAAGTCGTTGAGAACGACTTCTTCATAGGGGCGTCCAGATATCGGCAGGCCAGAAATCCGGTGGAAACTTCATAAATCCATAGAGGTTTCCCCTTCGGCTGTCCCGAAAGTATTCCAACGAGCATTGAATCGCTCCACTAAGGCTTGAAGAATCCCTGTGTAACAGGGGTAATCATACAAGGCTGCCTCCACAGCTTCATAAATTCCGGATAGATTAAGGAGTTCGCCATAATGGTGCAGAACCCCTATCAGCCCTTCCGTGGCCCCATAATGGAAGACATGGGAAGGCAATACTGACCATCTCCCATACCAACTTGGGGCGGTACTATCAATGATCCAGTCAAGGAGGCAGCGCTTGTCATAGCCTCCAGCAGTATATCGAGAGTCGCAAGGCATCAGCAATAGACCGTCGGTTTGCATCGCGGTCTTGTGGCGACCCTTCAAACTCCAGATCACCAGAGAAATCATCCGTGATCGAGTATAGTAGTCCAGATCTTGACTGAAAGAACCAAGATCGGTGACAGAAGGCAGCCGGTCTTGAGCAGCAAAACCCAGAGGAAAACTGGGATAAGAGAAAGTACATGTGCCGAGGAGGCTATTCCGAGATTTCAGGATAGCTGCCTCCAAATATCGCCTGTCTACAGGCAGACAAGGGTCGTCGACAGTCATATGAGGCAGAATAAACCTCTGAATAAAGAGGAACAGTTCCTTGTCCAGTGGGAAATGTCTGGGATAGCGCGGCTTCCGCAAATATAAATAAATCCCCCCCCCCCGCCAGCTGATGAGAGAGGAATCAACTTCGCCACCAGTTGAAAGATCTTCGGTGCAACCATTGGCAATAATACTATAGCAGCTACCCAGCGAGGACAGATTGTCCCTCGTGACGCACGGTTCCTCCAAAGCAGGCATCAAGTTGTCCAGGGAAATAACCCCGTCGCGAGTGCTCTTGGCATAGTCGTCACGGATCAAGAACCTTCTTCTGTGAGGCATGATGAAGGCCTGGAGAGGGATACAAAAATGCAGGGGTAAGAGAAGGGAAGTCAAAGGGCAGCAAGTTCGGCTAAGCGACAAATCAAAGTGGCAGAACGCCGATAAAAGGACATCTCGAAATACAAAGTGGAACCTATACAAGGGACCAACACGGGCCACGTGTCGTCACTGGCAGATTCCGACACGTATCCCGTGGGGGGCATTTATTGAACCCTAAAAAGTTGTGGTGGATATCTACCAGAAGAAATACCGGGGTCAATTTATAGTGGTCCAAAGATTACTGAGGTAGCCCATTTTGGTTGCTTAAGTAATAAGGGTGAAGTTCCCTTTAAGTGGTGACTTGAAGACAAAGTAAATGTCATTATTGCTTAAAGTAACTATATGGTTGCTTAGGTAATATTGATTTCAAATGCCCTTCAAGTTAAGGAAGGGAGCCCATTTATTGAATTGGTAGTAAGCGCTCCAAGGAAGCCAAAGTTCAAGGAAGAACAACGCTTCAAGGGAAATACGGCACAGAAGAAATCTGACAGCACAAGGTCCATAAGACCAAGTATGAAGAACAAGTACAAAGAATAAGCTTGCAACGAAAGCTCTAAGTATTTGCAAATCTAACTCTTCGTCGAGCAAAACTCCGAGGAAAGAGGCAGAGCTCCAGTAGCACTAACACCCCTATAATGGGGGATATGGGGGCCTATTTATAGGCAAAACCCCTCAAGCCCCAACCGATGGGACCTCCATCAGTTGGAGGGGTTCTTACCCCCAACCGATGGGAGGTCCATCAGTTGGAGGGGTATACACCCCCAACCGATGGACTGTTCATCAGTTGGGAGGGGTCTTCCCCCCAACTGATGGACCCTCCATCGGTTGGAGGGGCATACACCCCCAACCGATGGACTGTCCATCGGTTGGGAGGGGTCTCCCCCCCAACCGATGGACCCTTCATCGGTTGGGGGGGGGGGAGCTTCCCCTTAACCCCTAACCGATGGGCCTTCCATCGGTTAAAGGGGGGGGTCTCTTCTCTTCCCACGCATGTAAAGGGGCTTAAACCCCCCATGTATCCCCCCATAGAAGGGGGGCTCCTCTTTGGGACCTTTTTCTGAAATTTGAAAAGGGGGTTTTGCTGAAATAGAGGCTTTCATACTGCCCTTTTGCAAAAGAAAAAAAAAGATCTTTCCCAAAATTCCTTGCTTGTTCCCAAGGCTCCCCTCTCGAAGTAAAGGTATCGGCTCTTCCCCCGCTCGGTGCGAAGTATCCTCCCTCGGCAAGTGCGAATAAAGGGAGATCGTCTTCATACAGCATCGACATCTCCCCCTATCCCCCTCCATGCCGAGCTAGTCTCCATGGAGGGTTTCTCAAATAAATCATTATAATGCGGTCCATACCCCCACATCGAGTAAGTCTCTGTGGGGGAGATATCCGTCGGGGTTTAAATACCTTCCATATCGAGCAAGACTCTATGGATATATGGTATTTAAATACCATTGTTCTCGTGCTCTAAATGCCTCCATATTGAGCAAGACTCTATAGGTATGGGTATTTAGATGCACATGTTCTCCCCGCCCGTCGAGCAAGACTCCGGGATAGGCGAGTGTTTGTGCTCGTATGTGTATGCATTTTCCAAAGGAAGACATACTCATATGCTCACAACATTGTGCTTATATGTATATGTTTCTTAAAGGAAACTCTGCCCAAGCGGAGGTTCTGCCGGAAATATATCCATGTAATCACAAATATTGTGCTTATATGTATATGTTTCCTAAAGGAAACTCTGCCCAAGCGGAGGTTCTGCCCGGAAATATATCCATGTAATCACAAATATTGTGCTTATATGTATATGTTTCCTAAAGGAAACTCTGCCCAAGCGGAGATTTTGCCGAAAATATATCTATGTATTCACAAATGTTGTGCTTATATGTATATGTTTCCTAAAGGGAACTCTGCCCAAGCTGAGGTTCTGCCGGAAATATATCCATATATTCACAAATATTATGTTCATGTGAATGTCTTTTGAAGGGAACTCTGCCTAAGCGGAGGTTCTGTCCAAAAAGCATATCCATATGTCCATAAATATATGTGCATATGTGCGTATTTCATGAGGATACCTTGTCTATACAGGGATTCTCTCCTAAAAGTCAATACAATCATATGTCCATCAAGTTCATACTCATATATCCGCGTGATAACTCTGCCAATGTGGGAGCGCTGCCAAAATTCACAATATACTCAAATCCCAAATAAATTCACGGGTATACACCCGCTCATTTTCCAAATCATATGTCAAATCCTCAAAAGGAACTCATACTCCTTTTCAAAATAAAATTTCTTTTCATCTCTAAAGTAAATCAATACCAAATGAAATCACGGGTATACACCTGCACACCTCTCAAATTATATTTCAAAACCCAAAAGAAGTCCATACTCCTTCTCAAAATGAAATTCTTTTCTCAAAACAGATATTCTTCTTTTTAAAAATGAAATACCTTTTTCAAGGGAACAAATCTTTTCTTTCAAATCAAAATCCATTTTGTCCGATAAAATAGGGAAAACATCGTATTACGATTTTCTAGAAAATGCATATCCTCTCGACTTTGCTATCAATGGTATTCAGATTAAAACTAATGTAAAAATAACTTCAAGGGCTTTTAATCCGATGTAAACAAAACATTGTGGACACGCGGAAAATAATATATCTCGGTTCTTGCTTATGGCTTTTCATGTATTATTTTGGAGTTTGATGTGATTTATTTATTTTGCCTTGCGGGGCGTGCCAGCCAGTCTAGCAGACAGAAATTAGAATCCGCACAGTGCGGAGAGAAAATTTGATGTCCATGGAATGGACAAGTGCGCCACTTTTAGTTTGAACTTTATTGGTTCCGCGATTTTTATTCATCAGGCAATTAGGGTAGCGTGTGCTGGACCCCTGTCTCCATCGATCGGAATCGATGTTTTGTTTACATCGGGTTAAAAACCTTTGATGTTATTTTTACATCAGTTTTAACCCGAATACCATTGATAACAAAGTCGAAGAAATATGCATTTTCTAGAAAATTGTAGTACGATGTTTTCCCTTTTTATTATTTTCGGACAAAATGAATTTTGACTTAAGAAAAATGATTTGTTCCTTTGAAAAGGAGCTTTATTTTTGAAAAGAAAGACATTTGTTTTGGAAAGAGGATTTTATTTTGAAAAGGAGTGTGAGTTCCCCTTTTTGGGGATTTAATATATGATTTTGAAAATGAACGGGTGTATACCCGTGAATTCATTTGGTAGTTTGAGTGTATTGTGAATTTGGGCAGCGCTCCCTCATAGCAAGGTCATTGCGCGAATATATGAATATAAGTTTGATGTACATATGATTGTATTGATTTTGAGGGAGAGTCCCTGTATGAACAGAGTATCCCCATGAAATACGCACATATGCACATATATGTTTATGAGCATATGGATATGCTTTTGAGTAGAACCCCGCTTAGGCAGAGTTTCCTTTAAAAGACATATTCATATGAGCATATTGCTTGTGAACACATGGATATGTTTTCAGCAGAACTTCCGTTTAGACAGAGTTCCCTTTGGAAAGCATACACATATGAACACAACTTTTTGTGAATATATAGATATTTTTCCAGACAGAACCTCCGCTTAGGCAGAGTTTCCTTAAGGAAATATATACATGTAAGCACAATATTTGTGGATATATGGATATGTTTCCGGTAGAATTTTCGCTTGGGCAGAGTTTCCTTTAGGAAATATATACATATAAACACAGAGTTGTGAACATATGAGTATGTTTTCAGGCAGAATCTCTGCTTAGACAGAGTTTCCCTAAGAAAATATATACACATGAGTAGAACCCCCGTTTAGGCAGAGTTTCCTTTAAAATACATATTCATATGAGCATATTTTTTATGAACACAGAGATATGTTTTCAGCAGAACTTTCGTTTAGGCAGAGTTCCCTTTGGAAAGCATACACGTATGAACACAACTTTTTGTGAATATATGGATATTTTTTCGGACAGAACCTCCGCTTAGGCAGAGTTTCCTTAAGGAAATATATACATATAAGCACAATATTTGTGGATATATGGATATGTTTCCGGCAGAATTTTCGCTTGGGCAGAGTTTCCTTTAGGAAATATATACATATAAACATAAAGTTGTGAACATATGAGTATGTTTTCGGGCAGAACCTCCTCTTAGACAGAGTTTTCTTAAGAAAACATATACACATGAGCACGAGATTGTGATTACATGGATATGCTCTTGGGCAGAACCTCTGCTTGGGCAGAGTTTCCTCTAAGAAACATATACATCTAAGCACAACGTTGTGAGCATATGAGTATGTCTTCGTAGAAGATGCATACCCATACGAGCACAACACTCACCCATCCCGGAGTCTTGCTCGACGGGCGGGGAGAACATGTGCATCTAAATGCTCATACCCATAGAGTCTTGCTCAATATGGAGGCATTTAGAGCACGAGAACAAGGATATTTAAATACCATATATCTATAGAGTTTTGCTCGATATGGAAGGTATTTAAACCCCGAGGGATATTACCCCCACAGAGTCTTGCTCGATGTGGGGGTATGGACCATATCATGATTTCTTTAAGAAGCCCTCCATGGAGGCTAGCTCCGCATGGAGGGGGATTGAGGAGATGTCGATGCCGCATGGAGGCGATCTCCTCTTCTTTGCACTTGTCAAGAGCAAGAACTTTTTAACCGGACCGGGGGAGGACCGATACCTTCACACCGAGCGGAGAAACTTGAAGAACAAGTAATGAGAGTTTGGGAGAGAAAGCTTCTTTTCTCTTTTCTTTTTTTGGATTTTTGGAGGGGAAAACACCCTTTTTTCCTTTTGGAGGGGAGAAGCCAAAAGAGGACCCCTTGCCCCTAGGGGGTGCAAGGGGGTTTTATAGGGGTTGAGGCCCTTACATGCGCACGAGGGGGGGGGGGGCCCTTTTAACGGATGGGAGGACCATCAGTTAGGGGTCTAACCGATGGTATCCCCATCGGTTAGGGGGAAAAATCCCCTCCAACCAATGATGGTACCATCGGTTAGGGGGATTCACCCCTCCAACCGATGGTAGGACCATCGGTGGGGGGGGGGGGGAATGGGGAATTACCCCCTAATCGATGGATAGTCCATCGGTTTTGGGGAAAATCCCCTCCAACCGATGGACTCCCATCGGTCGGAGGTAAATACCCCTCTAAATACCCCTCCAACCGATGGGGGTACCATCGGTTGGGGGAGGTTCCCCTCCCAACCGATGGGCTTCCATCGGTTGGGGGGGATTGCCCCCCCAACCGATGGGACTTCCATCGGTTGGGGAGGGCTGTTGACACGGGATCTACATCACTTTAACATATCATTTGGTTTTTTATTTGCTCTTTGGCTCATTTCATTTATCTGGTTCATGTATTCATTTCATTTGGGTATTCATTTATTTCACATGCTTTGATTCGTGTATTGTGATTTGCGGGGCGTGCCAGTTTGTCTAATAGACAGAAACAAATCCGCGCAATGCGGAAGAAAATATTGGTGTCCATGAAAGGACAATGAAGGACGACTGGGTTGTCCATGAAATGGACGGGGATGCCCGTGTGACGGGCGACTAGGGTTGTCCATGAAATGGACGGGGATGCCCGTGTGACGGGCGACTAGGGTGCGCCGTTTTTTATCTGAACTCCTTGAGTCCCGTATCTATACTCATCAGATGATTGGGTAGCATGTGCTGGACCTCTGTCTCCATCGATCGAAATCGATGTTACATTTACATCGAGTTAAGACTCTTGGTGTTATTTAACATCAGTTTTAACCCGAATACCATTCATAGCAAAAAGGGATGAGAGAATACACATTTTTTTTAGAAAATCCTGGGCATGATGCATCATTTTCTTTTGATTATTTTTGAAATACTTTTTGCTTTGAGTGTTTCATTTTGAAAAGACTGCCCTTTGTGGAGCTCGAAATATGACTTTTAAGAAGGGAACGGGTATATTCCCGTGAACCCATTTGGGGTCTCCCTCCTCTCCTTTTTTTTTGAGAAAGATGTTGTTTAAAGGTTTTATTTTGGAAAACCTGAGATTTATTATTGCAGACGGGTATATACCCGTGCATTTGATTCTGAACTTGGGAAAAGTCATGATTAGAAGTAGCATTTGGAAGAGTTGCTACATCAATCCCCTTTTCTTTTATGACATGATATTCTTTTACAACATCCTTTTTTTTTTAAAAGAAGTCTGAATTGAGGCAGAATTTCATTTCTCCTTGTTCATCGTTTCATTCATTCATCATTCATTTTTTTTTACTTGTATGAGTATGATTTTCGGAGAACGTATGCACATATCTCCATGGACGTTCTTGTCAATTTGAAGTTCCTTTCTGGAAACTGTCCATATGAACACAATTCTCGTGAGTACGCATCATGCTGCTCTTTGGAGTAGCTGAGCACAGTTCGGGTCCCATCACAGTTCGGTCCTGTCACAGTTCGGGTCCTGTCCTGTCATAGTTCGGGTCCTGTCCTCTTTTTCTTTGGATGTGTGTATATTATCACAATTTTCATAAATTTATTTGGCAGAGTTTCCGCTTACGGAATGCCCTCACGGAGATATATTCATATAAACATGTACTTATATCCATGTGTCCCCGGAGAACCTTTATCCGGAGGGATTTTGCCCTTAAAAAAGTAGTGTATATAATCATAAATTTGCAGTTTATGCATATCTTCTCACCGGTATTCCCTTTTGAGTGGAGTGTCCGGCAAAAAGGGCTATCTGCATATGCAGAATCCTTTTTGAGAGGGATACGCATATAGTTGCGGATTTATAATTATATAAACATGTCCGTAGTCGGAGACTCTATTTGGGCAGAGTTTCCTCTTGGGAACACATGTATATAAATACAAAGTTTGTGATTATATTGATATGTTTTTAGAGGGAGAACTCTGACATTGGCAGGGCTTCCTTCCAAGAAACATATGTGTATAGGCACAAATTTGAATTTTATAGGTATGTTCTTAGGCGGAATCTCCACTTGGGCAGAGTTCCCTCTAGGAAACATGCGTATAAAAAATACCAATTTGTGAATATACAATATGTTCTTGGGCAGAATCTTCCTTGGGCAGAATCTCCTCTAAGAACATATAGATATAGACACAGATTTGAAATTTATAGATATGTTCTTAGGTTGAACCTCTGCTTGGGCAGAGTTTTCTCTAAGAAACACACATAAAAAGACGAATCTGTGAATATATGAATATGTTCTTGAGTAGAATCTCCACTTGGGCAAGTCTCCTCTAAGAAACATATGCATATAGCACAAACACACCATCCCGGAGAGTTTAAAACTCGATGGGAGGTGGCATAAATAACAAAGGTATCTAAAATACCATATGTCCGGAACGGACGGTATTTAGAACCTATAGCCCGTGAGGGCCAGTGCCGCTATTGCGGACTTTTAGCCGATGAAGTTTGCCGATGCCGCATACGGACAACCTCTCAACACTCAGGGGAAGAAGATTTGGTACCTTCACTCACACAAGAAATGAGGTTGAGAGAGAGGGGGACTTTGGAAATCAGAATTTTCTATTGTTTGGGATTTCACGGGAAGGGGGACAACAATTTCTCAAAGGGGCTGTGGCATCTCCCCGGGAGCCAGCATCTCCCCGGGGCCGACCCCTTGAAATGGGGGGAATGGGGTGCCTTTTATAGGGAAGGCACCCCTTACATTGCATGGGATGGGGGGTTTCTAACCGATGGGGTTCCATCGGTTAGAGGGAAATTCCCTCTAACCGATGGGGTTCCATCGGTTAGAGGATTTTAAAATCCCTCTAACCGATGGGGTACCATCGGTTAGGGGGAGGGGCACTCCTCTAACCGATGGGGGTACCATCGGTTAGGGATGTGCCTATTCCCGTTTTTTATTTTTATTTTTTTTTTTTTTTTAAAGGGGATTCCCCTTAACCGATGGAGGTTTCATCGGTTAGAGGGGAATTTCCCCTTAACCGATGGAACTCCCATCGGTTAGAGGGGAAGACTCCCCTAACCGATGGCACTTCCATCGGTTGAAGGGGAATTTCCCCTCAACCGATGGAACTCCCATCGGTTGAAGGGAAAAATCCCCTTAACCGATGGTAGTCCCATCGGTTAGGGGATTTAAAGGGGGATTTCCCCTCAACCGATGGTGCTTCCATCGGTTTGGGGAAATAATCCCCTTAACCGATGGTAGCCCCATCGGTTAAGGGTTAAAAATTTGTGTCCACAAATGCCCCCCACGGGAAGTGCGCCGACGCCGAAGGCGGAGGGGACGTCCCGTGCGTTCTTCGAGCCGTGCTTCTGATCTTCATGACTTGACAATAAACTTGAATCGGAAAGTTGTAGCCACAGTTGACACACTTCAGCACTTGCACTGTGAAGTCGACAACCATCGGACAACGATCGACTTTGTCATGCTTCTTGTTCTGAGCGATCAGCTCCGCTTCCTTGGATTTACTTAAAACTGACTTTGGGCTTTCTTTGCCTGGGTCTTTGCCTTCTGGATTTTATCTCAGAGATTTTTCCTTTCTGGCTTGAGGATTCAATTGGTGAGACTCGTCTTTCTGACTTGCTCACAACTTGATTTGAGAGATTTTTTTTTTGACTTGTGACCCTTACTTGATTCGCAGTTGGATCTGATAGCACTTTCCGAGCTTTGCCTTTTTGGCATTTGCTTGGATTGGATTTGACATCTTTTTTTTGAATCTTGCCTTCTCGGCTTTGTCTGAGATTTGACGTAATATTCGGCTACTGAGGCAGACCTTCTTAGTTTGGCGGCTATCTTTCTTTTTTTCTTTCTTTCTTTTTCTACTTCATTCATCATTTTTTCATATCTGTTTTGAATTCTCAACCATCCTTGCTCCGGAAGTTGTTGGAGACAGGAATGGTGAAGCTCATTTGAATATTCCCTTTTTTTCCCTTTTTGACTTATCTACCTCAGATGACGAGACAGATGAGGAAAAGTGCTGGTCCGATTGCTTCGGGCGGCAATGCCTCTTTACCGGAGGTTCTTCTCTCCTTTGTGAAGTGGAGCGTAAGAATTTCTTACGGGCATTTGCCGATTTTATGCCTGAGATTGATGATAATGAACCATCATCTGATTGTCTGTTTTCTTGAGATAACCGTGACGGATGACGGTGCCTCTGCATTTGCTGAGCTGAGAGTCTCGACGGAACAGTATTCTTTTGCTCATGTCGGGGCTTATATCCCGATGTCTGCCAAGGAATATTCTGCCATGGAATTAACTCCTGCAGATGACTTCCTTTACTGAGCTCATATACAGTCTTTAAAGATGATGTTTTCTTTTCTGATATTGACTTTCCTTCCTTGTATTCAGGTGACCAGGTCTTCTGTGATCAACTCTTCTCTGGGGGATGATGGATTCATATTCTGTATTTGTGTCCAATCCTCTCTTTCCACTTTTGGGGAGATGCAGGGAGCCCATTTTTGGAGTTTCAAGCTTATTCTGCCTTTCAAGTAGGTGATGCTGCGAGTGACGATGGTGTTGAGCATGGTTGTTGGGAAGGAGAATATTGCCCGGCTGGAATGCGAGCTTGATGAAGAGAAGTCTTCTTTGAATCAGGAGGCTGAAGAAGAAACTGTCTATGGAAGGAACTTCCGCCAGTTGACAGCCTCCAAAGTTAAGGAAGTTGAACAGCCAAAGAAGAAAAAGCCTTCCTGCCTTTGCTTTTCAGTATGACATTTATATGCCGAGCTCATGCCTTGCTCTTTTTCTTTGTTTGACCTTTGCATAGCAATCGCCACTCTTTGTATATTTGTACAGAGAGTGACTTGTGACTTTGTAAATACAAGGTGAAGGATAATGGAGGTCCTCCTTTTCATTTTCTCCCTGACTTTTTTTTTCTTCTTTCCTTCCTTTCCCTTTTTTTTCACATTACCAATCCCAGTGCCCTCTCGGTTTTCACTAAGACTGGCCCCCTTTAGCTTTTTCCAACGTGCCTTTTCGGGTTTTCACGTTGAGGGTTATCCATTTTTGCCTGAAGCGCCCTTTCGGGTTTTCACCTCAGCCGGATTTTTTTTGATCTTTTTACCCTCAAGCATACAGTGAGTCGTATACTTAAGTCCATCGGAGTATCTTTATTTTTTAACCCCTTTTTTTTGTTTTTGTTTTTTTTTTGTTTTTTTTTTTGTTTTTTTTTTTTTTTTGACTTGACTGTTGAGGGCTCGACTGACTTGGATAATTGAATGGCTAAGGGTTTGGTTGTAGAATGAGTGGTGTATTCGGATGTGGTTTGAGATTTGAATTTGGCCAATGATTGGAAATTCGGATTTGGAATTTGGATCTGGATGTGGATTTGGGTTTGAACATGAGTATGTTGGCTTACCTTTGTGGTATTTTGAATTTGGGTTTGGATATGGATATGAGATTTGGGTATGATTTAGCCTTGGACTTGGTTTGAATGGGCTCTGAATGGTGTTTATTGTTTTGGCTTTGGGATTTGAATTTCATCCCTCCTTGATGGCTTGGTGCCGGGATGAGGGGTTTGCACTTGGATTTGAATGGCTGGAGAGGAAGAAGCCTTCCTGCCTTTGTTTCAAAGCATAAACACTTGCATATTGGGCTTATTGCCTTGATCTCCTTTCTATTTTGCATGTGGTATCTGTCACCCTTTGTAAGTTTGTGATGTGGTGACTTATAGCTTTGTGGATGTATGAATGAAGGACTGAGGAATCCTCCTTTTCATTTTTTTTCTTTTCTTTTTTTTTCACATTACCAGCCTTAGCGCCCTTTCGGGTTTTCACCAAGACTGGCCCCCTTTTGCTTTTTCCAACGCGCCCTTTCGGGTTTCACGTTGAGGGGTTGCCCATTTTTGCCTGAAGCGCCCTTTCGGGTTTTCCGCCTCAGCCGGATTCTTTTGATCTTTTTACCCTTAAGAGTACAGGGATTGTACTCTCAAGTCCATCGGGGTATCTCTATTTTCAACCCCTTTCTCCCCTTTTTTTTTTTTGACTATTGAAGATTTGGCTGGTTCAGATGGTCGAATGGGTAAGGGTCTGGTTTTGAAACGGATGGTGATCTGAGATGTGGAGTGGATGATGGTCTGATTGTGGAAGAGGTGGTGGTTTACCTTTGTGGTATTTTGACTTGAGTTTGAATATGGATATGAGATTTGGGTTTACTTTAGTTTCAGGCTTAATTTTGGATATTGATATAGACTTTGGCATGGAGTTTTAGGTTTGGATTTGTGGTTTTGGGTTTGAATTCCGCCCATCCTTGATGGCTTGGGGCAGGGATAAGGGATTCACATTTGGATTTGTATTGGAGTTGAGATTGGGTTTGTTTTTGGATTTGGATATGGACATGTCAGTTTATCTTTGTGATATTCTGGATGGAATATGAGATTTTGATTTTGCTTTTAGATGTAGGATTTAGGTTGATTTGGTTCTGGACTTAACATAGCCTACCTTTTTGGTTTGCCGGCTATGGTGATGATTTGATTTGGGTTTGACATAGCCTACCTTTGTGGTTTGTTGGCTATGGTTTTGGCATTTGGATTTGGCATAGCCTACCTTTTTGGTTTGCTGGCTATGGTTTTGGTATTTGGATTTGGCATAGTCTACCTTTTTGGTTTGCTGGCTATGATTTTTGATATTTGGATTTGATATAGCCTACCTTTTTGGTTTGTTGGCTATGGTTTTGGTATTTTGGATTTGGCATAGCCTACCTTTTTGGTTTGTTGGCTATGGTTTTGGTATTTGGATTTGGCATAGCCTACCTTTTTGGTTTGTTGGCTATGGTTTTGGTATTCTGGATTTGACATAGCCTACCTTTTTGGTTTGCTGGCTATGGTTTTGGTATTTTGGATTTGACATAGCCTACCTTTTTGGTTTGCTGGCTATGGTTTTGGTATTTTGGATTTGGCATAGCCTACCTTTTTGGTTTGTTGGCTATGGTTTTGGTATTCTGGATTTGACATAGCCTACCTTTTTGGTTTGCTGGCTATGGTTTTGGTATTTGGATTTAGCATAGCCTACCTTTTTGGTTTGCTGGCTATGGTTTTGGTATTTTGGATTTGGCATAGCCTACCTTTTTGGTTTGTTGGCTATGGTTTTGGATATGGATTTGGCATAACCTACCTTTTTGGTTTTTGGCTATGGTCAAGATTTGATTTGGGTTTTACATGGAATGCCCTTGGCTTCACGCTTGGTAAGGACTGAAAAGTTTGGGGTATATGACGGGCAGGTGGAAATTTGATTCCTTTGCCCCCATCTATGGCAAACTTTGTTTCATAATTTTTCATTCTCTTTTGGCTTCATGCCTTTTGAGGTGACTGTTTCTTTTTGTTTTGGAGGCTGGCCAGAGAATTCATGTTCTGGCGCGTGGTACAATTTCAGGTGTTTCCCGTTGAGCGGAGGAAAGGGCGCAATACCTTTATGTCCACGAGCCGATATGCGCCTCCTTCATATGCCATAGTGATGATATATGGACCGAGCCAAATAGGCTGCAATTTGCCACATGATTTCCCAGCCATTGCTTCTCTGCATTTGACCATGACAAGATCCCCTTGTTTGAAAGCTCTGGGTCTTGCTAATTTGTCGAACGCACGAACCATTCTGGCTTGATATACTTGAAGGGATTTGTAGGC
This sequence comes from Colocasia esculenta, assembly GCA_014218235.1. NCBI lineage: Eukaryota > Viridiplantae > Streptophyta > Magnoliopsida > Alismatales > Araceae > Colocasia > Colocasia esculenta. The sequence goes on from CM024754.1 coordinate 168,546,950, forward strand.
TTCAAGGCGCTTCCCTTCTAAATTGGAAAGCTCTTCGAGTCTTCTCTCCATTTGATCTTGGTCTTGGCTTTGAAACTATTTTGAATTGCCACCCGATAGGATGTCATTTCAATTTCTATAGGGATCATGGCCTCAGCTCCATAGACTAAGGAGAAGGGTGAACACCCTGTAGGAGTTTTATATGTAGTTCTGTAAGCCCATAAAGCTTCATGAACTTTTTCTCCCCACCTCGCTTTCTATTGTCAACTATCTTGGCCAGTAATTTACAGAAGGTTTTATTGAAGGCTTCTGCCAACCCATTTGCCTGTGGATGTATATTGAGGATGTCCTCCAGTCAATATGGAACTTTGCCGCCAAAGAATATATTGTTTTGTTTCTAAACTGCGACCCATTATCAGATATAATCCTGTGAGGAGTCCCAAATCTGTATACTATATTTTGTTTGACGAATTTGGCGACCGAGTCTCCAGTTACCTCCCTCAATGGGATAGCTTCAGCCCATCGAGAGAAATAATCTGTAGCAGCCAATATAAACTTGTGGCCTTGAGTGGAAGGTGGGAATGGTCCCACAATATCCATACCCCATTCAGCAAAGGGCCATGTTGGCGCTGTGGGATGTAACATATTTGGTGATTTCCTTGGCACAGGACCAAATGCCTGACATTGATGACATGCACGGGCATATTGGATACAGTCCGCGTATATAGTGGGCCAGTAGAAACCTTTTAGTTTGATATTAATTTTCATCTTTTCTCCTGCCTGGTGTGCACCACACAGCCCAGAGTGAACTTCCCTCATGATGATTTTGGCCTCCTTGAGAGATAAACACCTGAGAAGGACTGATCCTTTCTTTTCATGGACCAGCCTATATAGTTGATCTACTATTATCTGATATGATGCAGCCCTTCGCAGGAGCTGAATTCTTTGTGCACGATCAGGAGGTAGCCAGCCTTTCTTAATTTTAATGATCGGCTCACGCCAATCCTGAGGTTCATTTGTGACATCTTGCTCTGTAGTATATACCTCTTCGATCATAATATCAGACTCAGCGTCGAAGACACTCGGCATGAGTCTTCTATGGCGGACCATTATGTCCACTTCTCCTTCAGGGGCAATTTTATGGTAGAGGCCAATTTGGCCAGAGCATCTGCCTGGGAATTTTCATTTCTTGGTATATGGGATATATGGAAAAAGCTGAATTGTTCTTTGAGTTTCATGGCTGCATTGTGATATGGAAGTAATTGTGGTTTACGGACTTCATACTGGCCCAATATTTGTCGGATGACCAGTTGTGAGTCTCCGTAAACTTGAATACCTCTGATCCCCATTTCGAGAGCTAATCGAAGTCCAATAATTAAGGCTTCATATTCTGCTTCATTATTTGTAAGTTGCTTCATGAGAGCACATGAATTGTATAAGATTCCTCCATATGGGGTGACAAAAACAATTCCAGCTCCAGTAGAGACAGAGGTGGAACCATCTGTATATTGAAGAATTCGGGAAGCCCCGTCAAAATATAGCTCCCATGAAGGTAAGTCGATTGTGACAACTTCTTTGGAATGTGGGGTTTCCTGAATTTGATCTTCTTTCCCATTTATAGAGGAGAGAGTTTCGTCTTCCGGAAGATCTATAGACAGAGGGGAATTTTCTGTTATTGGATGAGCGGCTAAAAATTCAGCCAGACCCTGTCCTTTGATGGCTTTTGTGAGATATATGTGATATCAAATTCCATAAGGAGCAGGGCCCATTTTCCGAGCCGTCCTGATAGTACAGGCTGCCTCAACAAGTATTTGAGTGGATCATACTTGGAGATGAGTTTAACTTCATGGGCCAGCAGATAATGTCTCAATTTCTTGACGGCAAATACCAGTGCTAGGCATACTTTTTCCATTGGAGCATATCGGAGCTCTGGACCAATTAGCTTTCTGCTAAGATAGTATAAAGCTTGCTCTTTTTCATCCTCATTTGTTTGTGCCAATAAAGCTCCCAGAGAAGCATCCATAGCTGAGATATACAGTATAGAGATCTCCCAGCAATTGGTGCCCCCAGAACTGGTGGAGTAAGGAGATACTTTTTGATCTGTTCAAAAGCAATTTGGCATTCTTGATCCCAGATGAAGGGTGCATTCTTCTTCATTAGTTTGCCGAACGGCATGCATTTTCCTGAGAGATTGGATATAAATCGCCTGATATAGGCTAGTCTTCCTTGAAATGACCTTAGCTCAGTCAATTTTGAGGAGGTGGCAATTGCTGGATTGCCTTGATTTTGTCAGGTCTATTTCTATTCCCCGATATTTGACGATGAAACCCAGGAACTTGCCACTTGAAACCCCAAATGCACACTTCATAGGGTTCATCTTCAATTTGAATTGGCGAAGCCTTTCAAAACACGGCGAAGATCATATAGATGGTCCTCCCGTTTTTTGGTTTTGACGACGAGATCATCGACATAGCATTCAACTACATCATGGATCATTTCGTCAAATATTTTTGTCATGGCTCTTTGATATGTGGCTCCTGCATTCTTCAAGCCAAAGGGCATTCTTTTGTAGTTGAAGATACCTTTGGGTGATCTGAATGCAGTGTAATCTTTATCTTTGATTGCCATCCGGACTTGATTGTAACCGGAAGACCCGTCCATAAAGACAAGGCTTCATAGCCGTGGTCATATCCACCATTGTTTCAGTAATTGGAACTGGGAAATCATCCTTGGGACATGCTTTATTCAGTCCCTATAGTCGATACATATCCGGATTTGACCATTCTTTTTCTTCACTGGAACAATATTGGCGAGCCATATTGGATATATGCATGGCTCGATGAAGTCTACTTCAGAAAGTTGTCGACTTCAGTATTTACTTTCAATTCTAGTTCATGCCGCATACGCCTTTGAGCTTGTTTGACAGGCTTGGCCGTATGCAGTATAGATAATTCATGCTCAGCAACTGATGGCTCTAGTCCCGGCATTTCTTTATAATTCCAAGCGAAGCAATCTTGGAATTCTAGAGAAGTGTTTGATAAGATTTCCTTCTTGTTCACCAAGAAGGGCACTGATAAAGATTGGCCGGGGATCTTGTTGACTCCCGAGATTGAGTTCAATTAATTCATCAATAGTGGCTTGTCCACCATCCTCGATTTCTTGGGGAGCTGGTTGTAGACCTATGAAATCTCCTTCATCATCGGAGTTGGTGACGTAGACTTCATAGAGATCCCTATCTTGAAGATTTGTAGATGAAGATTGCTTGTAGAATTCTTCTGATGGCTCTTCATTTAATAATTCATTTGATAGAGCTGGAATAATATCTTGGAAGTTGGAGTCGGAACACTCCTGATTATTCTGGGTGCTGCAGACCTCTGATGATGATTCCACAACATTAACTGTATAAGAGGATTTGGCATCATAACCTAATCCTCTAGTATCTTTTCCAGAGAATGGAGGTTGCCCCCGGACTTGCGAAGGTTCCCATAATTGCTTGAAGAAATTTCTCCGGAGATATCTTGTACATGAGGAATTTTCTGCTTTTTGCACATCTCCTTATCTTTGCTGGCATATCGGCCATTTCTTGTATTGATTCTAGCTGGTTGTTGGAGCTGTCTTCCCAACCAAAATCATCCTCTGTATAAGTTGGGAGTGTCAATTCCCCTTTGTAAAAGAATTGGCTTAGCCATTCTTCTTTCTTTTCTTTGATAAGTGACGACGAAAGTTTTTAATCGTCGAACACTTGTTCTTGCTTGGAGAATAAATTTGCATGCAATTGGGTGGTAAAGGAATACCGCCATCAATGACTTGACTTACATGATCAGCTTCATAACTGATATTCCGCCGTTCTGGGCGGATTTCTTTTTGCTTTGAGAATTCTTTACAGAAGATTTAGCAGGCTTTTATTTATCACAAAAGCTCGCCAGTCTCACTGTCTTTATTTGAGCATTTAATTTGCTTACCCTTTTCTTTAGACAGGAAGAAGGTTGAGGATTTGGTCCCCCAAGATATAAGAGGGCATCAGTCAGGTTGCATTCATCCTCCCGAAAGGGGGCTTGATCAGCAAAAACTGTATACTGCTTCCCTTCTTTTGCATATTTGATGCATTGATGGAGAGTTGATGGAATGACCCAGTTTTCATGCAGCCAAGGTCTCCCAAGCAGAACTTTATATTTGTATTAGCATCAATAATGAAAAAGGTCACCCTAGTGACGAAATCCCCTAGAGCCAAGTTGACGGTGACTCTTCCTACTGCTTTTTCTGAGTTTTGATTGAATCCTGTGATCTTCACATCCTGTACCCTTTGCATATAGGGCATAAGATATAAAGATTGAAAGGTCTGTAGGGCATTAGATTGATGGATGCCCCCGGATCAATCAAGATCCGATTCAATGGCCTGTCATTAATGTTTCCTTCATATATAAAGGACGATTATGATATGGGGAAGATAATAGCAAATCTTCATCAGTGAAGGTGACATTTGCCGCCATTGCTTCATATGCCTGAGCTCGGAAATCTGCCATATGAGCTTCATAATTTCTGGTTCTTGGAGTATTTTGACAAGAGTTTCTCTCAAGTCTTTGCTCCAGGCAATTGCTTCCCAGACAGTGATGTTGACGGGAAGTGATGTCAGTTGCTGAAGAATTTTTGTCGTCAGCTTCAGAGCGTACTTGGCCTAATTGGGAAGATTCCCTTAATGAGAACCCAGAAAGCTCTTTTGACTTGACTAACTTCTTTTGAGAGATAGGAGTCCATAACTTCTCATTGGGAAGAGGAGGAATATTGTCTGGCTCATTTGATGAAGCATATGGATTTAAATTTTTATCTTCAGACTGAGAAGCCTTGTCGAGCAGTCCCCCTTCTTCATCTGAAGGATCAAATATATAAGAATCCGCCCGGATTTGAGGTTCGGGCAGAGGCTTTGCTTCTTCGCCATGAAAGAGTATGACCTTATCTGGCTGCTTGTAGTGGAAGATGCTTTTGGTGCCTGCCACGACCCTTCTTAAGATGATGATTTGAATTACCTGGAGGTCGACGCTGGTATACAAGCGTCGTTGGTTTATCTCCTGCTTGTGTAGTAGTGTTTATTGCGGGAGTTTGCAATTCCTTTGGAGGATGGATGAACACCATATACCAGGAGAATGAGTTGAACATGGAGTCCAACTGTTCCATAGTAATTTCAGCATCTTCATTAAAGAGCTCAAGCTTTATGTGGGAGGGAGATCCTCCTCTTGCAATGCTTCATGCTGGACATGGAGTAGCCAGTCCCGAAGCCGTCGCTTTCGCTCGATCTCTTCCCATGGATATATTGATCGAGTGTAGGTTTATCAGAAGGCCTGGGAGATACATATTGCATCCAGCTCATCATTAGTTGTTGAAGTCTTTGAACAGCCGTCAGCTGCTGAGGAGCTTCTGCTGCGGCAGCATCTTCTATTTGTTTCTTCATTTTTCTTTTTTCATTTCTTTTTCTATTTTCTCTCTATTCTTCATTTGCAGAGCTTCTAGTGAATTCATTACTTTTGCTCTGAGGCTGGTTCAGGAATATTTTTTCTACTAGAATGACCTTTGACGACAGATTTGCCGGGTCTTCTAGGATTTCTTGACTTTCGAGGGCCAACAGTGACCCATTCAGCTTCTGAAGGTTGTACCTGAAAGGTTGTTGATTGATTCTTCAACGATTTCAGGAGGGAGTTGGTAGTAATCATCTACAAACTCCTCATCTTGCTGCGAGATTGGTTTCGCTGCAGTTTCTTCTGATATTCCATTTCTGTATTGAAACAGGCCAATCCTGAATTGTTCAACATCGGCCTGCTTCTATGCTGCCCATAGCCCAATTGCGATGATAATATTCACTATATCTTGATATTGTGCTTGGAACTGTGACTTGGATCATTATTTGATGAGGGGTGAGGAGATTTCCTCTTGATCGATTACTCTCTCCCGGATCTTTGTTTCGATCCAATCATGGAGATCTGGGCAATCTTTAGTAGGATGTATGACCATGGCATGATATTCACAATAGAGATATGATCGCTTTTTCTTTTCGGAAATATAGGACTCAGGGGGATACCCTTTATCAACCCTCTGATCTTAAGCTGATTGAATATGGCCTGAGTATTTTTTAGATGAAACGAGCGTTGATGTAGAGGGGTGCCAATCATCATACCATCGGCTGGATAGATATGGATGCGGCATAGGCGGTTGTCCCCTGGTTCAAGAACCCCAGAAGATGATGCATTGATGACATTGACCGAATAAGGTCCAGGATTGTATGGTGCATTCAATGGTGGCTGAATATGAGGTTGTGGGGGATTGACCAGATAATACCCATATTGATGCGTCCTTGCTGGATCATTTCTTCCACTTCTTGTTGAAAATTGGACAGTCTCAATGACGTGTCCCAGTAGTTGATGATATGGGCAATAGTTGGGTCTCAGTTCTTCCGGCCAGATAATCTATATATCCTGATCTCAGCCATAGCCGGAAGAGTGAGTAAGTGAGATGTCGAGGGAAAGAATATAACCTTGCCGACTCGACAGGAGTTGAAGGATCTTCGATAGCCACCCAATTGAGTCTGCATATGGCGACATAGGAGCAGTTCTGATATATTTGAGTATGCATAAGAGTATATTCACCTTTGGACTTTCCCTCATTATTCTATATGGATCATGTCTTGATCTGGTAGAGAATGAGCTCCTGAATTATCTTGAGGAGGATTACATGAATGACCGTCCTCGGGATGATTTGAATTTGTTTGGAAGTCTCGTCATATAATGATATCGACAGATTGCTCTGGTCGATCCCAAGCATGAAGTTGAGGAGGTCAGCCAAAAGCATTTTGCATAGAAATGAGGCCATTTGAATGATCTTCTGGCCTCACTTTTGAAGATGTAGCAATCTTCATTGCATGCCCCACCATACGGTGTACGGGCAAATTAAGCTGATTGGTTTGGCTGACACCTGCCTGCCTCTTTGGTTCTGGCAGTGATATTAACTGATTGTCGAGGCAGAGATCAAGAGCCTCTATGATTCTTGTTTTTTGAAAGAATAAGGAGTCTTCATGCGCCCCATCAATGATGGCAGTGGAGCTTTAGCTTCTGATTTCTTCTTTGGGGCAGGAGAGATTGTTGCCCCCTTTGCTTCATCATCAGTGAGGAGTCAATGATGTTGACCTTTTTTTTTTGCTAATTTTTTTGCGCTCTTTGGGGAGCTTGCCTTTATGAGATGTCTGTGTTATTTGCTCGGCTAGAAACATCTCAGTGTCTGCCACTATGGAATTCATTAATCGAAGCTCTTGATATTTGCTCCCAAGAGTTTCTCATTGATTGTTGATATGAGCCTTTTTGGCAGATAGGGATTGTATCTTCTTGAACAGGAGGGTTATGCATTTCATGCTAAACTCTCTCCATCCTTGATGAAGGGATTGCCGATTCCCCTTTTCTTCTGTTTGAGGGAAGATAATTTGGCAAGAGGGATACCTTCCATTCAGCCATTGGAAATGGCCCTGAATTTCTTTTGCATATCTGCCCGATCGGTAACTGAGTTGGCTTGAATTTTGAATACCATTGAAATGCGACTTCAATCAAGGAAGTTGCAAATATCTGAAGAGATAAGATTTGCCGATGGCGAGCTCGACAAAGATAAATAACATAATGTGGCACATATTCCAATGGCGACCCCTGTCCATTAAACTTTGATAGTTTTGTGACTTTAGGGCATATCTCTGCAGCTTCTTGAATTGATGATGTACTGGATATGGAACAGAATATGGATCTGCCACCTGAATACCTTTGCTCTACTGAGCGAACATATCTTGAATAATCCTTCAGTATCTCATGCCTTTGTATGGCAACACCTTGAGGGGTCATAATATTGGACGGATCATGATGTCTTGAACCGTAGTTTGAGGAAGAAGACCAGTCGTAGAAGCTGCTGGATAATTGTCGGGCAGCCCCATCTGGATGTTGATTTTGTTGATTTTGAGCAGAGACGGTCCACAGAATGGGAGGCTTGTAGTTACCAGTTGCCTCATTTCATTTAGAAGCACAGCCATTTGAGATTGGGATTGCTGCATCACTTGATATTTGTCGTCATCTGACATAGCCTGGAAATTTCCTTTGTCGGCAAGTCGATGACGGGATTGATGTTTGAAGTTGAAGGCCCACCTTCTTCGACTTGAATATTTGCTTCTTCGAAGAAGGGGATTTGAATTCCCTCATGTTAATATCAATACGAGGGAGAACTTGACCAGGTGCTTCAGCTTGTCCGCCGGGCTGGCGGTTTCTTCTGGCAAATTACCTGATGCTTTAGCAGGATTGAAGTGGCTTCAGCGATTGGTTCAGCTGGTTCGCCAGAGTCATTCCCGGCGGCATAGCATGAGAAGATTATAAGCTTGGGTTTTTCCTCAGCTGCCCAAGTAACACGTCGTCTTTTTGACGGACGGGTACTGGCGTTAGGAATTGCCCCCAGCCCATCAAAATTGAAACTCGCCGTATACGGTTGAAGGCCGATATGCGAGATTTGAATTACTGATTGGATTTTCTTTGACTATTCGGGTATTCTCCGAGCCTTGAGAAGTATAGATTGACTTCTTGTATATTTCTTTTTCTTGTTACCCATGATGGTGCTTGAGCTCAATATGTTGAAGGGAAGCATATTTGGCGTTGCTTCTCTTACTAAAGACCTTGATATATTTGCTTGAGTCTTCTTGAGTTTATGGGCTTCCTTTTTTTTTGGAACCCAGATTTGTTTGAACCTGGGAGAGTGCTGGGTCTTTTGCTTGACATCGGCTTCCTTCTTGGGATCTCCTGATTCTCCTTGAAACCGCCGCAAAACTGAGAAGCGTTTGAGGTTGGATTGTAGGAACATACCTATCCCGCAGGGTGATAGGTTGGCTTCCGTCAAGCCATACCTGCAGACCTTTGATCATGATGGATTTGTCGGATCTTGAGGTGGCAGCTGATGCCCTTTTACTTTTTATGATTTTATTTTGTCCTTGTTGTAGATATGGAAATATGATTTTGAAGGAGTTCACCCGGATTGAACAAGTCTGATTTGGGCAGACTTAGTTTTTTTTATATGGCTTTTTTTTTGGGTTAAAGGTATGGTATTGGAATTTGTGAGCCTACCATGAGGTTTGGTGGCTATGATTTGGAATTTCAATTTGATTTTGGTTTTGGATTCAGCCTACCTTGATGGTTTGTGGCTATATTTGATGTTTGGTTTTGATGTATTCCGGGATTGCATATGGTTTGGAATTTGAATTTGAGATTGGACATGACCGGCCTTGATGGCTTGTTGGTCATGAGCTTGAGTTTGGATATGTTTTGAATTTGGATTGGACATGACCTGCCTTGATGGCTTGCTGGTCATGAGCTTGAGTTTGGATATGGTTTTTGAATTTGGATTGGACATGACCTGCCTTGATGGCTTGTTGTCATGAGCTTGAGTTTGGATATGGTTTTGAATTTGGATGGACATGACCCGCCTTGATGGCTTATAGCCAATAAATGTTGTTAGCCAGAGTGGCTGATCCCCTTTATTAGTATTACCTTTGGAGAGCTTCGGATGCCCCCTGCTGATAATAACAGGACGAGCTTTGGCTTGCCCACAGCTCTCGTGGATCTTCCTTGTTAACTTGTTGGAGAGAGGCTTTTGAGCAGCATCTTCTTCATAGGCCGGAAGGGATCCGACAATTGTTGGAAAAATCCCCAAAATGATCGGAGTCGCCTGGTAACCGAACCTGGCATGATTGTTGATGGCGAGTGGTCCATAAGTGACGGCCATCTTCAACGGCTTATGATTTGCCTTTTTGTTTGTACCTTCAAGGGAAAATATCAGTATTAGGATTTTCATAAAAATGTAGTGTATGTCTCATCTTTGCTATGAATGGTGAGAAGAAGTCCCCCCGGGCGTGCCAGTTGTTGACACGGGATCTACATCACTTTAACATATCATTTGGTTTTTTTATTTGCTCTTTGGCTCATTTCATTTTATCTGGTTCATGTATTCATTTCATTTGGGTATTCATTTATTTCACATGCTTTGATTCGTGTATTTGATTTGCGGGGCGTGCCAGTTTGTCTAATAGACAGAAACAAATCCGCGCAATGCGGAAGAGAAATATTGGGTGTCCATGAAATGGACAGAGGTGTCCGTGTGAAGGACGACTGGTTGTCCATGAAATGGACGGGGATGCCCGTGTGACGGGCGACTAGGGTTGTCCATGAAATGGACGGGGATGCCCGTGTGACGGGCGACTAGGGTGCGCCGTTTTTATCTGAACTCCTTGAGTCCGTATCTATACTCATCAGATGATTGGGTAGCATGTGCTGGACCTCTGTCTCCATCGATCGAAATCGATGTTACATTTACATCGAGTTAAGACTCTTGGTGTTATTTAACATCAGTTTTAACCCCGATACCATTCATAGCAAAAGGGATGAGAGAATACACATTTTTTAGAAAAGCCGGGCATGATGCATCATTTTCTTTTGATTATTTTTGAAATACTTTTTGCTTTGAGGGTTTCATTTTGAAAAGACTGCCCTTTGTGGAGCTCGAAATATGACTTTTAAGAAGGAACGGGTATATTCCCGTGAACCCATTTGGGGTCTCCCTCCTCCTCCTTTTTTTAGAAATATGTTGTTTAAAGGTTTTATTTTGGAAAACCTGAGATTTATTATTGCAGACGGTATATACCCGTGCATTTGATTCTGAACTTGGAAAAGTCATGATTAGAAGTAGCATTTGGAAGAGTTGCTACATCAATCCCCTTTTCTTATGACATGATATTCTTTTACAACATCCTTTTTTTTTAAAAGAAGTCTGAATTGAGGCAGAATTTCATTTCTCCTTGTTCATCGTTTCATTCATCATCATTCATTTTTTTTACTTGTATGAGTATGATTTTCGGAGAACGTATGCACATATCTCCATGGACGTTCTTGTCAATTTGAAGTTCCTTTCTGGAAACTGTCCATATGAACACAATTCTCGTGAGTACGCATCATGCTGCTCTTTGGAGTAGCTGAGCACAGTTCGGGTCCCATCACAGTTCGGGTCCTGTCACAGTTCGGGTCCTGTCACAGTTCGGGTCTGTCCTGTCATAGTTCGGGTCCTGTCCTCTTTTTCTTTGGATGTTGTATATTATCACAATTTTCATAAATTTATTTTGGCAGAGTTTCCGCTATATACGGAATGCCCTCACGGAGATATTCATATAAACATGTACTTTATCCAGGTGTCCCCGAGAACCTTTATCCGAGGGATTTTGCCCTTAAAAAGCATGTTATATAATCATAAATTTGCAGTTTATGCATATCTTCTCACCGGTATTCCCTTTTGAGTGGAGTGTCCGGCAAAAAGGGCTATCTGCATATGCAGAATCCTTTTTGAGAGGGATACGCATATAGTTGCGGATTTATAATTATATAAACATGTCCGTAGTCGGAGACTCTATTTGGGCAGAGTTTCCTCTTGGGAACACATGTATATAAATACAAAGTTTGTGATTATATTGATATGTTTTTAGAGGGAGAACTCTGACATTGGCAGGGCTTCCTTCCAAGAAACATATGTGTATAGGCACAAATTTGAATTTTATAGGTATGTTCTTAGGCGGAATCTCCACTTGGGCAGAGTTCCCTCTAGGAAACATGCGTATAAAATACCAATTTGTGAATATACAAATATGTTCTTGGGCAGAATCTTTCCTTGGGCAGAATCTCCTCTAAGAAACTATAGATATAGACACAGATTTGAAATTTATAGATATGTTCTTAGGTTGAACCTCTGCTTGGGCAGAGTTTTCTCTAAGAAACACACATATAAAAGACGAATCTGTGAATATATGAATATGTTCTTGAGTAGAATCTCCACTTGGGCAGAGTCTCCTCTAAGAAACATATGCATATAGCACAAACACACCATCCCGGAGAGTTTAAAACTCGATGGGAGGTGGCATAAATAACAAAGGTATCTAAAATACCATATGTCCGGAACGGACGGTATTTAGAACCTATAGCCGTGAGGGCCAGTGCCGCTATTGTGGACTTTTAGCCGATGAAGTTTGCCGATGCCGCATACGGACAACCTCTCAACACTCAGGGGAAGAAGATTTGGTACTTCACTCACACAAGAAATGAGGTTGAGAGAGAGGGGGACTTTGGAAATCAGAATTTTCTATTGTTGGGATTTCACGGGAAGGGGGACAACAATTCTCAAAGGGGCTGTGGCATCTCCCCGGGAGCCAGCATCTCCCGGGGCCGACCCCTTGAAATGGGGGAATGGGGTGCCTTTTATAGGGGAAGGCACCCCTTACATTGCATGGGATGGGGGGTTTCTAACCGATGGGGGTTCCATCGGTTAGAGGGAAAATTCCCTCTAACCGATGGGGGTTCCATCGGTTAGAGGATTTTAAAATCCCTCTAACCGATGGGGGTACCATCGGTTAGGGGGAGGGGCACTCCTCTAACCGATGGGGGTACCCGGTTAGGGGATGTGCCTATTCCCTGTTTTTTATTTTCTGTTTTTTTTTTTAAAGGGGATTCCCCTTAACCGATGGAGGTTTCATCGGTTAGAGGGGAATTTCCCCTTAACCGATGGAACTCCCATCGGTTAGAGGGGAAGACTCCCCTAACCGATGGCACTTCCATCGGTTGAAGGGGAATTTCCCCTCAACCGATGGAACTCCCATCGGTTGAAGGGAAAAATCCCCTTAACCGATGGTAGTCCCATCGGTTAGGGGATTTAAAGGGGGATTTCCCCTCAACCGATGGTGCTTCCATCGGTTTGGGGAAATAATCCCCTTAACGATGGTAGCCCCATCGGTTAAGGGGTTAAAAATTTTGTGTCCACAAGGGCTTGAGGTTTTGCCTATAAATAGGCCCCCCATATGCCCCATTCAAGGGGTGTTGTGCTGCTGGAGTCCTGTCCCTTTCTCCGAAGTTTTGCCTGGTGAAGAGTTAGATTTGCAAATCCTTGGAGCTCCCACTGCGAAGTGTTCTTTGTACTTGTTCTTCGTACTTGGTCTTATAGACCTTGTGCTGCCGGATTTCTTCCGTGCTGCATTGTTCTTAAAGCATCATTCTTCCTTGAACCTTGGCTCTTCTGGAGGGCTTACTGCCAATTGAATAAATAGGCTCCCTTGCTTAACTGGGGGGTGCACTTGGATCTACTTATTACTAAGTAACCATGGGTTACCTTAAGCATAAATTTACTTTGCCTTTAAGGCACCCTTAAAGGAACTTCATGCTTATTTACTTAAGGACCCAAAATGGGCTACCTAGTAACTGTTGGACCTATAAATGGATCCTGACACCTCTTCTGGTAGATATCCACCACACTTTTTAGGGTTCAACAAACATCGATTCCGATCGATGGAGACAGGGGTCCAGCACATGCTACCATAATCGCCTGATGAATAAAAATCGCGAACCAATAGTTCAAGATAAAAGTGGCGCACATTGTCCATTTTCATGGACATCAAATATTCTCTCCGCATTTGCGCGGATTTTAACTTCTGTCTGTTTAGACAGGCGGGACGCCTCGCAAGGTAAAAAGAACAATAAAAATCAACTCAAACTCAACCAATATAAAAAAAGCATACGAAAATTTCCGCGTTACCACAGCTAGCACGCCCGGTAAGGCAAAAGAAACAATAAAAATCAACTCAATACAAACAAAAGCATAACGAAAATTTCCGCATACCACACCTACCATTTTGTTTGCTGGCTAAGGTTTTTGACCTGGCCTACCATTGTGGTTTGTTGACCGAAAGAATCATAGCCTACCATCTTGTTTGTTGGCGAAAGGGGACAATATATGGCTTAGCCTATCATTTTGGTTTGCTGGCTAAAGAATATGACCTGTCTACTATTATGGTTTGTTGACCAAGAGAAACATAGCTCAGCCTACATTTGGTTTGCTGGCTGAGAAAGATATAACTTGACAAGTGATGTTTTTTTTTTCTCCTCTTTTTTTTTCACATTACCAACTCCCGCGCCCTTTCGGGTTTTTCGCGGAAGCCGGCCCCTCTAGCTTTTTTCAAAACGCCCTTTCAAGTTTTTATGTTGAGGGGTTATCCACTTTTGCCTGAGACGCCCTCACGGGTTTTTACCTCAGTCGATTTTAGGCTTTTTTGCCCTTGGACACTCCTTTTGGGGAGTGAACAAGTCTGCCAGCGCATCTCTATTTTTAGTCTTTTTTTTTGAAGCTTGGGGTCCAGGGTTGGACTCCAGGGCATTTGGTTATAGAATTTGCAATTTGGACTTATCCTACCATTGTGGTTTACTAGCTAAGATGGGTATGGCTCAGCTTACCGTTATGATTTATTGGCTAAGGGGTATATGACGTGGTCTACCTTATTGGTTTGTTGACCAAAAGGGGGGGTATGGTTCAGCCTATCATTTTGGTTTGCTGGCTGAAGAGAGGCATGACTTAGCCTACCTTTTTGGTTTGTTGGCTAAGAATAATAGACTTGGTCTACCTTTGTGGTTTTTTGACCAGGGAACTATAGGTTTAGCCTACCATTTTGGTTTCTAGCTAAGAGATTTGACTTGGTCTACCACGGTGGTTTTTTGACCAAAAGAAGATATGGGTTAGCCTACCATTTTGGTTTGCTGGCTAAGAGATATGTTGGTTAGCCTACCATTTTGGTTTGCTGGCTAAGAGAAATATAGATTAGCCCACCGTCTTGGGTTTACTGGCTAAGGGGTTTGACTTGGTCTACCATCGTTGTTTGTTGACCAAGAGAACTATAGGTTAGCCTACCATTTTGATTTGCTGGCTAAGGGTTTTGACTCGGTCTACCATTATTGTTTGTTGACCAAGGGGAAAGTTATGGCCTACCATTTTGGTTTGCTAGCTACGGGATATGACTCGGCCTACCATTTTGGTTTGTCGACTGAGGGGAAAGGTATTTGACTTAGCCTACCGTTTAGATTTGTTGGCTAAGTGGGGTATAACTCATAGACGAGATTTTATTTTTTCTTTTCTTTCTTTTTTTTTTACCAACCCCAGTGCCCTTTTGGGTTTTCACCAGAGCTGGCCCCCTCTGGCTTTTTCCAACGTGTCCTTTTGGGTTTTCACGTTGAGGGGTTATCCATTTTTGCCTGAGGCGCCCTTTCGGGTTTTTACCTCAACCGAAATCTTAGACTTTTTTGCCCTCGGACACTCCTTTTGAGGAGTGACCAAGTTTGCTGGGACATCTCTATTTTTAGTCCCTTTTCTTTTTTTTTCTTTTTTTTTTGACATAGGCACATATGCCCCATTTTTAGCCCGGTTCGGGCATGGGGACATTTGAGGGCGGTTGCCCCCGGAATTCATGTTCAGGGGCATAATAAATTTTCAAATGCCTGCCATTTAGCGGCGGGAAGGGGCGCTCGCCAGTATGTGTCGCCAGCGTGTATCCTCCTCCTTCGTAGACTCCAACGACCACATATGGTCCACGCTAGTTTGGCTGGAGTTTACCTCTTGATCGGCCTGCCATGACCTCTCTTTGTTTGACCATGACGAGGTCACCTTTCTTGAAGGCACGGGGCCTGACTAGCTTGTCATAAGCTCGAGTCATGCGGGCCTGGTAAGACTGGAGGTGCTTATAGGCTTCCAGCCTTTTGCCTTCCAGGTCGGACAATTCCTCCAACCTTCTTTCTATTTCTTATCGCTCCTCGAGCTGGAAGCCAGTATGCACAACGACCCTGTAGGATGACATTTCAACTTCAATGGGGAGCATGGCTTCAGCTCCGTGCACCAAGGAGAAAGGGAGCACCCAGTGGGGGTTCTATAGACCGTCTGGTACGCCAAAGTGCTTCATGCATTTTTCTCTCCCCAGTTGCGTTTGCGGTTGCCGACTATCTGGCAAGGAGTTTGCAGAGGGTCTTGTTGAAGGCTTCCGCCAGACTGTTGGCTTGAGGATTATATTGTTGATGTTCTCCAATCTATGGAATTGGCCGCCACGCATATATTGTTTTGTTTTTGAACGGCGTACCGTTATCTGATACTATTCGATGAGGGGTGCCTAACCTATATATTAGGTGTTGCTTGACAAATTTAGCGACAGCTACCTCGGTCACTTCCCGTAGGGGGATTGCTTCTACCCATCGGGAGAAATAGTCGGTGGCCGCCAGGATGAATTTGTGACCGTCGGAGGATGGTGGGAAAGGTCCCACAATATCCATTCCCCATTTCATAAAGGGCCACGTGAGAGTAGTTGGGGTGCAACTCGTTCGGAGGCTTTCTTGGCACCGAACTGAAGACCTGGCATTGATGACACGCGCGGGCGTACTAGACGCATTTGTGTACATAGTTTGGCCAGAAGAAGCCTTTTTGCCTGATGTTGATTTTCATTTTATCTCCCGCTTGATGGGCCCCGCACAGTCCAGAGTGGACTTCGTGCATGATGACTTTGTCTTCTCTGGGGGAGAGACACCTCAGGAGGACGAACTTGTCTTTTTCATGGACAAGTCGGTACAATTGGTCGCCGACCATTTGATAAGACATGGCCGCTGCAGCAGTTGGACTCTTTCAGCCCGTTTGGGGGCAACCAACCGTTCTTTATTTTAATGATCGGCTGACGCCAGTCTTCTTCCGGGGTGATTTCCTCCTCGAGGGTGTTAACCTCTATGATTCTGGGTCAGATTCATCTTCCCAGACGTTGGGCATCAACCTCCTATGCCGATGGTTATACCAATTCCCCTTCAGGGGAAGCTTTAGAGCGGATGCCAATTTGGCTAGGGCGTCTGCCTGAGAATTCTTGCTTCTAGGGACATGCCCAATTTTAAACAAATAGAATCTCTCACGGAGCTTCATCACTTTAGCATGATATGGGATCAGTTCTTTTTTCTGAACATCATAATCCCCCAGCACTTGACGGATGACCAACTGTGAGTCTCCGTAGACTTTTATACATTTGATGCCCATTTCGACGGCTAGTTGAAGCCCTACAATCAACACTTCATATCCAGCTTGGTTGTTGGTCAATGGCTTCATAAGGGCGCATGAATTGTGGAGTATCCCCCCTTGTGGAGTCATCAGGACAATGCCTGCTCCGGAGGTGAAGGTTGTAGTGCCATCACTTTATTTGAGCACTCGGGAAGCCCCATCAAAGTAGAGCTTCCTCGGGAAGTTTGAACTCGAGGGGAGAGCCCGCCGGGAGCGGATGCACCGCCAGAAAGTTAGCCATGCCTTGTCCTTTGATTGCTTTTCTTAGGACAAAGGTGATATCAAACTCCATAAGGAGTAGGGCCTACCTTCCCATCCTCCCTGACAACATAGGTTGGGTGAGGAGTGCTTTTAGCGGGTCCATCCTTGAGATGAGGTTGACGTGATGGCCATAGATAATGTCGTAATTTCTTAACGGCAAATATCAGCACCAGACATACTTTCTCTACGGGGGAGTAGCGGTGCTCCAGGCCCACCACATTCGCTGAGTAGTAATACGGCTGCTCTTTGCCTTCCTCGTTTGTTTGTGCCAAGAGTGCTCCCTGCGACGTTTCCATGGCCGCAATATAGAGGATGAGCGGCTTCCCTTTCACCGGGGCTCCCAATACGGGAGGCGTAAGGAGGTACTCTTTGATTTCCTCTAAGGTATCTTGGCATTCTCGGTCCCATATGAACGGGGCTCCTTTCTTCATCAATTTGCTGAAGGGAGCGCATCTGCCCGAGAGGTTGGAGATGAACCGCCTTATATAGGCCAGCCTTCCTTGGAGTGATTTCAGCTCTGTCAGCGTTTTCGGCGGCGGTAATTCCCTAATCGCCTTGATTTTGACGGGATCAATTTCTATCCCGTGATATTTGACGATGAAGCCGAGAAATTTGCCGCTCGAAAGAAACACCGAAGGCGCACTTCATTGGGTTTATCGTTAGTTGGTGCTGATGAAGTCTTTCGAAGACGTAAATCGCCTAGATGGTCTTTTCGCCTTTTGGTCTTGACGACCAAGTCGTCAACATAGCACTCGACTGAGCTGTGGAGCATTTCACCAAAAATCTTAGTCATGGCCCTTTGATAGGTGGCTCCAGTATTTTTCAAGCCGAAGGGCATTCTTTTGTAGTTTGAAGATCTCTTTGGGGGACCTAAATGCAGTATGGTCTTTATCTTTAGGAGCCATATGAATTTGATTGTAGCCAGACGACCCGTCCATAAAGGATAGTGCTTCGTGTCCCGTGGTCATATCGACCATTGTTTCAGTGATCGAGACTGGGAAGTCGTCCTTCGGCATGCTCTATTCAAGTCCCTGTAATCGATACAGATTCGGACTTGGCCATTCTTCTTTCTCATCGGCACTATATTAGCCAGCCAAGTTGGGTAGATGCAGGCTCGGTGAAGCCGACTTCGAGGAGTTTATCAACAACTCTATTCAAGTCCCTGTAATCGATACGCCTTTGGGCCTGTTTGACCGGCTTCGCTGTGGGAAGTATCGACAACTCATGCTCGACCACAGAGGGATTCAGGCCTGGTATTTCTTTATATGTTCACACCCGAAATAGTCTTTGAACTCTAGCAAGAGTTGTTGATATGACTGTCTCTCCTCCTCATTAAGGAGGGCGCTGACAAAGATTGGCCGGAGTTCTTCTGGTCCCCCGAGGTTGAGCTCGACCAGTTCATCCATGGTAGCTTGCCCGCCATCTTCAAGTTCGCGGGGTGCCAGCTGTAGATCAATGAAGTCCTTTTCTTCATCGGAGTCGGCAACGTGGACGTCATAATATTTAAAGCCTTCCTCGACAACCGACCAAAATTGTTGTTCCTCACATTGAGGTGCTTTTTGGCATAGTGCCTCATTTATGAGGATGGATATATCCCCTCCTTCCTGCGGCTTTGTCATGGAGGACAGAGGTTGTCCGCTAGCATGGTGGTGATCAGGCGAGGGCATGAGCCCGACGGTGTTAACTACGTAGTAGGCCTCGAAGTCTATCTTTCGATCATAGCCCAACCCCCTGGTGTCTTTTGTACAATTGGGGGGTTGCCCCCAGAGTTGCTTCGGGTACCACAACTGGTAAAGTAATCCCGTCGAGAGAGATCTTGCATTTGCACGATCTTTTGCTTTTGGCATAATTTCTTGATGCGCCCGGACATATCGTCTATTTCTTGGATGGCTCAAGGGCGATTAGTCATCTGGCTCCAACCGAAGTCGTCTTTGAGGGGCCCATATGGAAGCGGGTCCCCCTTGTAGAATATGATCGGCTTAGGCGTCTTCCCTTTCTCGAGACTCTCCCTTCTGTAATAGGTGACGATGAACATTTTCAGCCATTCCACCTTATGCTCCTCCTTATGAAAGGGCAGTTGCATATATGCCGGAGGCAAGGAGATGCTTTGGTTGATTGCCTCGCCGATGGCGTTTGCTTTATAATTGATCTCCCGCCTTTCCGGCAGTTGGGCTCAGGTTCAGTAGACTCGGCAAGAAGGCCGAGCTGGTGGATTTCGAGGAGATCTTTATTGACAGTGAAGAGCTCTTCCTCGTCCTCGTTTAGCTTTTCTTGACTTGCACCGGCATTTTGCTTTCCTTTGCCTTTTGGTGCGATCGAAGACTCGCCAAGGGCTCGCCAAAGGGCTCGCCAAATATAGCTGGACATCCGCCAAGTTGTATTCATTTGGACGGAAAGGCGATCGGAGAAGACTATATATTGCTCTCCCTCCTTGACATATTTTATGCACTGGTGGAGTGTTGAAGGGATGTCCCCGATTTTCATGCAGCCAAGGCCTCCCTAGGAGAGCTTTGTATGAAGTATTTGCATTGATGATGTAGAATACGACCTTGGTGGTGAAGCCATCCATGACTAGCTGTACTTCCACCTTTCCTAAGGCGCTTTCGGAGTTCTGATTGAACCCGGCGATTCTGACATCATTCACCCTTTGCAAATAGGGCATGAGATATAAGACTTGAAAGTCTTGAGGGGTATGATATTGACCGATGACCAGGGTCAACCAGAATTCGGTTGAGCTCGTGCCCATTGACCTTTCCTTGCATATACAAGGGACGATTATGGTATAATGAGGGCAACAACATATCTTTGTCGGAGAATGTTACCTCCGCTGCTAGTGCCTCTACGGTTTGAGTTTGGAGTTTAGTTACATGAGCTTCATAGGCCTCGGGCTCTTGCAATATTTTGATGAGAGCCGCTCTCAACTCCTTGCTCCAAGCGTTGGCGTTCCATACGGTGACGTTGGCGGGATACCGCTTCATATGCTGTATGTTTTTGCGGTCGGCTCGAGCACGAACTTGATCCAACGGCAAGACCATGTCGGCCGAGGATTCTGACGGTTGCTTGAATTTGTCGCTTTGCTTTGCCCCTAGTTGTTCATCTGGCCTCTCTTTGAATAAAGGGGCCAAGAGACCTTCTTCGGAGGATGGGGTCTCATTTTTATCTTCTCCAGGTGGAGTTGGCCGATCGGTCTGCACAACAACCCTTTTGTGGGGGAGCTCGCTTATGACCTCCTCCTGTTCTTCTTCTTCTTCGTCAGAAGGGTCGAAGACGAAGGAATTCACCCGCACTTCTATTGCGGGAACGGGGTTGGGGCTTTTCGCCCCGAAGGACTATGATTTTGTCGAGGCTCAGCAAGCTTGGCTTCTCGCCGGGAGATAGGGTAGACTTTTTTTCTTCATTTACGACCCTTTCCTTTGCCTCGATTGTGACGCTGATATGTCGCTACGGTGGTTTTGTCAACCGAAGGTTGCAGGCTTACAGGTGGCGGTATTGACACCATATTGCAAGAGAAGTTCTTTAACATGTCTTCCAACTTCTCGATGGTGATTTCATCCTCCTTATAGAAGATGGCCAGTTCTTCGGGCAGAGACAATTTCTCGCCTTCTTGCGCCCGCTGGAGCATTTGATGAAGCCAGCTTTTGAGCCTGATTTTGCGCTTCATCTCTTCTCAAGGGATGTATTTGTCTAAAGGGACTCCCCTGGTGGGCTTAGAGGGGACATATTCCTCCAGCTCATTAATAAGCTTTTGTAATTTCTGGAGTGGAGTCAGCTCCAGTGGGGCCATCATCGCCGCTGCTTGTTTTCGGCTTGTTTCTTCAGGCGTCTTTTCAAGTTTTTCTGCTGTTCTTTTCTGTTTCTTCTTTGTTGCTCTATCTCAACTGGTGACAGATCTTTTGCCTGGACAGCTGATCGAGAGGTATTCTCTCGGCCGAGGCGATTATGCGACCCTCCCCTTTGGGGAACGTTAGGGGAGAGCGCTTTTTGGGGGCCACAGTGACCCAATCAGCTTCATCGAGCTGGTTCTGGAAAGTGGAATTAATTGCCTGCTCAATTATCTCGGGTGGTAATTCTTGGAATTCGGCCATGTAGGGGCTTCGCTTCTGGGCAGTTGGCTCCTTCACTGGCTTCTTGCCCCTGCGGTTTTCATCTTGCCGTCTGGGGGGCTGTGAGGACTCTGGCCGGGTCCCGATCCCCCTGTCTTGCTTGGATGTGGGCCGAGAACGTCCATGTCAGGTACGACCCTCTTGGTTGTACACCGGGCTAAGCTCCTCACTTGGGGATAGATCTTCGGGGTGTTGCCCCGAGACCCCACCTCCTAAAATTTGCTCGTGAGGAGATGCGACTTGACGTCGCCGAGACACCTTCTTTTGTCAAGGAGGTTGCCGCAAAACTTCTTCTGCTGGGTCTTCATTGTTGGTTGGAGACCACGTCGGCGGTATGAGCCATCCCTGTTTGTCAACCTCAGGGGCCTTGAGATTTGCAAAGTACATATAGTCACTTTGCTTGAATTCCTATTGAGCCGCTTCCCTGGCCTTTCTCAAGACTATGGAATTGCCTTCCGAGTCGATTTTTCCCCTTTGTATGAGGGTTTCGATCCAATCTCGGACAATCGGACACCTGTCCGTGGGGTGCAGCAGCATGGCATGGTACCGGCAATACATAGGATGGTTTATCTCCTCCTCAGTATATGTCGACGGCGGATCGTGCGCCATTACATAGCCGCCTTTCAGAAGATTATCAAAAATCTTGCTGATATTCCCTGTTGCAAAGGAATTTTGATGGGAGATTCGCCATCCTAGATACCATAGGGTGGGAGCGGTATTGGAGGAACCAGCTTGCACCATTTCTGGCTCCGGGAATATGAATGCCGCCGTTGTATGGATTTCGGGCGGATGGATGACGTGACCGAATGGGTAACAGTGTCAGCTGAGTGGTTCACCCATTCGCGAACATGAGGCTGCGGAGAATCAACACTGGAGCTGCCCAGGTCGATGACCCTTGGTTGATCCAGGCTTCAACCTTATCTTTGAAGGCGTGACAGTCCTCCAGATCATGTCCCGCGACTTGATGATATATGCAATAATTTGTCGGGATGCTAGTCGGCGCTGGCAGCCTAATAATCCTCCTCGCAGACAGACGCGGAAAAGCGCCAATGTCCGATGGTGCGGAAATGAATACAACCTTTCGACGGCCTCATCATCAGATGGGCTTGAGGATTCTTCCGAGAGCCATCGCTCGCACGGGGGACGAATCGGAGGTGCTGACGTGGCCGCAGGGACCGGGAGTCTTTAGTGGAGATCGGTCAGGCGCTCATCCATGCTTCTCAAGTATAACAGTGCTTTGCGCTGACCGTGTCGCAGTGACTGAACCTGCCTTTCAAGGCTTTGCACTGCTTCTGACAACGATCTCTGTCCAAGAGCCGAGAAATGATGGCTCCCGTGCCCGTTTGTGGACTAAGAATCCCATGGATTTGCCTCGGATGCCTCCGGACCGGTGATCGGCTCATTGACATGGATCACATTGGCCGATTGCTTTGCTTGGTCCCAGGCATGAGTTGTGGAGGATCGACCAAGTTGTCTTACATTGCAATGAGGCAACTCTGGATCAACTTCTGCACTTCGTTTTTGAAGACGTAACAGTTTTCAATGGAGTGCCCCAACATGCAGTGATAGAGGCAGTAGTTTGACTCGTTCACCCTCTCCACCTCACCTGGCCTTTGGGCCCTGGGAGTGTGATCAGGTCATTCTTCAGGCATAGCCTGAAGAGCTTCCTTGTATGCTCCTTTTTGAAGGAGTAGGGTGTGTTCATGCGCTCGGGCAATAATGGCGGAGGCGACCTTCCTTCTGCCATCTTGCTTGGAGCGCCAGAGATTGCGACCTTCTTTTCTTGGCCCGCCGGGGTGAAGTCCACAACATTGACTTCTTTGCCAGAGGCACGCTCTTTATTTGGCTTGTTTCTGGAAGGAGTATGCACTGGGTTGTCGGCGAAGAACATTTCGATCTCCGCAACAACCAAGTTGAGCTGGTCGAAGCCCTTGATATTTCTACGTAGCAGCTTTTCACTTATTTTGGCTACCAGGCCCCGCTGACAGATGGTTATAGCATCTTCCTACGTCAGGGGGTTGTCGCACCTCATACTGAAGTCACGCCACCGCTTGATAAAGCCGAGTGTCATTTCACCTTTTCTCTGCTTGAGGGAGCATAGCTCCGCTAGTGACACCTTTCTCTCGGCCATCTGAAAGCGGTCGATGAATTTATTTTGGAGGTCAGCCCAATCAACAATGGAGTTGGGCCTCAACCTCGAATACCACTGGAAGGCGGTACCCATCAAGGAAGTTGCAAAGTAACGGAGGAGATAGGACTCATCAAATGCCAAATCTCCCATTGCCATTATGTAATAGGCCAGGTGCTCATTTGCGAGCCCTGCTCATCAAACTTTTGCAATTTTGGTGCCTTAGGGCAATCTGGTGGCAACTTCTTCAATTGATGGTGGACGGGATACAGTACACTGTATAGATCTACAGTGGCGGTTCCCTCCCTCGCCTCGTTGGGCGAAACGATCATCCACGATTTTTTCAATCATCTACCGCTAGGCCACAATATCTTCAGCTGCGGAGGGCTGGGAGTTTATGCCCCGACGCGGCTGTTGAGCCGGATCGACGGTGTAGTCATTAGGTGCGGCCGCCTGCTGGTTGACATCGGGCAAGTCGCCTTGTTGATGTCTTCTCCGAGCATTTTGGTTTGCCATCGGCGCAGGGCGGCATGGCGCATTTGCACCCGCCTGCTACCCCCTCTCTATCATGAGGTTGGCCATTTCAGCCTGCCAGCGCTGCATAATTTCGTATTTGTCATCTCCTGGAAAGTAACCCTGGTAGGCGGTACGAAGAGCATTTCGGGTCGTCCTCCGTCAACTGGGAATTGTTGGTCCTCGAGATGGAGGCTTGCAACCTCATCTTCGTCTGCTCCTTCAAGGTCCTCCAGGATTTGGCCCGGGAGTGACCTTTGGTCATGTTCGAGTGGTGGCTCAATGACCAGCCCTTGATTTGAGGGCCCAGCCTGACCGCCGTGCTATCCTTGGGGTGGCCTTCTGGCAGCACTCCGGGTATACCGGTAAACAGCATCGCTTCCACGGCCAGGTTCATCTACCTTGGCCATGTCCGCGGGGACGCCGGACGGCTCGGCCAGGTCTTTGCCGGAAGCATAGCAAGTGAAGATTTTCATTCCTCCACCTTCTTCAGGAGTCTGCAGCACCCTTCGCTTCTTTGACTTTTGTGTGCCCGGGCGAGGTGCTGCCCCCAGCCTGTTGAAGACTGAGGTGCTCAGTCTTTCGAAGACCGAGACGCGAGGCGTGGAAGATTCAGTGCAACTCGTGTCTCCCCTGGGGTAGGTTCCGCTGGGAGGAGACGAAGTTGGGCTTCTGGTAGACGCCTCTCCTTTTCTGTCCGCGAGGACGAGGAGGTTCAGGGTTCCGAGCTTTTTCTTGCTCGGATGTTGATTTCTCAGGTCTTCGGCGGGTTGGCCCGCTCTCCCTTGCTTGATTTGACGAGCCTCCTGCTTGGTGACCCACATTTGCCTCATTTTGCGAGGCTGGTGAGGTGCCGTGCTAGATGCTTATCCCAGTTGGGATCCTTTTGGGGAATCCTGTTTTGTTTTGCCGCATCCCCTGGAGGGGAGCGAATTGGTTGGAGGTTGATATGGTAGGGACGCATCTATCCTTCGGCATGATCGGCTCGCCTTCATCGAGCCAGATGCGTACGTCTCCGACGAGGATAGTTTTGCCGGAGTTGGAGACGACCGCCCTGGGCTTATTGCCCCTGCGACTCTGGCGCTGCCCCCTTTTTCTAGGGACCGCGACGCAGGAAATAGTATTAACCGAGAAGACTCGGCCTTGACTTAAGCGGGGCTTGATGCCCCTAGCAGCTGTGGGCCTGGGTGCTCGCCGCCGATGTTGCTTGGACGGCGGGACCACCCCTAGGAAGTAGGGGGAACCCACTACGGCAGAAAGTCGCCGAACACCAGCGAGTGGTGAGGTAGCCACATTTGGCGTGGCTTGCGACGACGAGCGGACCGTTTGTGACCGCTGCCATTTGGTTGATTTGAGGAAGTTGCGGGTGGAGATTGGCTTTTCGCGCCGACTTTCGCTCCTTTTGCACCTACGATATGGATATGGCCATCATATATCCTATATCGGCATAAGGTCTTTTTAACGTATGTATGAAAGGCAGGAATGGTCCCACCGGGCGTGCCAGACTGTGGAACGCGGAAAGGATTTGATTTCATTTCTTTTTTTGATACATGCCGAATTTATCTGTTTGTGTAGGAAAATATGTGCGTGCATGTATATTTTATGCATGGACGTGCCAGACTGTTTAAAATAACACAGACAAAAAGATTTGGTATCTATAAGGTGCATCAGGTATAAACCCTGAGCCCTCGAATATTTTGTATATTTATTCTGCGCGCGTCCGTTTATCAGCAATTAGGTGGTCGTGTACTGGACCATTCCCCACCGACCGGAGTCGGTGTTTCATTTACATCGGGTGAAAACCCGAATACCTTTGATACGATACGTTTGTTAAAAGACCTTGCCGAATTTAGGAAAGTTCAGATGACATTTAGAATTCCACAAATATCCTCGAACATATTTATATTTATGACATTTGCTATGCATCCTCAATAGGGTGTATGTGCCATTGGGCGTCTACATGAGCGTGCCTTCACATGCGTGTTATTTTAAAACCCGGAAGGATTTAATTACCAAATTCCGGGTCATATATATATATGGACCTGTGGTGTCTTCTTCCTCAACGTCACAGAATACGGACGGGGTACGAAGATGGAGCACGAGCAGGCGACGAGAACTCGGAGAGGTATTCCCCCCCCCCCAGAACTCTCCCAAACACCAGCTCTTTAAGGCCTTCTCTCCCTTTTCCGAAAATTTCTCCAAGGGTTCAGATTTTTTTCTCAAAGAAAAAGGATCCTCTTCTTCAAGCCCCCTACCCGTTTTTTATAAAGGTTTGGAGAGGTGTTTGTTTCATTATTCCTTTCGAACCCGTTTATCTCAGGTGTTTGAAGTTAGTAAACCCTGAGGCTATTCACGGGGCTTTACGGTCATTTCTCGACCTCCCGGGGATTTTCGGTCGTATCTTGACCTCCCGGGGTTTTCGGCCATATCTCGACATGTACAAGGGTCCCTGTCGTTATTTAACAGTCCAAGACTTGGAGTGGCCTGCCATAAGCCGGGCCCAAGAGAGCGCACGCCATTTCATAGAAACAACGTGGGTCCCACTCCACCGGGCTGTGCAAACGGCATGAGCCATCGGGCTATTTTTGCCATTTTTCCGTCACAGGGACGTATCCGCAATTTTTGGACAACAAGGGTATTTCTGTAATTTTCCGGGACCGCAGGGTATTTCCGCAATTTTCCGGACAGTATGGTATTTCTGCAATTTTCCAGGCAGCAGGGGTATTCCTGCAAATTGCCCATGGATAGGACTTATGTGTAATTGAATACACATGTACAAACTTTTTGCCTTGGGGGCCTTTGTCACTTGGGCCCATATGGGGGTCTTCATATGAAGAACAAACATCTTCCCCCACCCCACCCCCCAAAGAGGGGGTCTCAAGCTGGACCTTCTTTCTTCTTCCGGGATCCTCAAGCCAAAAAATCCATCCTCCAGCCCAACAGAAAAGTCCCCTTTCTTCATGGCCTTGGCCCCCTATTTATAGGGGTTAGAGGGGCCAAAAACCCCCGTGGGAGGGGGTGCTGTGGCCTGAGCCCCCCCCCTGCTGTGGGGGGGTGCTGCGTCCCAAAAAATGGCCCTGCGGGGCCCAGAGGCAGGGGAAGAACCCCCCAGCAGGGGGGGGGGGTTCTGCACAGGGACCACCCCGCTGGGGGTGGTCCTGGCGCCAGAACCACCCCGCAGGGGGTGGCCCTGCTCAGGAACACCCCCGCTGGGGGTGTCCTGGCGGCAGAACACTCCGCTGGGGGTGTCCTGCTGGCCCAGGCTCCTTCTTAGAGGTATTTTTTGGGGTATTTTCTTTGTTAACTTTTTGTGTCAACACCTCCTCATTTGAAGGTTTTGAAAACACAGTCGGAAGAATAAGTAACTGAATAATTTATAGAACTAGTCAAGGCACTAATGGATAATAAGCGGAGTCGCTGACAAGGAATTTAGGAACAAACAATACATCTTGCAGGGTTAGGGATGCTGACTTCACAGTCCCGTTTTCTGCAACACTAGAATGGGAGCCATTTGTAACAGAAACTGAATGATATGTATGGGATGTATCAAGTTTAGAAAATAGAGATCTGTCACCTGTTATGTGACAAGAAGCTTCAAAATCCACAGTCCAAGAGGAAGAGTGGACAGTCTGAATGCTGCTTGATGATGGAATGCCATGAAAAGAAGATGAGGAATTGAGGATGCTGTAGAGCCCTTAATAATGCATGGGACAGCCTCAGACTCTTCTCGAGAAAGCACTACCCCTTCTTCCTGTGTAGGTGTAG
Source organism: Colocasia esculenta (assembly GCA_014218235.1). NCBI lineage: Eukaryota > Viridiplantae > Streptophyta > Magnoliopsida > Alismatales > Araceae > Colocasia > Colocasia esculenta. The sequence goes on from CM024754.1 coordinate 168,574,640, forward strand.
TCGTGTGTAGATACTGTTCCTACAGAAGCAATGAGAGAAGCGGAAGGTACCTTTGTTGTTACTCCAAGATGGGCTTCTGGTTTTGCTTTACTACCACTTTTACCATATTTTTTCCAACAAAAATCAAAATGATTATTTGTTCTGCCTCAGTGAGTACATAGAGGTCGTGAACGTCCACGACCTTGACCTGGTCCAGTGGCTGCAAGAGCAGAGGCATTGCCAGACTCAGCTATGTCAACTGTGGATCCCATTGAGTGAGACCCACCGCCAAGCATAGACT